>JAWWEE010000105.1:87943800-88029900 GCA_035221455.1 Xenops minutus | reverse complement strand
TTTCTTTCTTTCTTTCTTTCTTTCTTTCTTTCTTTCTTTCTTTCTTTCTTTCTTTCTTTCTTTTCTTTCCTTCTTTCTTTCTTTCTTTTCTTTCCTTCTTTCTCTCTTTCACTCTTTCTTTCTCTCTTTCTCTCTTTCTTTCTCTCTCTCTCTTTTTCTCTCTCTTTCGTTGTGTCTATTTTTTTTTATAAAAAGCAATTATTGTCTACTAAAGAAATGAGAAATAAAGGGTCTTGAATTTAGCCCACTATTCGGTTATCTTTCAGTCACTGTAGGATATATAAATCATAATGGCCTGAGTATGATGTGATCAACAGGATAGTTTTAAAACATACACAAAACTTTTCTCTATTTTAATTCACTAAAAAATAAATGAACAATATATATCTGATGTCATGTTGTGTATTCCTTTTATCTACAAGATTTATTTGTTATTGCTCATACTTATCCTTGGCTTTATGGAGGTTGGGGTGTCTGTGTGTGGTGGGCAGGTATGGTGGAATGGGTAGAGCGAGCATCAGTACGTCTACATTTCATTCTGTGGCTATAATATCTAATAAATATAATAGAAAAATTTTGTGTCCATACACAAGTAGAAGATAACTTCTATTCCAGTATTTATACTTCTTCCTAATATCTACCCTAAGTCTGACTTATTCTAAGCTTAAATTTATTAAATTTCTTTCTGGTCATGTTAATTGAAGGACCACTGGATCACAACACAACCATGCAGTATTCAAATTAATCACATTTGCAAATAATCCAGCAAATGCAGAAAGTCAAAAACCTGACTAAATAGATTGACTAGATGAAAAATTAGTAATGTAATTTTTTTATGTAAAGATTTAACATCAGGTTTTCTTTGTTTTTATTTTGTGAGAGATCCAAGGGCTCTGTCTCATAATTCATGTTAATAAGTAAGGCAGCAATAAATTATGAACCTACATGCTTCTATGCTAGAATTTGCTGACTGAATTACGCACACACAACACAAAAAATCTGACAAGGTTTTTAGGATCCACTTCACAGTGGATGAACAACCTGAACCAGTGTTGTTTCAATCTGTTCTGTTGATATACTTTGACTGAAAAGAGAAGGGCTGAAAGCAGAGTTAAGTTTCTTCATAATCTTTGTCTAACTAATATTTTCCACCTTTGTGGCTGTGTTACGCTGGGTTGTGTTGAAAGGATCCCAGTAACTTTATTTGGATCTCAGAAGAGAAATTTTGTGGCAAAATAATGATTGATACCCTCAAGTTTTGATCATTTTCCTTTCTCCTGACTCCTGTTCTCCATTCTACATGGGAACCTGCTAGTGAAACAAAGGATGTTAAAGATAAGCATTCAGCTTAGTGTTCTTTTGAGAACCATATGAAAATGCTGCAGCAGTTTGATCACAACAAAACCCGAAGTTACATGGAAATAAATTAAAATGAAACACAAGTAGGTTGCCCACTGGTTACTGGATGTCTATGCTCATTACTGCCTAGAGAGTTACAGAAAGTCTGTCATTTGGATGTCGGAATCTTATAGAACTAGGATAAAACATTAAAAAAACCCCAGTTGTCTGGTTGGAATACATAAGAACTGCATGCAGTGAGATAGGGAGACAGATTCCAGACTTGTGTTTGTGGGATTGCCATAGAAAATTCAGAATCCGCTGAAGGTGATCAGAAGGTGTGACCCCACAATAAATTACTTACCCTACTTTGTGGGGAAATCTCATTCATAGTTAGAGTGGCTTTAATTGTTTTTAGCTTGATTTACCAAGTAAGATAAAATGAATTAGGGACATTTTAATTCTGAATGAATAATTTACTCCACCAATTTAAGTGAAATGCTTTGGTAGTTATTCATGAGCTAACCCAAGCCTGGCATCTAGATAGTTTAATGGCCAGTGGCTTTAGGCCACAAGAGAGTGTACTTGTCCCTTTCATTTGCATTTGCAACCACAAAAAGCAGTCTAAATGAAGATGAAAAGTTATCTCTTCTGAACTATATTTTTTCCACCAGTGGCTAATATATGATATCCCAGATATGTACTTAATTAACCAAGTCTAACATGCATTGAGGAACCTGCTATCCACAAATGAATAATTTATAAGGGTTTAAGACACAACATTTTATGCCATTAAATATAGTACTTCACTTTCTCTCTAATTTAATGTTCAATATCAGCATATATTGTTACAACAAGAGAATGCATAATTATGTGTTTAGAAAGCTGGAATGGTAAGATGGAGTTATGTGACGGAGTAGTGAGAAAAGGAGGATTAGAACTGCATCCATACTGGAATGACAACATAGAAGCTTTTTACCCACTTGATCACCCTGAGATACACATATAAGTATATTAATATTCTTGTTAGTTGTTTTCCCTTTAATTTAGTTGATAGCTGTTCAGAGAATGAGATTGACATTGATGGCTTCATTGTCATGTAGAATACAGGATGTCTTGACTTCTCTGACAATTTTAAAGACAGAATAACATCGAATAAATCTGGGAAACTCTCCTATGAAGTAGTAAATGTTGCTCAAGAATGTAGGTACAGTGCATTTCTTTTGTTTATTTACTCATTTATAACACTGTCAATCAGGTCTGGTATCACTGGAATTAATGTAGCCATACTGACAACTATGATATAGGGCCAAGCATAATGGGTTAAGAAGATGTAGTTATGTTTATTACTAAATCTCAGTTTTTATTATTTTTATAGACTGTATCCTAAGATCTACTTGTTCAAAGCATAGAATTATTCAAAAGATTTAAGGAATTTGTCCTGAAAATTTATGTTTTTATAGGCAAACATCTGCCAGGTCTGAAGGAATAGTTATGTAAATAAAGCCGTGATTCAGCTGTAGAAGTCTTAAATGTTTCTACCATGATTTCAGTGGAAGTTACAGTACTGTGAGAGGCATTTCCAGCACATGAAGGAAAAAATTACTCATATTTTTTCAAGTCAAGTGAAAGTTCTGTGCTCATCTCCTACACAGCTGCTGTGCTGTACTTTTTGTTTATCTGACTATCAGTTCTGGCTCATATTATGGCATGCATATTTTGAATAGTCTTAAATAGTTACTGTACTTAATGATCCATAACATTAAGATCTTAAAATCTAAGTCCTGATTCTCATATACCTTTGGAAAGAGGATTCTCATATACCTTTGGAAAAAGGAGTTTTAATTTATTTCATAATGTCATGTTAGGCATATTTCTCTGTAACACTACAATAAAATAAACAACGGTCATGGAAGAAACATGAAAAAGGAAAAAAATAGATATAATTTCTCACAGATATGCTCTATTTTTATAAATCAGGAAAAAAAATACATGCAACTTGAAGTAATAAAAGCTGTTTATATGCTTCCCAAATATAAGCACACAGTGGTTTTGAGTGAGGGACATGAGGTGAGCAAGTGTACATTTCTCATGAAGAGAAAACTTAACATGCAAAAGCATAATCTTTTTTAAACCAACAGTACTGCTCCCATTAGATTGTTCCCTTTTCTTTCAGTCATCTCAATATAATGATCTTGACAGAGACAGGTGGAATCTGGGTAACAGAAAATAAAAGATGAAGATCTATGATCTGTCAATGCTACATTCCAATCAACTACACTTATTCACTTTAAACATCCTATGTGTGTCAAGATCACTGCAAATTTAATACAAAATGATTTGCTTTTCTTTCAGTTTACCACCCTTCATAGCTTCTGGTCTGTTTCAGAAGAACTTACTGTTCTCCATTTTTTTAATCTGTTGTCTTATTTTTTACTCTGTACCAATACAGCAGGAAATACTCAAAAAATTAAATTCTTCCTGTCTGAGGTGTAGTTCTATCACATAGGTTACTGATGACTCTATGTATATGCTTCAATATGTTTATTTTTTAGTTACTGGGCAGCTGAAAGGAAATTTACATCTCTGTCTAACTTTCCTCTGCAGGCTAGTTTCTGTTTATGACTGGGTTTAATCTACATTACGGTGTCAAATTTGCTCTGTAGCATATGAAGGAATTATCCAGATTACCTAAGCAGGATTGTTTAGTATACATAAAAATTAATAAAATAAAATTTAGTTTCAGAAAATAATCCCCTGAATATGTGCTGTAGATATAGGATCTGTTGATAGTAGTGGAAACCTAGGGCTCTTTAAATGTTTACAAGAGCAATTTCCTATTACTGAGATCTCTGTGTTTGCTAAACACAAGTGTGGAGCTTTCCTTTCTTTTTTGAAGCCTAATGAAGTTAGGGGGGCAAGCAACTGTCAGCTCCTTTCCTTAGAAAGAGGTTACAGAAAGTCTTTGTTGAAATGGAACTGACAGACCAAGAATCAATTTCACCTTAATGTCTAATGAGGATGTGACCTAATTCTTTTTTATAGATTGTTAGATGAGAAACACTTATCATTAAAAATTGCATTGAAAATGTTAGTTTAACATTTCTGTTTTAAATAGTAACTTGGATCAGAACTGTGTCCCGTGGATTCCAGCATGGGAGACTTTAATTATATGTACATATGCAGTAAAAATAATATACTTTCATTTCTTCCTTTCCCCTCATATTGGTGCTGAACATCATCTCTCATCCTCTTTTGACATGATTGAAGTAGTTAGTAAATATACAATTGGTCCTTCTGAATTTACTGATGCAGTACAGTGACATTTCCCATTCTTTTCAGGTAGCCTGTGCATTCCAACTGGCTTATTTCTTTCATTTTATCAGTCTTCTAACAAAAATGTAGTAGTTTATACTGCTTAACATACTGTGCTAACTTAAGTATTCAGATTTTGCATAATCATCCCTACCTAAAGTAATTTTGGTATTTTTTCATGAGTTTTTAATGACAGTACAAAACGTAATATCCACCCAATACTTTATTATGATCCTGACTTATGTCTTAGCAAGTGTACTTGTCTAAAAACCCTTCAGTTAAAAAAAAAAAAAAAAGTGCTTCAAAGCAGAATGCAGAATATAAAAATAATGAAATACTGCAACACTGGCACTGATATTACAGAAAATGTCTGAGAAAATATGAAAAAAAAAAAAGAATTTGTATTCCTCCTTTTTTCTTCAAATTTTTCATAGTTTGCCAACCAAGTTTTCATAACCTGAGGTGTCTATCTGGACATGTTTCTGAAACACAATACTTATTTCTCAAGAAAAATGTAGAAATAACTGTTTTACTTTGGACTTTGTAATATTACTTTCTATGCAAGAATAGAGTTAATGACATTCAACAAACAGAATATGAGATGCAAAAATTTTCCTTCTGTAGTTTTTCATCTTGAGTTATTTTACATTTGTTGATAAATACATACTTTAAAGTTAAATGAAACACAACCTGACCCACCAGCAGATCTTGAGGCAATACAATTAACAGTGAGTGGGTTTCCCCAGTGTTCAATATAAAGACTGAGTCATTTCAGTATTTCATAAAGAGTAAATATAAAGCCACAGTTCACCAAAACAAGTAATTCTGAGTATGGAGCAATCTTTCTGAATGATTTCAGTATCTTGGTGTACTTTGCTTTGATAATCTATTCTAACCTCCTGATGTGCCTGAGAATTTAGAGAGATTGATGGATTAATAGAAAGATTTAGATAAATTAGTGTGAATATAGTGTGATGCTGGTACATGAGGGAGGATAAACAGGTTTTAGGTGTACAGACAGCAAGTCAGGGGACTGACAGAGAGTGTGAGCTGGAGGATGAGAGGTATTCTGATGGCTAGAAGTGGTACCAAGTAAAACTGTGTATGGCTCAGAGCCTCTTACTTATTAAAGAAACCTGAAACTGGAGAGGACACAGAGAAAAGCCTCTGAAATTAAGTATTTACAGAAGGCTATAAAAGTAAAGAAAAAAACCAATATCAGTGGGTGGGAAAGTAAAGCTGAGAAATTCAAATATCAAATTAGGGTCTTCCAATTAGTAATCTACAGTGCCTGAGTTGGCTGGGCAACAATTTTCCAATTAAACAATCACATGAATAAATAGGAAAAGGAAAGATTTCTACATGACACTAACAGATCTCAAGCACTACCATTGAGACAATTGTCTTCTAAAAGAAAGAATAATAAATAAGTAAGTAGAAAAAAACAGGCCTTCTCTTGTTTTTGAGGCAAAACCCACACCAATAGACTGTATTAAAAAAAAATTAAATTCTGTCTTTCTTTTTCTGAGATCCAGCTTTTGTGTCACGTGCTGTATTTCTAAACTAATATTCCCATGTGTTTGTTGACTTATAGCAAAAAGCACTGAGCAACTTTATGTTTTCTCCTTCCTAATATATCAGGGCCATTGCAGTGGCAGCTTTCTGTAGGGGTTAGCATCACTGGTGGAGGGCCTGTTTGTTTTCTGCTGCAGGTGCTATTCAGGCACCTTTCACTGCCAAACTGACTGTCTCGAGAGAAGTGAGGACCTTGCTCCCATTTTCACAATCAGATCCATGTTCCTAACTTTGGTTCTCTTGGTGCAAATGAGCATACTTGTTCATAAGGGAGGACAGTGCTCTTCTGCCAAGCTTTAGCAGTCTTCCTTTCTCCTCTGAAGATCATTGCATTCACTAAGCCCCTGCTCACAGTTTGCGGACCCAGTGGTTGAAGAAGAGGTCTTATTATGGTTCTACAGTGACACACACAGATCTCCAGAACCTTGCTGTGCCGCGATTGATCAGACTTTGAATAAAACATCTACCACTGACTCTCTAACAAGCACCCCACAGGCCTCATCTGTCACTGGTTATTTATATCAAAGTGACCTTAGAATGATGTACAAGCAGAAGATGCTTGGGGAACATGATATTGATGATCAAGGAAAATGTCCTACCACGCTGTCAGGGGCCTTGGAACAAACTCCTTGAGGGCGGCTTGGCGCTCGTCCATCAGTTTCCCCACGCAGAGCACTGCAGTAAGTCCTGTAGGATCACAGGTCAGCTCTCTGCTCAATGCTGCCCTCACTGAAGAAAGCAATAGCAATGGAGACACACGCATTTCACCCCCTCCATTATAAAACCCTTCCAAAAACAGTATTCAGAGATGGAACATTATGAAGATGCAGAGCTTCTGGGTATGAGTAAAGACTGAACAGCCAAATTGTTGTTTTGCCATGGACCAGGTCAGAAAAATTATTCCATATTTAATTTGATAGGCTTTATGCATTAATTAACACATTGAGTGATCATGCTTTATAGTCTAATAGCTGAGGTTTCATGTGGGATCAAAAATGCATCTAATATCTCTGCTTTTAGTTCATGACAGCACTTTTGAACGGTAGCAGAATATTCATGAACTCCTACAAACCCTACAGTCAGCTGTAACTCCTTTTTCTTAAAGAAAACTGCAGCTGACAAGCATCATCATCAATAGATTGGACATGATAAAAATTCACAGCCATGAAGCAGTATGCGAGGTCTGAAGCTGAATAAGATGACTGGCTTTAGGTACTTTCTTTTCTGGTGGCTCAATTTATTCATCCTCAGTGCATGGAGAGGTTATCAGCAATTTTTCCATCAGTGCAAAAGTATATAGAATAGGAAATATGAAGAAATACATAGATTTCACAGATTTTTAACTACTATTTCATAGTTGGTATAAATTTAGAATGGTTACGTTCTTAACAACCTCAGGGATGGCATGAGTAGGGTTTGAAGCAGCTTGTCTTTTGGCTATTGTCTTATCATTTTATCCCTGTACGTACTCAATGTAATTATCATTCTTGGATTACATCCCACATAATTATGATTCTTTTATTTCTTTTTTTCACTGTTTCCATTATTTTTTATTATAAAGTATCCTAATGTAGGAAGTAATAATTTAATGTAAATACAAGTGCACTTGAAGAGACGCCAAAAAGTTTTTCTAATTTCTATTTTGCTAAATTCATTCACTGATATAATTTCTGGAATAACTGATTTTTTACTTCATGACACAGACAAAAAATAGTTGGAGCTAATTTAAATGTGTAACTCAGAAAGGGCTTTTATTTTCAGTTATTTTTTAATTAAAATTAAATTCAAAGTATAGCTATAATACAAATGAAAGAAATAAAGCTATTCCACCTTCTTTGAAATGCTATTCTTCTAGCTTTCTCCTTTCTTCTTTTTTGTCTGAAACTCTTAGCTTGGATTAACCAGTAAGTCTGGCCTTGAGACAGCCTTTTTATTAAACAAGCTCTTTCTATGAAAAAAATCACATAATGCCCACTGGAATGTACTTTTAGTACAGTCTGTCCTGAATTAGATTTAATGCTTACCTGTTCATTTGCTGCATAGTATTACAGTAAACGAATATAATAACCTGCAATTGTTTGCAACAATTTTCTTGTAATAGAAGTTACTTAGCTTAGAGATAATAGTAAATAGTTAGGTAAATAAAATTAAATTTGTGTGTATATACATATATTTAACATACTAAAATTTTAGTTAAAAGCAGAGCAATTAAAAACCAGTACCACTCAGCTTACATATCTTGAGGATGCTCTGAATTAAGTTCATATAAAGGCAATGAAAACAGAAGCCCTGATGATTAAGTTATCCTGTCTTCCTCAACCCTGTAATCTTCCTGTAGTGAGCAGAGCCAGATTGACCCTGATCAGACACATATGCATATGTGATTTCTTTGCTTCTGTAGAGACATGCCTTTGGGTTTTTTTCCTCCATCCCCAAGACTGCTTCTCCCCCCACCCCTCCCTCTGCTCCCCCCTCTATTTTTGTGCTTGGTTGATATTCTTCTTTAGGTATTATGTAGTTAATCATAGAACACCTACTTTTCCTGAAGCCTGCAGAATTCCCCAGACTGCTACACCAAATTCTGTGCCCCTCAAGTAACTGTCTAGTTTCAGGTTTTCCAAGACCTGTGAGAGGATGTACTCCTTGCCAAGGTGAGAGGAACCTGAGGGAACTCTGCCAACAATTTCCACCTTAAAGGAATGGTGTTTACACAGACTCTTTCCAACTTGGTCATAAACACTCCCCAGATCTTCAGTTTATAAGTCTTTTAATTCAGAATCCATAAACTGTATTTTGACTACCAGAGATAGAATGTTGAATGACCACAGAAATATTGCACCTCTCTGACTATTAGTCTCAATTCTGGATCTACAGCTAGTTTGTGAAACTGGTGTGGGACTTAAAATTTGCTTCAGCTGAAAGTATCAGCTAAGGGATTTATCTTTCCTTACACAAAGAAAGAGTTGCTTCTAGGGTGAGGTTGGGGTTTTTTTACATTTTGTTTATATCCTTTAATAGCACCTTCTTTTCAGTCTGTTATTTGTGTACTTCTCAATTGCTGCAGGCATTTGTTCAAGCAAGCACCAGTTGTCCAGCAATCACATATAATAATTTTTCTCTGCACAAGTGTTTTACTGCTTTTAATAAATTCTTGCTTTTTTAGCAAACTGCCCAAGTCCTGCCACAGGAACCTTAATAAGGTGTAGTGGCAGATATTCCTAACTGCAGTTTAGTATATATCCAGGGAATACAACCATAGCATATCAAGCCAATAACAGTGATGGGCCTCGGGATAGTAAGGAAACAGCAACAATGACAAAAGGCATTGCCCCAACTGGCACTTTTCCCCCTGAATTATAGTACTGTGTCATGTTTAATACTGGGAATAATTTATTGTCATTATCTTTTAAAAGACTGCCACTTAGAGGCAAATCCAAGCTGACCTCATCGTGAATAAGGATTTAGTGAAACTCTCTAACTAGCTGCAATTGTTCTGTAATCTAAAGCATTAAATACTATGGATATGCATAAGAATCCCCATGGTCTAACAGAAGGTAGAGTAAGGACCTAGAAAGTCATTATTCTAGGTCTGTCCTGTGTGTGCTGCTCAAAGCCAGAGGAATTAATCCATAGGAATTAATCCATCTGGAGCTGGTTCTGCTCATGCAGCAATTATACACACATTTAATTCCGTTATTTCATGACTTTTGATTTATACTAGTGGAGGTCATAGTGTTGTCATTTGCAGGTGATGTTCCTCTGATGTATTAGAATCACAACATGAGGCAAAATGAAACTTGTCTATTCTTTTGATAGTGGGAAATAATTGAAAGGCATCATAAAGTGATCAAAATTATATATGTGCTAACTATGGTTACTAATACCTGGGGTTGTATATTAGCATTAATGACTTATTTTTTGATAGACTCTGTTTTATAAAAAATTGCTTCTTCATGTCTTTTTTGAACTTGTAATGATTTTTGAAAAGTATAAATCGCATGAAAGTACAAAATGGGAACATCTGTTCTGTGGTCTAAACTCTATACGTGTGCTGTCATATGGCACCAAGCCCTTTTCCCAGAGGTAGGCCTTGTGCACCCAGACTATCCTTTGGAGATGTTTTACATATGTCAGCATGTGGGCATTTGTATAACCATGTCTTGCTTCAATGGGTTCTGCAGTTATCCTGGGAAATAAACTGCTCTGACTGTAGATATAACTACCTCAGGGCTCCAGAGTCAGTTCTGGCACAGAGCACTCCAGTTCAGTCAGCCTTTGCAGACCTATTGCTGCGGTACTTTCAAAACCTTCATTAAAACTAATGGAACGTTACTTTTGTAACCTAGGATTCCTTGAACAGATTTTAGTCGAGTTTGCTATTTACATATGAAGAAAGCGATGATTTTTGAAACCCAAAAAAGTATTTTTATGTCCTGAAAGGTGTTGCTAAAATCATAAGTTTAGTCTTTAAAGTACTTTACTTACTCTGAGGTGTGAATGAAGTTGAAGTAAATTTTTTTTTTAATAAAAGCAGAAGATCAAACTTAAATGTATCTTAGAAAACATAAAAAATATTCCAAAAGATCAATACAGAATGAGCAATGTGTATAAGGTCTAAAGCTAGGATTTTATTTTTTTTCCTGGTCTTCTCGTCATCTAAGTACATATATATATATATAGTTCTAATTCTGATTGCTGATTGGACAGTCAAAGTATGCTATTAAGTCTCTAGTGAGCATATTTTAATTTACTGATTCAGATTTGTTTTGATGTAAATATTTCATTATATATGACTATAGTAGACTTCTTTCAGGTAACTAACTAACTGGGATATTTTCAGAGAGCCAGCACAAGAAAGGTAAAAGCCTAATTTGAGGCACGTTCAAATTTTTTTTGTCTTTTTGTCTTTCTTTTTTTTTTTTTAATAAAATCTCTCTTAGAGAGCCATAATAGGTAGTAGGTCTCTAGCTGCTAAGAGAAAGTCTGTTTGTGCTTAGTAAAACACAGCTAACTGAAGACCTCCATTAGATATTAGTTTATGTATGTCCATAAGCAATAGGTCATTCTGAGTTACAGTCAGAGTTCTCAGCTTAATGAATATCACAAACTCTGTAGTTCTAAGTCCAGAACTAAACACCTGCACTGAAAAATCACTGCTTGCAATCTCCAGACATTTATATATGCTGAATATTGGCATAATTTCTCCAAGTAATGCACCATGGTGAGCTAAGACAACTTTTATGTTACCGTATTCCATATTATGCTGACAAGCTGAAATCAATTACATGAGATGTATCCTGCGTAACCATCATGGAACAGACTCTTTTCAATGATTCTTATTATTGGTATCTGTCGGGGAAACAGCCACAATTCTCTGTAGAGTACACTTCCATTAGGCATTGTGGAGGTCAAAAGGTGTAGTTTGTTGCAGTAATATTTGCAGAAGAGGCACAAGAATTTTAAGTGATTCAAGGATCTGATATCATGTAGAAGATAGTAAAATCAGTTAACTTGATGCTTATTGATGAAAGACAAGCATGCACTTCCACATCTGAGGATGTGCTGCTTCAGTAGTGTCATCCCCATAATTCGTCCTAATATGAGCATCAACATTATGTTGACTAGATTATGTTTTCTATTGCTTTCTACTTTAGTCAGTGAGCTGGGACAGAAGGCAGTTTGCTGTGACTGAGTAGAAATCTCTGTCACAACTGAAAACCAGCAGTTTTAAAATTTTAAGAAATATGTATCTTGCAAAAAACACCACACACTAGTCTCACTAATTCTAATGGACTAATTTTTGCAATCCAGTGAAATGCTGGTTTTCGTATGTTAAGAGTAATACACTGAGATAGATTATACTCATCAAATACATCTGCTGTTATGTCAATTTTTCTGCCTATATATATATATATGTTTCTTTTTCAATATATTTTGGCATTGGATATTTGATCTGGTGTTAAGTAGGCAAGAAGTCTTGCACCTCTGTTATTCTTTAATGCAGGCTTCAGGGTAAACTTCCCCAGGAGGTGTTTGACAAACTATGCTTTGTTTAACTCAAATCTGCAGCTGAACAGTTCATTTGCTTTTATAGATGCATTGAATGAGCAACACCTGTGAAATAAGCCAGCCACGTGGTACTCTCTGACACTATGGGCCATAGAGGTAGGAATGATGTATTAGGAGATGCACTCAGATATTTTTTCCAAGTGTGGATTATGCAATGATAGTGAAGGAGAACATTGGGTTTTAGCCTCAGTAAGATGTTCAAGTTCTTAAAAACATTACATGAATTCCTGGGTCTGACCCTGGTATCAGAATATCAGAAACCTAGAAAAGTTTGCCTTAACTAAAGCCAGTGAAAACATATAATGTATTTTCAAAAGATCTATGTCCAAGTGATTTTCACTGATAGTTTTCAGTTAAATCTCTAATGTGCCTTCCTACTTAAAATCCTGTGCATGTATTTCTGAAGGAAGTATTTAGTTTTAGTTTAGGATTTAGTTTTAGTTATTTAGCATTGGAACAGGCTCTCCAGGGAAATGGTGGAGTCACCATCCCTGAAAGTATTCAAAAACATGTGGATATAACACTTGAAGATGTGGTACAGTGGTGAACGAACATGGTGGTGGTTCTATGTTGATGGTTGGACTTGGTGATTTTAGCGGTCTCTTCCAAACTTTATGATTCTATGATTGTGAAGCATTTTATGATCAGAGGTTTAAATTTAGAGTCACTGATTTTCCTCTCATTTGTTACGTGTTTTCCCCCTTAGAGTTATTCCGTTGACTAGAGAAGAGTTATTTATGAGTCATATTTGTTAAGGCCATAGGTGTCACCATAGGAGTTCAGGGAGAACTTACGTCACCATTAGAGACCTTCTAGGAGATTCCAGGTCCATTTTGGAAACCATTGCAACACCCTGCTATTAGGGGCATGGAGGGGTGTGCCATATACACATCTCCCAGGCTGAACTGGGTGGAATAAATTGTTTGAAATTGCATGTGTGTGATCATTAACCTGCAAGTGACAGTAAGCAAGGGCTCCATACCCTTGTGAACTAGTTATATAAATGTTCTTAGATCTGTGGTTTTGGAAAACACCTTCTAGGCCACGTTGTCAGCTGACAAAATTTCGTCTGGCTGGGTGGAACCAGGCCAGCTTACAGCAGCCAAGGCTCTTGTCCTTTACTTTTATCCTTCTCTTCTGTACATAAAATTTAGCAGCCACCCGTGATATCTGTAGACAAAACAGCTAGCTTTGTGGTACCACAAATTATAAAGATGTAATGTGCAATATTCACATCCAGCGACACCTCCTCTATTTTTTATTATTTTTCATAAAAACAATTTAGGAGACTTAAACAAGGACAAGAAAATGCTCTTAAAAAGGCATGTAATATCATTTAGCTTCACCTAGAAGCTTTACCATTTTAAAAAGTAGTTTAACTGAGCACACTTTGCAGTACCTGTTATTTAAAATATTGATTCTTGTTCCTTCTCTTCATACAACTTTGGATTCTTTCACAGACTATAAACTTCCCTGTCATAAATTCATAGATAATTCATCTCATATTTTAACGAATGCTGCTATCATTTAGAAAAGATTAGGCAACCATCTGCAGAAATGTCTGCAGTAAATAGTTGCAGGGAAAGGAAATAGTCTAGATGTCCTTGTGAGTCCTGCTTTCTACAATTACCTTTACTTACTTTTCAGTCTTTCTAGAGCAGAAAAGACAGAGTTATTGAATTCAAGAATAGCTTAGAAAATTACCATTTATCTTCAGTCAACATCTCTTCAGTTTTAAATATACAGAGCAATAAAGAGGCATATACTAGCCCGTGTGCAATAACCAGGTAGCTTGCTGCAGTGTTCAGTAAAAAGAGACTGTATAAAAATGCTGCCATTCTGAAATAACTCCGGTACTGGCTAACAATGTCAATACTTCAGTTAATTAACTATATGACAAAAGCAAAATACTTAATAGAGAAGTAAAATAGTACAAAGCAATGAAGATATCGAAGTATTATTATGATATCATGATTTAAATTTTTTAAATCTACACATGAATAAGTTATTATAGTAGAAACATTAAAATTATTAGAAGATTACAAGAGAATGCATTTAAAAAATATTTTAAAAAATAAAAAAAAAAAGAAAAAAGGAAAAATAAATAAAGGTAATCCCCTGTGTTTTCATTCTTTAATGTGTTATTAAATCCATGAATCTTTTGAGAGAAAAATATGGAATATGAGAGAATAATGTACTTCTGAATTTATGAGATCTAAATATTAAACGTGATAATGTAAAGTACTTTTATCAGTTTGGTTATTTTTGTTTGAATTTTTTGTTTTGGGCTGGATTGGTAGGGAAATATTTGAATGGAAAAAAAGTGAACTACAGAGCATCTTCTGCCTACCTCGCCATGATAACTACAAATATATCAGATTTAGAAGATATAAAAAGGGGTAAAGCTGCAGTTTGGGGTTTTATCCACCCCTCCTTTTCCTCTTTGCTTGGTTTTAATTCTGCAAAGTACATGTGAAAACACACTACCTGCTATGGTGACATTTTAAATTCATTTTGAACAGGTATGAGTCACTTCACTAGATTTTTATGCTCAGTTTCTCCTGCCTAGGTATAAGATGATGAGCAGTTGGGGCCAGGAAGGCAAGTAATAGAGATTGCACAGTTTCAGCATTCTGTGCACATTGAAAATGAATAAATATTGTGTCTTTATGATATTCTTCACTGAACAAATCTACAGCCATAAATAAACAGGCTGAGATCCACTGAAGATAATGGCTGGCCAAGAGAGTCACTGCAGAGATGCACAGAGAGATTCAGATTGCATTGCCATGAGAAAGTCTAGCTCCTCAGGATTTCTACTATCATTTATATTTTAATTCAGTGTAATACTTTATTCCTTATGTCATTAAAAATACCAGCAGTAGTATATATCCAAAATCATGTCCTAGGAGCAAATGGGTCTCCCTAGAGACAAATACAAACTAATTACCTTTGTACAACATGTTGACTGTTTAAAATACATAATTATTTTCCCTAATTTTTTTAAAGATAAAAGAGTGCATATGTGTATGTATTAGGATATCTCTGTATGAGAGAAAGGAAATCTTGTATCTAATTTACTACAAATGTGAACCTGTCTTTTTTTTTTTTTTTACTTGATAAAATGCAAGAATGTATTAGAATTAAAAAAATATACTTTGTTAGTACAAATGCTTTTGCCCCTCAGATTTCCCCTGCTATAAAATCCTCTCCATGTTTTCGTGAGTAATAGGATCTCTTTTTCACTGTGTTCATGAATACAGATCCATTCAGATCTTAATTCACTCTAGTGAAAGAAATTATTTCATTCAGTTTAAAACTGGTCAAAGCTCTTCTATACTGTTTTGGAGAGCCAAAAGAGGACTTTTTTATGGGACCAGGATCTACGTAGGAAGTAGGCAAAGGCTGTTTTAAGAACATTTTCCACATTCACTAAGAAAAGGTTCCCATGGAAATCTAATTCAGCTAATAGTTCTGTTTCCCATCTGGCAACTTGCCTGCCTGGTAAGGAAATATCATTTTAAGGGGTTCCCATAGAAAGCTATAGCTTAAATCTGCACTGCAGAGTGATGGTATTCACTGATGCCCTGAAGCTTTGTGTCCTGCCAGTGCAGCATTAGAGAACAAGTGCTTCCTTGTGGGGCCTGGGTACCCTCCTACAGTGAAGCAATGCTGGAAGACAACTGCAGTTCGTGATTTGTTTGGTTTGGGTGTTTTGTTGGGTTTTTATTTCTCTTCAGTCCTACAAAAGAAGAACTTAAAAAAAACCTCAAAACCAACAAAAACAGAAAAACAACAAAAAAATCCCCTCAGTCCTTTGAATGTAATGAAATTTATTTTTTTACATATATATAGGAGAGATAATTTCATAGTGAATATGAAACAATGAAACAGAAAGTCAATGCAAAATTGTGCTTCTAAGTCAACACACATTCTGCCATCTAGTGCCCAGAAGAAATTGTACTGACCAGAAACCCCAAGTACTGCTATTTCTGCGTATCTCTTTGGAAGAACCCATAGAATGGGCTACAAACCAAACAAATTAAATGTGCAGAAAACTTTTTTCAAGATACCGGAAGTCATAAATTGATCAGATCTACTGAAATTAATTGTTTAGTCCAAAAATTAATTTAAATGAACTGATTCTTTCCATATTTCCATAGTCTTCCTTCTTCCTTTCCCACTCTGCATCCTCTCCTCCCCCTTCACCTGGGACTTACATCAGCATTTTGCATAATTTCTGGGAAAAAACATTTGTGTGTTGGCACAGAGAGCATGCCACACTACTGCACCTGAGACAGTTTGCATTAATGCACATTCTGGCTGCAAGACCTTTAATATTCATTCTGTAGTCAAGAGTAATTGAAAACACTCATTTGGCTATTTACAGTTCAGGAGTGGGTAGGATAGTATGAAGCGCAGTGCTGGAGGGCTGTGGGTGAGAGAAAAAAATGACAGTCAGTTTGGGGAATCGATTGCCTCCTCTTGCTCTTAAGGTTCTGGAAAGCCTTCAGGGAGCTGCCTACCATCTCACCTTCCAGAAAGTTCCATACAAGCTGATAATACTCAGCAACTCTCAGAGGTTCTTTTACATTGTACATGTCCAAAAGGGGTACCACTACCACTAGAGGTCTCAGAATCACTTTTTTCTTCTTCTTTTTTTTTTTTTTTTTTTTTTTTTTTACTACAGAAGTTCATTCACATTGTCATCACCAAAAACTATGCTGAAAAGGTTGTTTGTTTGTTTTTTCAATTAACACCAGTGTGTTCTGTACCATAAATAGCACAATTCATAGTACACCATAACCAGCTCAATACATTTACACTGTGAAGTTCCCATGAAATGGGACAAAAAATAACCATAAAAGCCAAACCAACATGGTTTATAATGTCATCTAATGTCTAGAATAGCTATGTGTGTATGTGTGTGTGTGTGTGTGTGAAATAGTATAAAATAGCCTAGGCACAAAATCTATTTGACACGTACTTTCATTTTATATGCTTATCCACTTGTCCAAAAGCAAAGACTAGCCTTCATGAGCAGAACCTTGCAAAGCTGGTATTTTTCTTTGTATTGCTCAGTCTTTGTAGTTTGCATTTTTACACTGTTAACAGATTTTTTTTTTCTTCTTTGTTCCTACAGAGAGCACATGGCACCTCTCTTCTCTCCTAAAAATGTACTGGCTGCAAGATTTTAGTTTCTCCTTTAAAAACTAAAAAGGTTACTCAATAGGAATAAAAATTTCCATAACATAACATAAAAATAAAGGTAAAGGCAATGGGACTAGTGAAAAGAGTTGTAAATAGCACACAACTGTGAACTCCAGAATTTCAATTTTTTTTTTTTTCTAAAGTGCCAGAAAGCATGGAACTATATTACATGCTTTGACTTATATGCAAAATGAAAAAAAAATGGAATTATAGAATCATTTAGGTTGGAAAAGACCTCCAGGATCATCAACCTTTGACCGAACACCACCATGCTAACTAAACCATAGCACTAAGTGCCATGTCCTGTTGGTTTTGAACATTTTTAGGGAGGTGACTCCACCACCTCCTTGGGCAGTCTGTTCCAATGCTTAACTAAATGATGCATCATATCCATATTAAGATATATGCATTTCTAAAATACTTTGAAGTATTGATCCATTGCGTACAGCTGAGGATAGATAAAATATTCATCTTATCTCAGGAAACTGTTGTACTTAGCCACCAAAGAACCACTGTCAGCAAGATAAATTCTTTTATCAGATAACTAAACCTCAGGTTTTCTACCCCAAATGTTTGGAATGTGTTACAATTTGTTTTAAGTCATGGTCTAGTTAAAATGATCTATTCAAGGTTCCCCATAATGCTATTTGTTATTTATATTTTCAGGTATTTATGAGTGTTGCCTTCATGCTGTTATAGCATTAATAATGCAGTAAAAACTATTAAAACCCTTTTATGTTTCCAGGACTATCTTAAGAGTCACACTGGTGGTTTCTGAATTAGGCCATGTACCTGTTTGTTGCTGAAAGGATTTGTTGTCTCCCTTTATTTAATGAAACAACGCAGCTAATATTAATGTTTGAGATAAAAGCAGAGAAGGACTGTTCTGTTTCACCCAAAGAAAATTTAGAACAGACATCAGAAAAAAAATTGTCTTCGGAAATCGATGTCTTAAAAAAATAACCTTTCTCTGGGTTAGAAAACTTATTTTCACCAGCAAGAACTAGGTAAGAAAAGTGAGAATGAGAAAAATTCCTTTACTCAGAATGTCAGTTCATATATCCAATCTTATATCCCAGACATCAGGTTTTGAATTATGCTGACTTGACCTTGCAGGACACCTCTATGTCAGATACTGCCTAGATTAAGATGGTTCTTGTCACCTTTCCCACACAAACAGGCCCTTTAAATTACTGTGCCATTTAGTTGTACTCTAGTCTGACTTGCGTTAAAATGCTTTTCCCAACCCAGAAAGCATTTAAATACTTCTCCTCAGTGAAGTATTGCGGAAAAACAAATGCGTAATAGGTTCATCTTCTACATTCATTACTTAGGATGTGAGAATGGAGAAAAGTCACTTAAGAGACTGTATTATAAAATGCTTCATAAAAATGCATTACTGTTAAGCTTCTTAGATTAAACAATTTTGAGACCCTTGTTTATACTTATACACAGAAAGTGGGCATTTCTGATCTCATTACAAAAATGTACTTGACCCTTTTTTTCCTTTTCTTATGAGACTTGCATTTTAATGAGGCCTCACCCACGCCAGTACACTGCATTTCGTGATACCACTTTTGTTCTCATGCAGCATTTGGTTAAATACTTCAGCTGAATATGCAAATGAGAGCATTGCAGAAATCTGGTTCCATTTTTTGACAGAACTTATACAGAAATATTTTTAACTTTGTAATGAAACATTTATCTTTAATATATCCTTACTATATAAATGCTTAATATATCAAAGGGAGATCAGCTGAAAACTGCATCTCAAAGACCATCAGCAATAGCTGAAGTGAATTGAATGTGTAAATTAAAAATGTGTGGTTGCTAAGTGGAAAAATGAAAGAATCGAGGTATGATTATCATGCTTGGTGGTATTTGTAACTCCATTGTTGTGAATGGAGCTACAGTGGGTATCCCAGAAAACTGATGTCCCAGACTTCCCTTTGCCCCTTCACCCACGGTCTCTGTCCTGCAGGACACTGCATGTGCCTGCACCCAGCACGAGATGCTGCAGGACTGGGACCAGAACATTCACCACCTCCCTGTATGCCTCTGGAAAGCCTTCCTCTAGCAAAGGTCTCCCATTATTGCACTCTGTAACTTAAAAAGTAAAACTATGTCTTCTGCAAGAATGGTGCCATATCCTGTATATTGCCTGGCAAGCAGAGAGCATGCAGGCAGCAAACTGAGAGTAAACATGCCTTGTCTAACAGCTTCTTTGGGGGAAAAGCTGTGCAAAGTTACTTGCCATTACCATGTTATTACTTATGGTTTAAATGTGTCATCTGTACTGCACATTGTAAAAATTGTAAAAATATTCTAATCATAATTTGCATTGACTGTAAAACTTTGGTTATAGTTATAGGAAGAGATTTCCCACAGAATAAAAAGCTATCTTAAATCAGAGGAGCTGTGGAAGAGATGTATTTTGTAAAAATCTATTCATAAAATTTTTAAGAGATGTATTTTGTAAAATCTGTTCATAAAATTTTTAACACATATACATATATATACATACAGATATATGTATTATATATATTCGTGTGTATACATCAAATTTAATTATATTTTATATTTATTTCTGGGATATACTAAAAATGTCGAATATTTAATCCTCAAAATATATTTTATTAACTAGGTTTTCAAATATTCTCTTTAGAATGAAAACTGCATTGCTGTTCTCAAATGAATAATTAAATTTATATTTTAAGTGGTGCCATTAATGAATATTTACAAAAAGAAACACTAATTTGGAGAAATACATTAATAATTTACAAGAAAAGAAAAAAACTCTTTCTGCTGATTGATCCCTTAAAAATCCATTTACCTTTTATTGTTTCTTTAAATAGAAATTTAAATATATTTAATGGTTTATCAAAACAGCATGTTTGAAAATATTTGTTAATAACATTTACATCTTCTATAATATTTTTCATCTTTTGAGGCAGAAAGGTAAGTTTTATTATCTTCATGCCTTTAAAAACTGGGGAGAATTTTGAATTTTGCGTTTACAAGATAACCTTCCAGCAGAAGGTACTTTTTAATGTTTGTGTTTCTACTGTTTCAGACACCTTCTGCCTCATCAGAAACTTCATGTGATTGTAGTTGAAGTGATTTCAATGTTGACCCACATATCCCTGCACACACTTACTGCATTAGAGTCCCAGCAGAAAGAGAATATTTAGCACTGAGCTGCGGACAGCTGTGTGTGCCTGGGAGGATCAGAGGGATCTGTGCTAAAGACACAGCAGTCCCCTCTCAGTGCAAAGGACCAGAAAGGTAAAATTACAGCACTGATGGAATAAAAAAACTGAAGCACTCGTCTCCCACACTTTGGGCTTTTGTGCCTCTGACTTTTCATAGGTTTCCCTATTAAAATCAGTGTGGAGGGCAAGGTATAACCTATAGTCTTTTTAACTGAGAGGTCTCAGAAACTAAACAGTTCATGAGCATTTGTTCTTCCGGATTCAGCCTAAAAATTAAACAGTTCTTTGGCTAAACCATTATTATTTCACATTGCCACCATTCCCAAAGATGACTCGTTATCTCTGTTGAAGGCTTCATCAGCCTGAAAAACGAGTGCAGAAATAGAAGTCCTCTGGAGGAGCAGCAGCACGCTCTGCTGTAGAACAGCAATGTCTAACACTGTCACAGTTATTTCCTGGTGTGGTTTGCACTGATTCAAGATACAGGAATAAAATGTCTGCATTTGAATAATTGTTTTTGTCCTGTGTTATACAACTGATTCATAGTATGTATCACTGCATTGAATGTTGGTTCATACAATAAATTCGTAGTGGAAAATCTGCAGACATAAATTTAAGTATTTATTAAAAACTGAGTGTAGTAAAGTTAAAGTTGATGTTGACTGCCATGATCACTTGCCTGACTCTTACCAGCAACTTCCAGGTATGTTTAGGAACATATTGCATGAGACAGTATGTGACTTTTGAGAAATGTCTACACACAAGCTTTCATAAACCTTTATTCTGTCTTTAGAATTTGGAATGATGGGAGATCATACAATTAAAAGTCAGCGACCTCGATCTGTTCATGAGAAAAGGGTCCCTCAGGAACAAGCTGATGCTGCTAAATTTATGGCACAAACTGGTAATACATCAGTTACATTTTTCTATTTACTGTTGTTAATTTTAGCAAAACCACTGCATGTTTCCATAATCTTTTGCTGCATATTTGTCAGTTTTCTAAGCTGATACTTTTTTTGAATCATTTATTTTTTTTTTCACCAGTTAAAGTCCATAAATGAAGTAGCTGAGAATTAGGTAGATCATACAAAAACATGCACTGTGAATGTGGATACTGAATCATGTAATGTAAGCATGAATTTCTTTAGTAGTAAAAGCAGTCTCACATGTACAAGACACAGGACAGCTCACTTTGACATATTAACATTTTTTCAAAGATGATAAGAACATGCTTCAGAATGTCTTTATAAATAGACTGAGGTCTAATCTCAGCTTTAGGCATTTATCAAATTAATTAATTACTGGGGTGACTTTAATGTGCACGCATGCAGCATTTACTATCTTTGGCCCAGCACGATGCTCTGTTCTCTAGTTTCCAGATTCATAATTGCTAAATGAAATTGGCCGTAAGTAGTTTTTAATTGGATGTGCAAATTATCTAACAGTTTTTCATCTAAAACATATTTTCTAATTTTGTTTGAGCAACTTCATCTTCTTTATCTAAAGATACCAAACTGATATTGGAAACCCAGAGCTGAAGTAATTAAAAGAAAAAAAAAAAAAAAAAAGCCTGTTTACCAACAGTTACTACAGCTGCCTTTGAGGTCAGTGATAAAATTTTCAGGGTGAGTTGAATTAAGCTCCCATACACCAAAACTACTGCCCATTTTGACAACAATAATAATCCCTGTATCTGTTGGTGAAATCTAACTCTTTATTGGTAACCTACACACTCCATTCCAGTAAGATACTGCGTTGACAGTCTTGTGCCCCCTAATTTTTGTATGGATTTGAAACAACTTACTCTATATTACATAGTTACTAACCTAGAAAATATGCCTGCATCAGTCATACATAATGCTTCCAGTTTTTATGTATTTCAGCAAAAGAGCTATGATTGCTTCTAGTTATAGTGCATGTTGACTTCCTTAGTAGTAGGGTGCTTTACTTAACAGATTTGCAGAAATCAATATATTAAGCAATCTAAATACATGTATAACCAATCAGTGTAGATCTGTTTGGTTAAGAATTTAGAAGAATAAAAAGTCTGTTTCCTCCTATTAATCTATAGGACTGCTTTTATGGCTAACTTCCAGATAGTAGTGTAAGCCAATGTAGTGGAAGAAGGGAGCCTAGAGTTCTCTAGGTCTCCATGCAGTTTTTGTTTAGGGAAGTAGAACTTATTACTTACATACCTAGCTCAGACATAGAATATTAGTTGCTTACTATATAGAATAACACCTTTGCTTTTATGCTGCTTCTTGAATTCATACAATTATTCAAAAAATAAGTAAAATTATCTGGCTTATTTCCTCACGTAAATCCCTAAAACTTCAATAATATCATGTAAAACTTGTATCTGATAATTTCTAGTCATGCATTGCAGTGCATCTATTATGGTTTTTAGAGAACTGCATTATAAAGGCAGCACTTACTTATACCATCACCTTCTGATAGATTGTGTGCGTGGAGTGGGAGATGAACGTTCAAAATTATGCAGGCTTGGTTTTCAAGGTCCTGTTCTGAAAGCATGTGAGATGTATGAGCATAGAGATTTACATGCCCAAGTTTGAGGAAATCTATATTTTCCATGCTGTAGGTTAACACATTTTAAGTAATACTGTGCTCTTTTTGAACATACTAATTTTCATCTCTTCATTTTGATTTTCCTTTCTAGTGATCATTGCATATTTTCACCTCTAATGCATTAATTTTTCTTGCAATAAAATTGCTGTGATATCTTCTTAAACTGATTCAAAAGTGTTTTTTTCCTAACATACATATCTCATTAGATTACTCATGTACTAAGAAGTCCTAATAGTAAATGGATACTGAATTCATGAGGTTTTATATTTTAAGCCTATTTGATATTTTGTGTAATAATAAAACAGGTGCAAAAGTGCAACAAAATGTTTGTATGATTTAAAAAGACAAAGAGAGAGGAATAGAAAAATGTCCTGGACAAGATTTATGGAAAACGTTTCATACTGTTAGTATAGTGGACTTAATCCACCAAATTTTGCTGGGAATAGAAGGGTTTAAATTGTGGTATTAAAATACGCATTTTGCTGGGAGTGATAAGAAGCAGTAAAAAAAAAATTTAAAAATACTGTGTGAATAATTTATTGTTCTATATTTGTCCTTCTTTGTGTTTGGACTGATCCTTTCCTTAGGTGTTATGGGATTTAGACAGTATAATGCAGGTAAGTTTTACACAGATCAATGAGGCCTTCCATACAGTAAGTTATGTTTCCTCTTACATGTCAAGCAGTTGGGGAGAGTAAGGGCTTGGTAGCTAATTTGAGATTATAGATTTAATAGGACAGATATAAATATTTCAGTGTTATCAAATATCAGAAAAAAAAAGAAAAGAAGGAAAATAAAAAAATAGCCATTTTGAAATTTTCATTTCAGAAAAGAAAAGAATGGAAAAAAGGTAAAGCAAACAATGGAAGATGTAATTGCAGATTATGCAGTCAATCTACGTTTATTCTAGAAAATATAAAAGTCTTTATGTGCTTAAATTAAAAATGGAAAATTGACTATGACGTGCTATGTCTGTGAAGACACTTCTTTTAAATCTTTCAAAAAAAGTAGTGATCATACTGACAGCAGTACAAAATACTTTGAAAAAGCTAAAAACTACCAAAATATAATCCTATATTGTATAAAATAAAGCAAAGAAGCTGGTGACATAAATTTATTTTCTCTTAATTTCACTCTTTGAACCATGCATCATGTTAGTGTGGAGTAATTTCCTCCAGCAAATATACAAGCCTCGTATCCTTTACATATGATAAAATATATTGAGAGTTTACACCTTTTGTGAACGGACAGTACATATATGCTCAGAACTTCTAATAGTTGACATTAATTTCAAAATTCATTCAATACAGGCACATTTCATAGAATTTTGTTGCTGCTATTTTCCATCATATTCCAAGGGTTAAGAGCAACATTTTTATCATTTTATCAAAAATTTAAAATCTTTAATACTTCATTTCTGTATTTTATTGGCTATGCACTGTCACCGTGTCTGTGTTGGATAATGAATAACTTACAATGAGTATATATGACTGGTTTACATAATGAGGAACGTCTTGAGAAACATAGTTTTGACTTTTTCTGCTGTTTGACCTTTTATCTAACCCATTTTAACAAAGGCAAAGTCAAACTTCAAACGTAGGAAAAGACAAAAATATTAGCCTAGAAACCCCTAGTAATACATTCTTTTTACTATGTACATAGGACTTATATTAAATATTTTACAATTTTTAGTGTCCACCCACATATTAAATATTCTTACCATGTTATTTCATCTAACCTGAACCCAAGCCATGTAACAGCCTAGTCAGAGTGCTAAATTCAAATTAGAAAAAATATTAAAACAGTAATCAGTGACTGAATTTTTAGTTTTTTCACCTAACAAATAAATAAAATTACTAAAAAATTCGCTGGTGAATTTTTTGTGTGTAAAAGCTCATCATTTCGTCATTGTCCATAGAAATTTTCAGAATTGCATATAATTTTAAGAAAAGCAGAGGGATTTTTGTGCTAATTGCAAAACATTCTGTCTTGTTACTGAAAAGAGCACTTTTTTTCCTTTCTTTTTTAAACATTGAATAGCCTCAGAATCGCTTCTTAGAGATCTAGCAAAAACAAGGTTTCATGCTTGACCTCTAAAAAACCCCTCAGAAAATCCAAACAAAAACAAAAACAAACGAAAAAACACAAGCAAACAAACAAAGAGAGCTTGAGCAGATTCACAAATTCTTGCTACAAAAGCACGTTTTCAAGAAATGATATGCCATTTATTGCGTTCTTGAAAGACAGCACCAGAATCTTCCTGGATTGCAGACAATCTCTCAACTGTAATCAGTATCAAAACTTTTGGAAGACTAGAGATATATTGCGATAGCTAAAATTTTAAGCAACCTTTTCAAGTCTGCACATTGTATCATGCCACTGATCTTAAAACTGAAAATCTCACTTGTTTCAAAGAGGACATACATTTAAAAGTCAGGCATATAATTGAGGTTTCAGCATGCCATTTTACAGGCTGATTTTTAGTGGAAGAAACTAAACATCAATGCACAATTATTTATTCAAA
Source organism: Xenops minutus (assembly GCA_035221455.1). Classification (NCBI taxonomy): domain Eukaryota; kingdom Metazoa; phylum Chordata; class Aves; order Passeriformes; family Furnariidae; genus Xenops; species Xenops minutus. Next base: position 88,004,070 of record JAWWEE010000105.1, on the reverse strand, counting down.
TTGTTCACTGAGGTATATTCACGTTTTTTTTTGCATTTGCCTTCTGAGAATACTCAAGGGATCTGGTTTTCTGAACATGAATTCCTTTGTGAAAGGAATTCCAGAACTGTGTGTGTAGCTGTTCATGGAAATTAAATTCAAGCATTCTCTCCAGAGCATCCATGCAAGAGGACTTTATGCATTACTTGCTTTCAAAAAATAAAAATAATATAATGTGCTATCTCTCAACAATAAACAAATTTCCTCTATTATACAGTATTAATAAATCACATCTGACAATTTTGAAAATGGTGGTATGTACTATGCAGTAATGAGGTCATACTCAAGAATTGAGTAAAAATGTAGGTCAAAAGCAAAGAGTAGATCTGTGCAGAAAATGATCAAACCAAAGTTACAATCCCACTGTTCAGGTTAAAATTTAGCAAAGAAAGTGTTTTTCTTTGCCAGGGAATTTTTCAAATGCTAGATTATTCTCCTCCACTGAAGAAAATAGAAGACATTAGGGGGTTGGTTTGTTTGGGGTTTTTTTAATTGGAATTCACTTAACTGTTACCGAGTGTTAAGTCTAGAGTGATAAGTATAAATTTCAAAGATAAATCCTTTGCTATTATAGGAAAAGAGTTGTCTATGTTCTTTTAGCGTCCTGAGGGCAGTGTTGTTTCTGAAATGTTGAAGGGCAGTAGTTCTCATGAAGTTGTAAATGATGCTAAGAGATCAAAGTGTTCTCCTCTGACAGGCGTTATGTGACTGCAGCACTATAGGTGTCTTTGTTTTCTATTCATTGCACATTTTCACAGCTGCTTTACTCCATGAACTTTAAAATATTTATTTTGGTGTGGTATGTTTTTCTTTGATTTATAAGAGCAGATGATAATGAGCTTCAGAAAAAAAAGAGTTGTGCCACTAATACTTATGTCTATATTCATGTTTGTTTGTTGTCTTCAATACAGGTGAATCTGGTGTTGAAGAGTGGGCCCAGTGGAGTACGTGTTCAGTTACTTGTGGTCAAGGGTCGCAGGTGCGAACCAGAACTTGTGTATCACCTTACGGGACACACTGCAGCGGCCCTTTAAGAGAATCAAGGGTTTGCAATAACACTGCCCTCTGTCCAGGTAGTGTTAGCAGCCAATAAATAAAATTGTGGATGTTTTTGCACTGTGTAATGATAAGAATTTGAAACTATCTATATTATTTTTTATTAATATTATTAATATGGATTTCATAAGGGCATTTCAATTGAAGCAGAGAATTGTAGTTCTATTAAGCTGTGAATTTTTTTTTTTCATGTAGGTTGTTTTTTTTTTACTTTCAGAACAGTCAGGATATTGAACAAGAGCTCCTTTTTTTCCTGACAGTTTCAGATTTTTTTCAAAAAGTCTATATTCTTTCATTTTCACTCAAAAAAGAAGAGTCTAATTAAGCAGAGTCTAATTAACAGGGTGGGTTAAGTTAACATGTATTATTTGACATCATTGTGCAATTGTTTCACCATTTAGAATAGTGTCTTCCAGGCAATGAGCGAGACAAGGTTCTCTGCAGTTATGTTTTCATGGACTTCCCTTCACATTTTTCTGGCAAGAAAGGGCAACTGCTACCCATCAAAGGAAAAAAGATCAGACAAAAGTAACTCTCTTAGATCTGACACATGGTAAAGGTCATCAGTATCTTGCATCACAGGTTTCCTACTCCTTTTGTCTGAGAGATCTGGACATAGTTGGAGTTCAGCAGAAGTTATACACTAAGGAGAAAAGGCAGGCATGTTCAAGTTAGTTGCTGAAAGGACTCGTTTCTTTAGCCTTTACCTGTGGATCCGATTAATCTGCTGAGAAGCAAAAGGGAATGCAGGTACCCCATGACTACACTAATTTTCCTTTGCTGTGACTGAAATGCAAAAAAAAAAAAAGCAATTCACATTAGATTTTCTAATATTTCAGAGTAGAAATGCTTAGTTAGAGCTGAACTTTAACATTTGAAGCGTTTCCATACGGAAATAGCAGCCTTTTCTAAAATGGTCAGGCTAGCTTAGGATGTGCCAGGAGTGGGTTATATTGCAAAAGAACTCTCAAAAGTACAAAAATAAAAAGTGAAAGAAGAGAACTGTAAAGTAAAAGTACAAACATTGCAAACAATCGAAGATAGATTTAAAGGTTAATTTGAAACTAGGTGAAGAATGAAGATGAAAACACGTAGTCCAGCTCTCACAATGAGAGATTGTTCTGCCTGCTTTCTTTCTTATTTTTAACTAAGAGGAAAGGTGGTTAAATCACCTAATTTTGTCTTCATTCTTTCCAGTGAGGGATAAGAACTTTTCCTACAAAAACAAACAAACAATCAAACAAACAAACACAAAAAAAACACATTAAAAAACCAAACCAAACAAACAAACAAAAAAACCCACCACCCAGATAATGCAAAAGCCAAAGTAATTAATTTGCTGTCAAAATAAACTGAAAAAAAAAAAAAAAAGAAGTTAATTCAGTCACATTGTTAAGCAACGTCTAATAAATGCTTACTCAAAAGGACTCCTTTATGTTCCTCAGGTCACAAATTAGCATTTTCCTTACAACCTCCCACTTCAGGCTACAGCTTTTGCTTCCAGATAACCCAATATGAGCAATGGCTACCAATTCTTAGTATCTGTACTGCCAAGATACTTTCCTTTTCAGCTCACCACAGCTGATTCTGATAATCTTTACATATCCTGAGTTACCCTTTCTAAATAATTAGTCTTCTGAGTTTAATCTTGCACGTTGTCTCATAGAGCTACTATAACCTTATTAATTTATGCTTTTCTATGTTTGACTACAGGGTCACTACTGTGTGGCAGTGTGCAAGTTTAGCAATTTAGAAATGTGCTTTTCCTAGTCACAGCTCCATTAATTTTTCAAACATCCCTTTAACTATTAGCCTAGGTATCCTCTGTCCCAAATCTATTAGTATCCTGACTCAGAGAGTTGCGTAGTTCAGAGTTACAGCTGGTCCATGAATAACAAGATACTTACTTTGTGCACTAGTGCATTTGAAACTGACATTTGACAAAACGATTAGTAAAAGAGTGGGGGCCATTTTGAAGGGTGGAATAATGTTTCCTTATCAAAAAATTGCCCCTTCAACATAAAAAAGGTATGCAGAATGGCCTACTGTACTTGTAGATGCCTTCAAGCATCTATCCACAGGTTTCAAAGAAACCTATTAAACTTGCAAATTCTAAAGCAAAGCTTCTAGACTATTTTTTTCTATTGTCTTTATATACACTTTACATATTATACATGGTGTCCAAGATACTCACTGGGATGTTAGGGAATACACCTCTCTGATCTCAATGTCCTGGAAAATTTTGAAAATGGGATTCACCAGCTTCGTACACACACAAACACACATGCATATGCTCGTGTATATACACATATGTATATATCAAAATAGAACTTTACATGTCAGAATAGTATTCCTGATAATTCAAGTAATGAAGGAACCACTATATTTTTTAGTTTATTTATATTTATTCCAGACCAATACTATTCGAGAGAATTGCAACATAAAAGGCAACAAACCATAGATCAGGTAACCTTTGTTGTCACTGGTTCTTTTAAGAGTGAAAACACCTCAGGATCCACTACTGCAGTGCCACTGTATCTTTTCAGTTTAGTGAATAATGTCTAGTGCAGCTAAAACTTCAAGGAGAAAGAACATAGATTTTCCATGCCTGTAGGTCATCTCAGTTTCTATTTCTCCTTCTCCTTCTCCTTTGCCTTCCACACCTTTTACCACAAAATTTAACTGAAGCTTAGCATTTTCAGGATTATGGGTAAAGCAAGACATGTCAGGAACAGGAACAACCTAAACCATTTTGGACATTTGAATGCTCAAAAGCTATATTTTGGGGCATGTGATATGCTAAGGCAATTTTATTTATCTCTTTTTTTATTCTACCTTGTCCTATCACAACAAGACTTGTCAAAAAAAGCTTGTCCCTTTCTTTCTTGGAAGCCCCCTTTAAGTACTGGCAGGCCACAATATGGTCTCCACAGAGCCTTATCTTTTTCAGTCTGAACAACCACAAGTCTTTTAGCCTATGTTCATAGGAGAGGTTTTCCATCACTGATCATCTTTGTGACAGTGCTCTGCACCCAGTCCAACAGGTCCATGTCTTTCCTGTGTGGTAGGGCTCCAGAGCTGGACAGAGCACTCCAGGTGGGGTCTCACCACATTGGAGTAAAGGGGCAGAATCCCCTCGACCTGCTGGCCACACTTCTTTTGATACAGCCCAGGACACAATTGGCTTTCTGGGCTGCAAATGCCCATTGCTGGCTCATGTCCAACCTCTCATTCACAAGCACCCTGAAGTCCTTCTTCGCAGGGCTGCTCTGGATTGCCTCAAACCATGTCCAGGACCTTGTTGAACATCATAGTGTCCCTCAGTTTTATCAACCACACTACTCAGTTCTGCAAACTTGCTGGGGGTGCACTTAATCCCTCTCTCTATGTCATTGATGAAACAGTACTGGACCAGTACTACTTACAATGAAACATCAATGGCCATATCAGCTTTTCAGTGTCTGTTCAATTTCAAGCTCAACAAATCAATAGCATTTAAACTCCAATAAAAATCTCCCAAAATATGTTTGTAGGATGAAGGCCAGCATGGCCTCACACCTCCTCCCACTTCACAGCAGTTGCATATTTTGAATACTGTGGGTGTTCACTTCGGCACGATGTGGTTCACAGAGTGGCAGAGAGAAGGGAAAGATGCTTTGCAGTAATCCAGCTCCTTGCGCTAGGAATGTTTTTGACAGATAGATTGGCAATAATCTGAATATTTTTGCCCCAAATAATGAATCTTGCATCTGAAACTGTGTTATAGAAAACAGTAACTCCTCTGCAGGCCAGCTCTCCATCTGGTGTAATCTGGCTATAATTCATCAGATGTTATAGGGTTTCTTTTTTTCATTTAGAGAATACTATTAAAGAAAGAAAATGTAAATTAAATATCAGAAAATATTCAGGGGTAAGAAACTTTAACTTAAGATGTTCTTTTAAGCTGATCTGGATAATATTGGGCACTTCTGTAATGCATTGAACATACTAATTCTCATTGATATTTGTTTGCTGACTTTGATTGGTTTTTGGTGTTATACATTTTCCATCCTTGACTTTATTATTTGTCTACTAGTTTCAGATACAAAAGTCTATACATGCAAGAGGTACTGTGATACTTTTATTTAATGAGCTAAAATTTGTCTTGGGAGATGATTTTAAACACAGCTTAATTTAAACCACAAACAGATAGAGGCTGTTCTGAGGCCACCCAAAGTGAAACATTTTGCTTTGTCTTATCCAAAATCAAAAAAAGAATTGTTCTGTGTTGCTGGTAATGGGCAGCCACTCTTGCCAGAAGAAGTATACAACCTTTTGGGTTAAAACAATATCTTTAAAGATCCCCTCGGCACATGTTATTTTTAAATAAAGACAACTAACAGAACATTTTGACAGCATTAAATAAAAGTTCCAAATTCAGCAATAGACTTTAACTTATATGTACTCTGGAAAACCTCACCCTGTGTCTACGTAGTGTCAAGACCTTTCTAAATTACTAATTTTAAGAGAATAATCTTTTTATAATTTGGATTAATTTTTTTTTGCTAAGTTTTATCAGTCTGTAATCTTTTTGCATCTGAACATCTTTTTGCATCTGAACATCTTAATCAACCATTGTGGTATCAGGAGATGAAATGATGTTGTTATTACTGGCTACTGTTTGAAATCTGATCTGACAAATTGGTTTCTCTTTAATTTTTTCATATGATAAAAATTGGGAGTCTTAGAGATAAGTCTGGATTTGAAATCTAATACTTTGACAATAAGAAAAAAAAAAAAAAGGCTTCAGTCTAACTTAAAGGGTTATATGCAGGTATAATCATCAATTTACTCATTTTAGAACAGCTAGGCTTTCTGGTTTTGACCAAAATGTCACAGTTAATCAAGATTTCTAAAATTACTAAACTAAAATCTGTCACTTGAACATTAATTTGGACTGTTCCTGAGGTGGTTTTTTTTTTTTTCCTTTTTTAATATAATGCAGATGGATGTGATATTTATAATAAGATGATTTTAATAAAGCTAGCCATGTAAGAGTGGTCTTTTTGACCACTTGTATGTGACCAACTAAAAACCTTTCATCAACTGAGGTGTTATCCAGTGGGTTAAAATCTTCCCTGAATAAAGCTTGACATTTTCTGTCAGGTACGATTTCTCAGAAGTTAGCTAATAAACTTTTTATCTTAACATAGCATCTGAAATGACATTTTTTCTGACTTTTAATGAAAGGCAGTAGAACTTACCTACTTGCAGAATTCCCCTTGATCTTACTGATGAATTTGTGATAATATGCCAGGAATCTGAATGTCCTTCTGCAGCCTTGTAACTGAATTTCACCTCAGGAAATGTTATTCTAATCCCTACAAAAAAAGGGTTGTATTTGAAGAAACTGGGCAGCTGATATGTGCCTTCAGGGTGAAGTAAACCTATATATGAGAAGTTCTTTCACAGTGATGAAAAAAGTGAGGACAAGCCACAAAATCTATTTCTCCTGTAATGTTTTGAATTATTACCAATGATACAGTCAAATGTTATAGACTTTCCCCCCTCTAGACACCTTTCAAACAGACAGGGCTGCAGAAACAGTTATGTGATACCAAGTGTGATGCTCAGTCTGGGTAGTAAGTCTTTGGATTTTTCTTAAATGCCAAACACTACCTCAGTTCTCATCACTACATTCCTGTTCTCACATAGCCTAATTTAAAGCTGTGCAACTGCTCTTATTTAAGCTGAAGAAAAATAAATAAAAGGGTTTTTTTGCAGTATTTTTCAGTTTATAGAGAACTATTTTACCAATGTATATATGGAATAGTCTTATCAGTACATGCTTAACTATAGTATATTAGAGAACTTTGTGAAAATGTAACTCCAACTTTTTCTGTCAAGGGATTGCATATGATATGTAAGCTCATATGGATATTGTATATCAGTTTCTTCTACAGTAGAAAATATTTAAGGTAGACAAAGATAATCTTCTACGATTCTTTATATTAATTTTATGAATTATATGTATATAAAATATTGGTATATGTTTGCAATTTATTGTGTACTGTGAAATTATCTGAAGTTTGTTGAGTGAACATTTTTCTAAGAGTGATGCATGTTTTACTGTGTGTTAAATTCATTAATATGTTAATGTAAGGAAATGGCGCATATCTTTTTCACTGATGTGGTCTGGGAATTTTTGAGGAGTATAATCAAGCACGTGCTTGATTATATTTCATCAGAAATATATTTCACCAGAATTTAAACAATTGAAAAAATTGTAAGGTAGCTGCCCCAACTTATGATGGGGACACAGTAATCAGTTATTGCAATTATTCCCATAATTTCAAAAGAAAGCTTAATTTTCTTGGCTTCTAGCTTTTAGAGTTGCCTTGATACAGGAAGCATATGCTTGATTTTCACAAAGACTAGCCTTCTGAAAATCAGGGCTATTAAATATATCAAGTCAGACATCAAAAATGTCATCACTAACTTTTGAAAAGGGTGAACCAAATCTGTGGTAGTGAGATTAAAGATTAGAGAAAATGTTTCAAAGTCAAATATATTTTAGAGAAAATATGCTTTTTAAATTGAAATTAACCAAGTTTTGAAAAGTATTCATTTTCTGATGATAAAGATTGCCTATGTACTGATTTCCTTGAAATTGGCAAAATAATTGCGATTTAAAATATTGATCTTGTTTGTTTTGAAATCCTTCTGTTACTTGTGTGTCTGTTTCTGGTTAAAATATGTCTGGTTTGTTGCAGTACATGGCGTTTGGGAGGAGTGGTCACCTTGGAGTTTGTGTTCATTCACATGTGGTCGAGGCCAAAGAACTAGGACAAGGTCATGTATACCTCCCCAGTACGGGGGAAGATCATGTGATGGACCTGAAACACAACACAAACCTTGCAATATTGCACTCTGCCCTGGTGAGCTCATATAGCAAGTCTCTGCTTTGTTACAGTGCATTTGATGTGGGTTGTTTCTGATTTCTTTCATAGCCCTTTGCACATAGGAAAAAAAAAACCACTATCCAAAGTGAGTGGTTGAGTAATATTGTTCGTAATTCTGACTGTGGTTAAAGTACATAATCAGAATAGTAACTATTCAAGATACTACACAGGCAAACAATTTTTAATTTCTTCAAAGTACTGTCTCTATAGGGCACAGTATCCTGTGTAGGAAATTTGAATTCAGAATAGGTCTTGGAGAACCAAAAGGCAAACAACTTTCCAAGTGTGTCTTAAAGAGACATTCAGAGGTCACTCAGTTTGTGTCCACCGTATCTCTTTGAATTAAGTTTGCTTAGAGGTTTACTGTAATTATTTACTCATCATACAATAAGCATATTTGAGAAACCATAATATTTAAATTGCTAATTTATTCAAAATTGATTTTATTTACAAGTGTACAGACAGAAAGGCTAAGTTGTTATTTGAATACCAGTTAAGCCCTTATGGTAAGAATTTTAAGTGCCTTATTTCTGGAGTTAAGTACTAAACCACTTTCAAAAAACTATCACTAACCAAATAAAAGATGCATGGGCTTCATGTTAAACCTTCCACCCACTAAAATTGAAACTAACTAAAAAAAAAAAAACATATATTCTTTCAAAATAGATTTTTAACTTTTTGTCAGTAGATTATGATTGATTTAGAACAAATTTTTCAAAGCATGTATATACATATATATGTGCATATAATATCTGAGTATTACAAAAAGCTGAGTAATCATAAAGAAGCTTATATATAATCACAGAATCACTGAATATGCTGAGTTGGAGGGGATCCACAAGGATCATCGAGTCCATCTCCTACCCCTGTACAGGACCATCTCCAAGAGTCACAATATGTGCCTGAGAGTATCATCCAAATACTTCTTGAACTCTGTCAGGCTTGATGCTGTGACCACTTTCCTGGAGAGCCTGTACCAGTGCCCAAAGACCCTCTGGGGGAAGAATCTTTTTCTAATATTCAACCTAAACCTCTCCTGACACAATTTCAGGCCATTCCCTCAGGTCCTGTCACTGGTCACCACAGAGAAGAGATCAGTGCCTGCCCCTCCTCTTCCCTTCACGAGGAAGTTGTAACTGCAGTGAGGTCTCCCCTCAGCCTCCTCCAGGCAGAACAGACCAAGTGCCCTCAGCCGTTCCTCATACAGCTTCCCCTCAAGGCCCTTCACCATCTTCACTCTCCTCCTTTTGATGCTCTCTAATAGCTTATATAATATATATAATATAATATATAAAATAATAATTATTTATGGTTATTGAACTAATTGTAGCACTTGGATATTAAAAAAGTGTCAAGTATCAGTAATGTGAGAAATTTCTTTCATGATTCCTGTCTGACAGTGTGAAGGTTGCCCATGCAGTGGATTTGTTGAATATACACAGTTCCCAACTCTACTGCAAATTCTTCATGACCAAAGCTCTTCTGGGAAAGGATTGATGGGCATTTTGTTAGCAAAGAGTGTTTGATGATTTGAAAACTGAGATGAAGGAAAAAATGGAACTGAGTGCCACACAAAATTAAAACTAAATTTCTTAGGTTTTATGAAATCTGAACCCTACTTTTTTTCTGGTCTGCAAAGCATACTTCAACTTAGGACAAAACCTGTGGAAAAGTCTCAGTGTTGAATGCAGCTGCGAAATTTTTTAACTAATCCAGTTTTTGTCCAAAATGGCAATTTTACATGTGTGTACACCAAAGTAACTAATGTGATATATGAGAATGAAACAGAGTTGTCAACAAGAAAAATGCAAAATAAAACCGCAGAGAAGAGATTAATGCATTCAATTCACTTCAGTATTGCAAAGAAACACAAAAGATATTACTCCTAATCTGTCAAAATAAGCAATTATTTGAGAATTCTGGATTTTGAATAGTCATTTGTACCTAAATGACTTTCAGAGGAAGTTATATACTTTTACATTTAAAAATAATGTTTTAAATCTTTTCTCAATGTTAGGATTTGCTGCAATTTGCAATTTGTTCAATTTTATAAGGGAATCTTCATCTTGAATTCTTTATTTTTAATGGTATTTCTGAAACAGAAAACTCACATGCTATTTGCCTCTAAAGATAAAGGGAGATGTATGAAATATATATGAGAAGCCACAGAATGAGTTTTCTCCAAAGACAGTATAATAATTGATTTGATCTTTCCTACCCTAAATAATACTATATAGCAATGAATAAAACTGAAGAGGGTGCACTGAAATGCAATTTCCACAATGTTTTCCTCTTCACATAAAGCTTTTATGATTAATGAGTGGACCTAGCTCCCATGTTTGGAAAGATTTCCATTTTCTGCTGAATAAATTATCAGAGCAAAACTTCGTATCTTCAGAAGCATCTGCATTGAGAAGTGGCTCAAAATCGGGTATTACATACAATATTTAATATAGAACTTTAGGGAAAAGCCTCAAAAACTCTCTTCCTTTAATTCACTGTTTGCTCAGATCCTGTGTGTTAGAGATACAGACAGCATCTTCAAAATGTTCCATAGTTAATGTCTGACAATAGTAAAATAGTTCACCTCCACACTTCACTGAACAGTGGTGCACCCATACAGAACAGTATGTTTGCAAACTAACAAAGATTCTGCTTCCTATTTTATCAACACCATCAGCTTAGGGAGCTGCTATTCCAACCCTCCTTTAGAAGAATCCTGAAAACAGGAGTTGGCAAGCACTCTAAGTGAAGTTCCACATTTTCAGCGATGATGCTTTTACAGCACTAAGGGTTTTAAAAACAGGTTCTCAAGGATGAGTATTAATCAAAACTGTATTGAAACCTACATTTTAAGTTTATTTCGTGTAACTGCAGAGGCAATGAGGAACTGATGATTGCTGAAGAGTATATGAATGCAGGATTCTGAATTAGCACAATTAGTCATAACACATTTTGTAATGCTTGCCTGTTTTCAAACATCCTGTCTAGTCCTATTATCTATTATAAACCATATAATTTTTCATTTGTATGGAATCTTAATTGGGTTACATTTCTTATTATCTTGTTTTTTAATGTTTTCATTTACCTCAAGAAGCTCTCTAATATACAAAATTAAAAATAACAGTCATTAACCTTTACTAAGAAGACTATTCATCAAAACTCAAAAGCATGGGCCAATGCAAATTACTGTATACAGAACTGATCACCATATCCTTATTGTTTAGACATTTAACTTGCCAAATTCAGAAAGAAGATTGTGCAATATGCAAGCACAACCTGATAAGGAAGGCAGGCTGTTTCTGTCCTCCTACATTTTATCTCAAAAGAGTGTCAAAGAATGGGGATCATTTACCTTACAGGGAGGATGAATGACAAAAGTGTATTCAGCGTTGTAAGTACAGAGCAGAGAGAGTGTATGTGAGGCAAAGGAGTAAATCCTGTTTTCCTTTTCCTGTTCAATTAAAGGCACCTGGTTTCATGGTCAGGACCAATAATCTTGTAAGCTGACTCATCTGAACCATCACTGCAACTCTAATAAATCACTTCAAAGGGCTCAGGCTTTACATCATACAAGACCGGCTCTCACTTTTGCCTAAAAACACAAGACCAGCCTTTTTTTATCAGGCCTTGTTTTTAATAAGGTCGTTCAAAAATGTATGTGAACAAAATCATTATTTATGCTTTGTTATATCAGTGGATATTAAAGGAACTAAAGGAAATGGAATGCTCTTTACTTGAAGAGAAAGTTTCAAAGTGTTTTAAAGCAGCTCATAATGTCAGTTTCTGTATTTGATTGCTGTAAGAACCCAGGTTTGGGCCATCCTGAGGGTCTGTGGTTACCTGCCTGGCTCTGGTGGTAACTCTGCTGTGTCCATCTCTTTTGTCCCGCCGTGGCAGTGGATGGACAGTGGCAGGAGTGGAGCTCGTGGAGCCAGTGCTCGGTGACGTGCTCCAATGGCACCCAGCAGCGCAGCCGGCAGTGCACAGCAGCAGCCCATGGTGGCTCCGAGTGCAGGGGGCCCTGGGCTGAGAGCCGCGAGTGCTACAACCCCGAGTGCACCGGTGAGTACCGAGTATGTCCTGCGTGGGACAGGGGGCACGGGGCAGCCTGGCCTCGGGGGGCTGCAGGGGGCAGAGCTGCCACCCCCCAAGGGAGGCTGGGACACAACAACTCGTAAACTGAAACACAAGAACACCTCAACATGGGGAAGAACTTCTTTGCGTTGAGGGTGGCAGAGCACTGGGATAGGCTGCCCAGGGAGGTCGTGCAGTGTCCCTCTCTGGGGACATTCAAAACCCACCTGGACTTGTTCCAGTGTAACCTGCCTTGGCATGGAGATGGAGACTGCATGATCTCCAGAGGTCCCTTCCAACCCTAATGATTCTGTGATTCTGCGAGGCCTGAGACATCACTCTTATTTATTTGATGAGGCAAAAAGCTGAAGAACACACCTTGAAAGGCTGCATGACAGGCTGCACATCAGTTTTTTGGTTTTATCACTGTTTAAAGGATGCAGTTTTAGCCAGGTTAGTTTGAAGCCTAACAAACTTTAAGTTTTACATGAACCCAGAAAATTAATGTATATGAACCAATTCCTTTTGCACTAAAACTACTGCACAATTCTCTGACAGTACAAAAGCAGCCTTCCAGGGTGTGTAGATTATGTATATACTAACATTTAAGCCTCATTTTCTCTGTCAGACCATGTAAAAATCAAGATCTTAAAATAACCTATGAAAAAATGTTTTTATTTAGTTTTTTTAAGGGTACTTATACACATTGTAAATGTGTATCATTACCGCACAACAACACTATACATGTAAATTTTAAAAAAAAAGATGAATGTAGATTTTGCAGACCCAGTGAAAGTTAGTGTGTCAGTTCTTTGTATTCTGTCTTGAGATGCCAATCATTTAGACAACAATCCTGTATTTAGGATACAAGTAGAGACTTCCTCATCTTCCATTAGCCCACATGTACTGTTAGTTTTATCTGGGAGGGCTTTCTTTTCTTACTCAGGTAAAGAACAACCTATATATTCTCCTTTATGACTGTTATCATGTCACCACTATAATTATATTTTTCAAACAGCAAATGGCCAGTGGAACCAGTGGGGACACTGGAGTGGCTGTTCCAAATCCTGTGATGGTGGCTGGGAGAGGCGGATAAGGATCTGTCAAGGCGCTGCTGTGACTGGGCAACAGTGTGAAGGAACTGGAGAGGAAGTTAGACGGTGCAGTGAACAGAGGTGTCCTGGTGAGATGAAAATATAATTGCTGTTATTATTTACAGTACTGTATGGCTTACTTTAACGGACATCTTTAGGAAAGGCAACATCAATGTCCACAGAGTAATAGTCATAAAGAGTCATATCTGGCTCTGCTTTAGACAAGTCACTGATATTTTCCTCAGCAGAACTGTATTTATGCAGCTAGGTGTAAATTGGATATGTGAGTACTGCATCACATTTTAAATAAAGCAAAATACAATAGCAAAAAAAGTTACCAAAAAAATATTTGTTTGCCTAGGAATGCCTATAGTATTTGGAGTGTCAGTGATTTGCTACAGAAATTCTCTTTGAATGCAGTATTTCTGAGAATACAAGAGCTGGTTTTGTAAATCATGGGCTTCCTTTTATCCAGTGTACAAGTGATATCTTTGTAATTCATTTGGAGTAAATTCCAGTGCAGTAAGCATAAGGGAAAAAGTGAACTTTACCATATTGTAGAGAATCAATGAATACATGAGCAATGTTTTCTAGAAAGGAAAGCAATTTAAAAAGAAAAAGGCACATCTTTCCTCCTTTAATATAATGCTTAAATATATTACTTCACAGCACTTTTTTACTTTGCCCTCCCAATAGATTTCTTTCCCACTGAAAGCTAATAAAAGTGTACTTTTCAACTTCTTAAAAAATGGTGAATAAAGAATAATAACTGGTGAATCAGATATATTTATCAGTAAAGACACATTGTCCTAAAGTAAAAGAATGCATTGTCGGATAGGTGAAAAATAACAAAATAAGGTGTAAGTAGGGTAAGATGTTTTAGACATTCACTTGGGAAATTATGTGATCTGAACTGCGAGCCAGGAAGCAGTAAAAAATCAATCTAGCAATCTGACTTTTGGATGCTTTGGGTCAGGAAATGAGAAATATATCAGACATGAATTTTATGTTATCAAGCCCACATTTTCATGGGAAGCATGTTTATCCCTTGACAGCCATCAAAGAACAATTTTCAAGGTATTTTCAGTACAATATAACAACAAATCTCATTTCATTTGAAGAAAAACAAAAAGACTATTTGTAGTTATAAATTTAAAATACTATACTGTAGAAGTTATCTGAATTTTACTTGCTTTTTAAATGATCTCTTTAATTTGAATAAAACTTTCATTATTTGAAAAGCAGTACAAAACGGTATTTGTATTGGATTCCTAAACAAACTGCATAGATAATGCAGACATCCCCTATAAAAGCACAACACTCATAGAAGATTAAAACTAGTCTACTCAATAAGCAGACATTTAGATGAACCAACTTCTGCTTATTAAACCATTCTTGAAATAATTTACATTTGTGTGTTTAAAAGTAAAACCATGCTGTTGCAGTCCATTTTTCAAAGGTTGCCACCTGCTGTTAATAAAATATTTTGCAGATGTATTTTCAAGTCAAATGCACTCAGAGCTTTATTTGCCATTTCATAAATTTATTTATTTACTTGATTAATTCAGATTAAAAACAGTATGTTTATAGAAACCATAACCTAAAACACCTTTTAACGAGCTATCTTGTGCAGACAATTATAGACTTCTAGACTGACATTTAGTAAAGTGTATCATTTAAATGAAGTGAGTGGATATTTTACTAAAATTTTATAAAATTATTTATAGATTTACACTTTGTAAAGACCAAGCAAAAACAGAAAGTAATATACAGAGACAATTGTTCAAAGTATAAGCAAATTTCGTGATTTGTCTGCTTTTATTCTATAGCCCTAAAATATCTCAGAAAAGCTATTTTTCCCAGTGGTTTCTTTTTCACATGTAAACCATTGAGAAACATGAGAAACTAAAATGTTGAATGGTTTTTCTTGTATTAACATTGCTTTGCTTAAGATCAGATCCTCAGTTCTGCAAACCTGTGAAATATTTTTGTAAAGGGAATGAAGCTACACCTTCTTGTATTACCCAGAGGTCTGTAGACTTACAAAAAGTTAAATTGTAGCTGACTTTAAACTGTGGAAGAATAAGTTGAATTGAGCCTTTTTCTGTTATGGTGGCTGGTATTAATAAGATGCTATGCAAACAGAGCTTTTTACTTTACTGACAGAAAATCTTGACAGGACATTTTGTAGTTTGAGTTCTGCCTTCTCTGAACATTATACAACATTTTCTTCATAGTTTCTCCATGATTCTCTTCAAGTGGTTTGGACAGGGACTGAATTACATTTGTACAAGCTGAATATAAGCAGCATTAAGGAAAGCAGAACTATTTCCTGAAAGTTGGTTTCTCAAACAGCTTGGTTTCTGGGCAGATTTTGAGTATCTTTCTTTGTGATTTGTTTTTATTCACAGTTATAAATTTTAAAACTGGATTTTTCCTTCCATTATATAATATTCTGGGACCGAAAATAAAGATCTAAAAAAAATTTTGGTTTCAGTTGTTTCTCCTTTGTTGCATTTCAAATATCTGAAGTTGAATTTCACTCCTACTGGGTCAGCAGTACTTTGCATTCAAAGTATTTTTCTGTGAAGGATAACTTCAGAAAATTGGAAAAAGATCAGAGAAAGTTAAAAACATTCTAGATCTGGTAAGCAGATAGTCGCTCAGGAGTCACCATGGAAAACTTCCACAAGATGAATGAACACTAGGTCTCTCCCATAAGAATAATGAAGACAGCTAGGTGACAAAAGAAATTGCTGTTGATATCTAGTATGTAGTTACATGGCAGGTTGATCAGAAACTTTTAGAAGAACGTGTAGGAGAAATAAGGTAATTTCCATCAAATGTGTCATTAAAAACTAAGAAGTGTGAGAACCAAGAACAAAGTACAACATTATTCAGGATAGAAGACTTCCATAAATTTATTTTTATGAAAATAGAACCATGTTCTTATGACAGCTTAAAGAATATATTAGGCTACAATAACACATATTAGTTTCCAGAAATATTAATTCCATAATAGTTATATCTATATTGTCTCTATATATGTTTCCAATACTAATGCTTTACTCAGATTTTACTCCAAAAAGATCCTCATCATTTTTCTCATAAGCATATTGTCAGTGGTAGAAAACCTAATATAGAAACTGTTTAGACCAAAATATTACTGAAAATAATGCTAGACAACAGTGCACAACTGCTACTGCCAGCTAACTGCTAGTGCTAGCTAACAATTCCCCCCTGAAGGCAAACGTTTCCCTCAGAGCAATACTAGATCTGAAGAAAATAAGATAGAATATGAGAAGGCAGAAGATTCAAATAGTTTTCAAATGCTAAATAATAAAGTTAAACATTTTTTTTGTTTTGCCTTTGATTACACTATTCTATAAGATGTTCAATATAATTTTTTTTCTATTGCTTTTGTTTAAGATAATTTTGCCTGTGGCATTGAATTAGGATTCAAGAATGGAGCTGTAGTTCTACCTTCATTTGAGCTAATGTGGGCCTTAGGCTAACTTGCTTCACCCTTCCATTACCCTTTCCCTATTTGTTACCTGCCTAGGTAGATGGTAATCTCTGTGAGGTTGTGCGTCTCTTGCTTTGTCTGTGTGTTGTACCGAGCTTCCAGAGTTCTCAAGTGGGTCGATTGCCCCTTGGAGATGCACGTCCTCTCTCTAATAATGTCAGAGGACTGTGCTTCTAGACCATTGACTTTGCTGAGTGTTTGTGCTTAGGTGGGATGAATTCAGGCCTATCATTACAGGGGTGTAATGTGGTAAATTTGAGTACATGCTCTGAGTGGGAAGATATTGCTGAATAACATAATCAGTGAAAGAGATCTGGTTTTTATTTGCCAATTACAGGAAATTTCCCTGAGTATTTGCTTTTGCTTCTAAATTTTAGCAGTTCTGTGTGATTTTGTACAGTAAACATATTTATCTGTGGGTGTGTTATGAATTTGTTGTGCCATAGTTACAGAAATAGCTGAACTGGTCCTGAGCAGAGCCAGCAGGGTCAGTAAGGCTTTTTAACTCTGCTATGATACCACTCCAGTGTAGCTGTGTCTTCATAAGCAACATGGGTAGGACTCTCACAGATGCTTTAACGTGGGTGGATGTCTGATGAGTAAGCTCTGCCAGATATACTTTACCTTTGGGAAGAACTGCTTTATATTTTTTTATGTGCAGCATTCCTTGATCCAGGGTATTTGTACAAGGCGTTGAAAAGCCAAGGGTCAGCCAGGGACCAGGAAAGCTTCTTTGCCTGGGCTAAATGATAGCAAGTTCTGGCTTGCTCCCACGTGTCTTTCCTGGTAACTCTGTGTCTTGGGAGTGCTTTTTACTTTAAACACAACATAGGGATGCGGAGTTTCTCTCTTGCACTAGCCTGAAGTTGAAATATATTCTTGAATTCTGAAAGCTGTAATGCAAAAGCACACTAGTATCCTTTCAAATAGATGTGAAATCTCTGATATTGCCTGTGACTTGCTAACATAAAAGAAAAAATGTGGTGTATGCAAGTGTGCATATAGATGCATGTTAGTGGGGGGTTTTCCAGAAAAAAAACATATTTAGCATTCAGCATGTGGAGGAAAATAAGAGTTTTAGTCCTGAGAACCAACACCTAATGTTGATTAGTGAGCACAACATGTTTGCAATGGCCACAGCTGCATGACAAATATATTTTTCAAAGAGCTCTAAGCTCTAGCAAATTTGTGTAATTTATAATATTACCTCCTTATTATGTTAATTTACGCTCCCCAAAACAGAACATTTCTTTTGTTTATAAGGTCATAATAGAATGGTAATTGCATTTGCTTATGTCACCAGATGGCTTATGTTTATCAAAATCTGGCTTTTCACATTGTAACACTGTCCTGATGCATTCCCTCTTTGGGCATATCTGAAGCAGGGCTAGTATTCTAGATTGTGAACATAGCTGACTTTCTTTGGGTTTTGCCATTAATGCATCTCTTGGTTTTTTTAGCAGCACCAACTGTCTTGATTTACAATTCAGGAATGCTGAGGGTGAGGCAAATTTAGCAAGCAATTTTTCAGCCTAACTGTGATTCATATTAGTATTACTGAGCCATCTGCTAGGTATTCTTTGTCCTTTACAAGAGAGGGTACAGCTTTGTGCAAAAGTCTACTCAGTTCCCTTGCTCACAATTCCATCAGCAGAAGTACAAAACAGGGAAGATGAACGATTTTATGGGTTAGATAATGGGATGGCCAAAATCTGTAGTCTGTCCCTGCCTCTGCTAGAGATTTCCCATGCAACCATGGCTGAATCATTGAATTACCTTCTGCCTTATCACACCATCTGCTAGACTGAATTTCCTTTCTCTTTTCGCTTTTCTTGCTTTGTAACTACTTTGCTGTAATACAGTCGGGTTACATATTTTTTCCAGGAATACATATAATAATAAAAAAATCTTGGCTTTTCTCTACTGAGCTTGGAATGAATTAGATTCAGTAACTCACATGTCAGTGCTCGAGGTTGTGAGATGACTTCAGCCAGATGTTTTCTGTGTTAATTTAATTTACACAAAAATCGTAAACTGGGAATCCACAGTAAAATAAAAAGAACAAAAGTTGTGACTATATGAAAATAAAACTTGAAGCACTTGCTGAAGCTTTTTTTCCCCATTCAGTTCTGTTACTACAAAATTGTGACAATATTTTTTCCCTTTAAATGGTATTGTGATAAGCAATAAAAAGTTATTTTGTTTTATAGCCACTCAGTCCCACATTATTGACTATACTTGCTTAATTACCAACTTGTACTGAAACATGTTTCAAAGAAATAACCTGCTTTTTGGTCTTCAGAATATACAGCTCTCATTTAGCACCTTTAAGCACATTTAATGTTTCAACTGTGGTTTCAGAACTGATTCTTTGACATGCAGATTTAATTTTAGAAAAATATTTACAAATTTTAATGTTAAAGAAGCATTATAGCTTATCTCATTTTAAGTATCATCATCTTCTGACAGATGCTTATTGTCATTGATCAAAATAGAGTGAGAAGGAGAGACTGAAACCTATTAACGTTTCCGCTTCAACCTGAAGAGTAGTTGTTTTCTGGAGAAAATAAAGGCACAGGTTATATGAGATAAATTGCATCACAAAGACAGACATCTAAAATTGCAGGGTTCTCATTTTTGCATTTTTGTACTTCAAACTTAAATTATATTATGTTAATCTACACATCTCGGGAAAAAGTAGGATAAAATTGAACACTTACCTTTTTGATATAAAGTATCTGTTTTATGTTAATGTTTCTATTTAAATTCTCATTTATAAATGACAGCGCCTTATGAAATATGTCCTGAAGACTATTTGATGTCAATGGTGTGGAAAAGGACCCCAGCTGGGGACATGGCATTCAATCGATGTCCTCTCAATGCCACAGGTACAATATTACTTTGTAATGTTATGATGATAAAATTTTGCATTGTGTCCTAGATAAATCATTACTAGACTCATATAAATATATATATATATTTGAATATATCTATATTAAACCCACATATTTAATTATCCATATGCATGCATGTATACGCATGTACATATATTGTCTCTTATATATGCTTGCAATATATCTATGTGTATAAACATTCACATATGCATTAGATCCAGAGAAAAAAAGCTGAGGAGAAATCAATTTTTGCTACCTGGACCTATCAGACAAAGTGATGAAAATTAAGCAAAACATAATTTTTAATTAGGAAAAATTATTAAAAAGTAATCAAGTAAACACTGAAATGTGTTTTGGAATCTTGTACTAATCTTCATATACTGATGATCGTTGCATGAAACTGTTTCTCTGTGTGCTTTTAAAATAGTATAGAATAAAGTTTAAATAAGGTCCATTGTTTCCAATTGCTCTCACTTATATAAATATTTTCTGTCTTCTTTGTGTCTTACAGGCACCACTAGCAGACGCTGCTCTCTCAGTGTTCATGGAGTGGCCTTTTGGGAACATCCAAGCTTTGCTAGATGCATATCAAATGAGTACAGACACTTGCAGCATTCAGTAGGTGCAAAGCCAGCTTTAGTACTTGCTCTGTTTATTCATTACTAATTACTGGTGTGAAAAAACCACTTACTTATTTACTCTTAGATTTCTGATCAGAAATGCCAGAAGGAAAGTAGACCTGAGAAAGAAGAATTTTTATTAATGGATATTACTTGGATCTTGTATTTTGCTGATGTTTGTAAAATAACCTTTGTCTTACTGTAGAAGTAGAAAAATGAATCAGATTCCCTTCTTTCATGTCCACTGTGTGAAATCTTTATAGGGGTAATTTTTGCAGAGGTAAGATATATTTTGGTTTATTAGAAAATGAGATGGGACTAAATGAGATTTTCTGTAAGAGTGACTTTATGAGGATTTTATAATACCCTGAATTTTTTAATTGCAGACTAGGAAGCCAGGAACAATATTTCTTTTTGCTATAAAATTTAGAACTTCACCTTCTAATGTAACAATAGGAAATGATTATAGGGTAAAGCTATTGCAGTGTCTTAGAAAAAGTAAAATAACTGAAATACTAGGGTTTGGGGTTTTTTTCAGTATGCCTAATGAATAATTTATTTGCAAGGCCTATGCATTATACATTTATCTACTGCCTAAATGTGTTTACCTGCATAGATGTAATACATTGTGAATTAGAAATATACCTCCATGGTATATGCTAAGTATATCCATTACACTCTTATTTCCATAGCCAAAGCGTTTAGCAGGTTAATACTATAGCGGGAAGCATGCCTTTGAAGGTTCTCATGGACAATGGTTTTTGCCTAAATGATATATTTTACTGACATTCTTATTACTCTGCCTCCTTTTCCAAAGGCCACTGCTCCCTTTATCATTCAGCAGAGGAACACTAATACATCCCTGTGCTTTATAACTTCCTAACCTCTAAACTAAGTGCAACATTTTTGTAACATGTTTAAAAATCTTTGGTGACTTAAAAAGCAGTAGCCTGGCTGTCCTCCCTCAAATCTGTATTGCTACTTAGAGAAGATTTTGATGAATTCCTTTGAGCTGCATTTCTCTTTCATTAGATCCAACTTAAATGAGGCCTACGATTCAGTTTCAGGGAAGGTCGAATAAAGAATAGCTTTTAAAATAAAGCAGAATAGATTGTCAAAGGAATTTTCCCCACTACATAGAAACTTTTCTGTTTTATATATCTGTCTGCATGTTTGTCTTTCCTTTTAACATTCATGTGCAAAAAAACCATTAAGTTGGCTGTAACTGTTTTGTATTTAATTTTTTTGGTATTTTATTCTTTTGCAACGGCTGCATATTTTATGTCTAAGCTCGTTTGCAACTCAGACAGTGGGAAATGCTGTTTCATGCTATGCTGTGGTTGGATTTAACTGGCTAACTTTTGGTGAGGCACTGATAATTTTTCAAGAGCTCCAAGTCTGGCAGGAAGGGGTCATTGTTGAACAAAAGAAGGCATTTCTAACCCAGATCAGATTTTTTTTTTTTCTTCTACATTTAATTTTTCAAAATATTTAATATGATTAGACCACACTGTGAAACATTCTTTTTGCCAAAGAACATTTAAAAATAGGTAAAACTTCTTTAAAATTACACCTAGTACCTAAACATATGCTGCACAAAATTTCAGTCTAGTTTATATGCATACAAATTAAAGGAGAAAAGTGGATTTCTTTTATGCTTGGGAGCTGTTCACAAAGAAAGCTGGCCTATCATACGTCTTATTGCTTCTCAAAGTGAACAACACAGCATATTTAAAGAATCAGAGAAAACAGAGGTAGAGACCTATAAGGTCATCGCCCTGCAAATGTAGGCTTGTCCCCCTACGATACATATGTCAGTTCCATAAATCCCTGAAAATAGGGCTTTATAAGGAAGTTGCTGACAGACGGTGTTGCTATAATAAATATGTGTGCTTATGAAAGCATTTATGAGACGCCTCAGTGTGCTTAACTTACCAATAAAAGTATTTTACCAGCTCAGACCAGAAGTGGGGTGGGTGTCACTCAGTTCTGTGAATGTTCCTATAAAATCTGAATCTGAGCTGAATTTCTTTCATTTTTTTAATCTGAAATAGGTGCACAGACTTCAAAAAAAAATAATGTTTCTGAAGTTGATTTAAAGCATTGTTGTACATACATACAATATTTAATACATTAAAGCATAGAATACAGACAAGTGTCTGTCTCTTTCCTTCCAAACAAGTCACATATGATCCAGAACCAGCCCAGAAATCACACAGTATAATTCACATGATGCTGTGCCTAAGAAAATACTCTATAAAGAAAATTGTTTCATACAATGGGAGCCAAAGAATACTGCCTTGGCCACAGACCCTGCTAATCTGTTTACACAGGTGCTGGACTGGAAGCTTACAGTTATATTAGTAAATAAACAAGGTGAGTGCCCAAGCTTAAAAGCTGTCCGTGTAGCCATCTCAGTGTTTAACTGTGCCTCTGTTAGCATGCTCCCTGACATCATTTAAGACAGTAACAGTGAGCACCCTCCCAAATAATGCCTACCATCTTTTAGAGAATAGCGTAGCAGAGAGACCATTGTCAGCAGGCAATAAAAGCACAGTTTTCTGGGACAGAAGAGGGATAAAGAGTTTAAACTGAGGGAACCAGAATGCTTTGCTATATATAGTGTAGAATTTTACCACATACCCACAGGTGATTGACCCCTGAAAACTGTTTCCTTACTGTATGTAACTACAATGGAGTCACTGCCTCCTGCACAAAGCTTCTTGTACTTTTACAGTTTTCCCTATTTCTCACCTGGAGGTGACATGGGACAAATTTCAACCCTTAATAAGCAGTATTAGAGAAGCAGAAACGCAGCTAGTGCAGTGCGTTCTTCAGCTTGACTCAAGGCTTATATTAAGACCAGTATGGTAGCTGTATAAATCGTTCTAAAATGGCGCTATCTTTTAATCTCAAAATCCATTTGGAAGACTATTTACAAAGATGAAGGGTCAGTAAAGTTAAAACTACACCCATAATGCTAAAGAAAATATACTTTTCTCATAATCCCCCAGTGCCATGAATAATTTAGCTCTTTCTCCAGTTGCTTACAGAATGTGCCAGGCAGACTTACTGCCTCTACTCAGGATAGGCACACCCTGGCACTTCAGGTGTAGTGTATGGCACTTCAGTAGAAAGCAGGGTTTTCCACTGCTTTAGTGATATTGGTCAGATTCATGGACCACTTTTTGATACATATATCATTATTATACTTAATATTCTGTTCCAAAAGTTTCAGAGTAATTCACAATCTTAAATATATCCCCTCAATGCATGCTTGAGATCAGTCTGCACTACATCTTCATTTTTTGTTGATGGGGAACTGAGTGAGACCAATTAAGCAGGAAATTTGTCTCTAGTCTTCTAAGCTAGTGTCTAGCCACTCTTCCTTCTTAATGTTCCTACCTCTCCATAGGACAGCACAGAAAACCCCTGAGATGGTAAAAAATAACTACGGAACCTCTGAAGAGACTTATGCACTTGAACATGATGAAATAATAAGGGATATGGTTTGACTTGTGAAGATCAGCAGTCACTTTACATCTTGCAAGGGCACAGTGCCCTACACAATGCCATGTGTAGAAGCTTGAGTAAAAGCAGTTAATAGGATGATTCACTTCAACTATGGCACAAATGTACAGCATGCACTTCTGTTAGTTTATTTTACCTCATGCACTATGGAATACAGGTTCCTTTTAAAACTAGGGATGACAATTGGATTTCTTTGAATAACGGAACCACTTAGTTGTGAATAATTTATCCAATATTTGGTACAAATCAGTTATCAAATTAATTCAGCAAATACTGTTTGACCAGCTTATACAGCTGGTTGACTAATACGAAAATTTATTCACTGAACATATTAAGGGACAAAAATGCCCAAATCCATGAAATAAACCTTTGGGAAATTATGTGCTTAGCTCTAATAATAATACTTAAAGAACCTAATTAGGATTATTCTTCCTAAAACACTGTAAGTAGAAAATTCAAAGTGATGAATAAGTATACTTTGCCTTCTCGAATTGTAACCTAGGGGCTCAAACAATAACTTGATGAACAGAAAAAAACAAATGTCACAGACTATATACCAGATTATTTTCTAGTTTTCTTGCATTGTGCTTGCAGTACCTGCAGCTTTGCATGAAGATGTTCTTAGTCAAGCATGATGTTTCAGGACTGCTACAAGTCATCCTTGCAGCTAAGAGGGAATATTTTGCCCAATTATGTGCAATTTGTTAAATATATTCTTGAAAAAGAGGAGATAACAACAAAGAAATTCTTCCAAGTGTCATTTTTATTGTGAATAGAGATGAAGTGAAGTCATAAGGTTTCATAAAATCAGTTCCTTCTGGCTAGTTCTTGGTCACATACTGGTCACAAAATTTTAGTTAATAGGGAAGAATTTCCTTGCTTTCTCTAATTCCGGATTAAATTCTCAGAATTGGGAAGATTTTTTCCCCTCTGTTAGATAGACATGTTTTGGGTTTTCAGATGATTTTGCCAAATCAATTACTGCTATAGCAGAAATTATGGAAGTTGCTAAAGCCTATTCTCCATTTCTACCCTTTGCGTATAGTTTTGTTTTCTGAAAACTGAATTCCTTTGCTCTAACGAACACATTTTAATCTCATTAAAGTGTATCTGTTGCTATCTTAATGAACTGTTATATGAAGAAAGGCAGATTAGATGATGATCTAATGACCCAAACTTAGTCTGTATAATATTATGAAGTACGCTCCTCATTGCTAATTATCTTCTTTTGATCTGGAAGCAGAAAATGGTCTGCCTAATTATTTTACGTCAAATTGTTTACTTTAGCTAGTACTTGGTTAATTTGGACTAGTGTCTTCTGAGGTTCGGTTTTGTTTGTTTTTTGAGGTTTTTTTTGATAAAGAGGGCAAAGTCTTTCCTGAGACAAAGAAATCTATTCACACTGTGATTGGATATGATTGCATAACCAAGAATAGAATTGAATAGTGATTCAATAGAATCTAATAGTGATTAGAAGCCCACAGGCCTACTTCAGATCGTATCCAAGAAAAAAGTCACTGACGTGCCTCAAATAAAAGTTAGTTTTACTTTCAAACTCTCTTGAAGCCTATTAAATTTGGTACACCACAAGCAATAAGACTAGGAAGCTACACCCTACCATTGGGAATATCCTATATTATTCTGCTTCTGAGAGGCATAGGTAAAGACTGCTTCATCTATTCTTAATCCATCCTACAGGTAATAGGCACCTAAATAAGAAGAAAGTACAAAACAAACAAAACAAAATTAAAATCCAAACTGAAACAAAAATCCGCTAACATCCTCCCCAGCTGCCCAAAATCTAAAAGCCGAGAAAACAAAAACATGAATGGGAGTCAATGGAGAAAATAAAAATGAGATTAAAATAGTTAAGTATGGAAGAGCAATGAGTTTTCATAGCTTATGAGCTCTTTAGGAATTGAATATTGAACCTTTTATGACCATTTAAAATGAATAACATTAATGAATAAGGTCTCACCACAGAGTATCAGAAACTGATTTTGTCAAAATTGAGAAAATAGTTGAACATGTGCAGCTATTTCCATATTCTACTCTTTTATGTATTCATACTAAGTACTAGGATTTATTGAATTACCAAAAAAAAAAAAAAAAAAAAAAAAAAAAAAAGGCTGTGAGGGATCTGCTTAAAAGTATTGGTAATATATCATGTCTTACCACACACTGGAATAGCGGTTTTGCCAAAGTGAGATTTTCTCTACATGTCTTTTGGATGCTCTAGTTTGGAAGAGATTTGTACAATGCTCATAAATAATGACTGAAGCTAAAGCCTGTCATCTAGAAACTTTGTTTCTGAAGGTCATGTCCAAATTTATCAGAAAACCTCTACTAATACAGCCCATTTTATAAATCTATGTAGCACAGTTTTCTAACCCAGATGATGAAACTCTACATTAAATTGCCATGATAAAAATAAGGTAGTAGTTTGTTGGAATCATAGAATCATAGAATGGTTTGGGTTGGAAATGACCCTGAAAATCACCTACTTCCATCCCTCCCTCCCATGGCCGGGGGTACCTTCCACAAGATCAGGTTGCTCAAAGCTCTGTCCAGCCTGGCCTTGAACACTTCCAGGGATGGAGCATTCACAACTTCCACTGCTTCACCACAGTAACAGTTAAGAATTTCTCCCTAATATCTAATCTAAATGAAAGATAGTAATCTTTCAGTTTAAAGCCATTTCCCTTTGTCCTATCACTACATTCCCTTGTAAAAAGGTACTGGAAGGTCTTCCTGGAGCTTTCTCCTCAGCTAAACAGTCCCAGTTCTCTTAGCCATTCCTCATAGGAGTGGTGCTCCAACCCTCTGACCATCTTCTTAGCCCTCCTCTGGACTCACTCCAACAGATCTATGTCCTTCTTAAACTGGAAGCCCCAGAGCTGAACACAGTGCCAATCTGAGTCATCTGAGTTTTGCACTCCTGCAAAACATGCTGCTTTTTATGAGAAAGTTGGAAAACTAAAATATCTTTTAACTCTTGAGAGTTATGAGGCAAAAATCTGCATATGAATTATCTCACTGATGTCAAAATATTAGCACTTAAGAAGGAGCATGGGAACTTATGCAGGTGAATCTTTACATATCAAACTAATAACATAGCCATAAAAATGCTTTTCTGCTGCTTCTGCTCATACTATAATTTTGTTTCTACTTTTTCCACAGCAGTGTTATTCACAATTTAGCAAATGCTTGGTTAAAATATAATTTGATAAAAAGAACTCTGAGGTGAATAATGATTTGCTCAGCTGCAGCTCATTAGAGATGATTTTGTTTTTCCAAATTATATTACAAGGGCAGCGTATCAGCCTGTCCATGTACTCCTCACTGAAATCACTGCCGTACTCTGGGGAATGAAAGGCTTCCTCCTAAAAATTTACTGCTTTTTGTTTGTTTGTTTTTGATAGTTTAGTGCTTCATTACTTTTTATATAGCTGTAGAGAAAAGCAGTCAGGCTTGGTTTTATAGATTTGAATGCAGAGGCCTCAATAACAACATTTTTGTTCTGCCTCAGTCTATACTTACATCGATATATGCCAGCTATTCATCTTCACCTTTGCAGCCTTTGATAGGCAGGGGAGTTATATCAGTAAATGCCTTGTCTTGCTTTCCTTATAAGCCCAGAATCTGCAAGAGCCAGCTCTGTTTTGTCACTTCCATTATCTTGACCAGAGGATGACAAACTCTTCTCTCATCAGAGAACAGTTGATCAAGAGATTTCAACAGTCAACAGTTTTCCCTTGTCTCACTAACGTTTTCCCATTCCACACAGGAGAAAGATTAAAACTTCAGGGGAAAAAAAAAAAAATAAAGGCAACTAATGACTTCAGTATCACTGTTGGCTTGATGGTGAAGGCACTCATTTGATTCTGAGAAAGCTCCACCTGCTCTGGCCAGCCAAAATCATGAATGGGATGATGAAATGTTGTGGTTTTGAGTGTTTTTCACATCATGTTATAAAGTTAGCATTGCTTTCACAGTCTTCTAACAGATCTGCTTCATCCTCTGTAAATAAATACATGCTTAAACAAAAAGAGAAAATAAGCCCATACTTCAGGCAGTCATAAGAAGTATGTAGTCCTGAAACCAACTTCTCCATCCCAAATGAATGCTTTTTTTCATAACTGTCTGTGTTACAATAGGCACCAGAAATGAACGACTTAGGATCAGTAGAGTGAAATGTATTTAAAGTTACTGTGGTGCCTTCTCCATTCATGACATTATAGTGCTTGATTTCGCCAACATGTATAGACACCTTAAAATGGCCTGGCTGAACAGAGAGCTGTGGCTGCAACTCAGGAAAAAAAGAAGACTTTATGACCTCGGGGAAAAAGAGGCAGACAACTCAGGAGGACAACAAGGATGTCATGAAGTTATGTAGGGAGAAAATCAGAAGTGCCAAAGTCCAGCTAGAACTTAATATGGCTACTGCTGTAAAAAACAATTAAAAATGTTTCTATAAATACATTAGCAACAAAAATAGGGCTAAGGAGAATTGCCCACCTTTACTGGATGCAGGGGAAAACAAAATGATGAAGGATGAGAAATAGATTTTTGTATGTAATATCTTCTTTGCCTCAGTCTTTACTTGTAAGACCAGTTGTTCTCCAGGTACCCAGCCTCCTGACCTGGAAAACAGAGGCAGGGAGCAGAATGAAGCCCCCATAATTAAAGGGAAAATGGTCAGTGATCTGCTACACCACTTAGACACACAAGTCTGTGGGATAGAATGGAATACATCCAGTGGTACTGAGGGAGCTAGTGGAAGTGAGCACTTACTTGTCAGCAGTCCTGGGTAACCAGAGAAGTCCCAGTTGACTGAAAGTTATCAGCTCTTCTACATAAAGGGCCAGAAGGAGGATCCAGGGAACTACACACCAGTCAACCTGACCTCAGTGTTGGGGACGGTCATGGAGCAGATCATCCTTAATGCCACCACGTGGCACATGCAGGACAACCAAGGGTTCAGGCCCAGCCAGTATGGGGTTAGGAGAGGCATATCCTGCATAATCAACCTGATTTCCTTTTATGACAAGTTAAAACCTCAAGTGAAGGAGGCAAAGGCTGTGGATGTAGTCTACCTGGACATCAGTAAAATCTTTGTGCTATCTCCCTCGGCCTTCTCTTGGAGAAACTGGCTGCCCGTGGCTTGGGTAGGTACACTGTTCAGGGGGTAAAAATCTGGTTAGATGGCTGGGTCCAGAGAGTGATGGTGAGTGGAGTTACATCCACTGGCCAGCCAGTCACTAGTGGGGTTCCCCAGGGTATTGGATCCAGTCCTGATTAATAACTTCATTTATGACTTGGACAAGGGGATCAAATGCACCCTTAGTCAATTTGCAGGTGGCACCAAATGGGAATGTTGTTCTACACAAGGTAGGAAGAGGGGTCAGACAGACTGGACTGATGGGCCAAGGGCAACAATATGAGGTTCAACAAGGACAAGTGCCAGGTCCTGTACTTGTGTCACAACAACCTCATGCAACGCTGCAGATGTGGGCAGAGTGGCTGGAAAGTTTCCTGGAGGAAAAGGACCTTGGGTTGCTGGTCAACAGCTGGCTGACTGTAAACCAGCAGCATGCCCAGGTGGCCAAGAAGGCCAGTGGCATCCTGGCCTCTATCAGAAATAGTGTGGCCAGCAGGACCAGGGAGGGTATTCCTTGTACTTGGCACTGATGAGGCTACACCTCAAATCCTGTGTCAAATTTTGGGCCCCTCACTACAAGAAATAGCTTGAGGTGCTGAAGCATGTCCAGAAAAGAGCAAAAAAGCTGGTGAAGAGTCTGGAGCACAAGTCTTATGACTCGTGAATGAGGGTGAGGGAGCTGGGTTTTTTAGCCTGAAAAAGAGGAGGCTCAGAGGGAACCTCATTACTTTCTGCAACTACCTGAAAGGAGGTCCCTTCTTCCAGGTAACAAGTGACAGGATGAGAGGAAACAGCCTCAAGTTGCACCAGGGGAGATTTTGTTTAAACATTATGAAAAAATTCTTCCTGGAAAGCATTGTCAATCTTTGGAACAAACTGCCCAGAGAGGTGATGCAGTCCCCATCCCCGGAGTTATTTAAAAGACGTATAGATGTGTCACTTGGGTTTATTGGTGGTCTTGGCAGTGCTGGGTTAACAGTTGAACTTGATGATATGAAAGGTCTTTTCCAACCTAAATAATTCCATGATTCTGTGATCTTGCCAACATATACATGCACCTTAATCTGAAAGATACTACACAGTAGGAGAAAACATTTACCTGCTTTTCTGCGCAGGCACATCACAGTTTTAATTCAACGTGGAAACACAACTTAATTCAACCTGGAAAGTTGCTTTTCTTCCTTTCTGCTTTTGAATATCTGCTTTTTAATAGCCAACCAATCCCACTTGTTAAATTCAAAGAAAAGTCCCCACTATCATCTGAGAACCCATAAAAATTTTTCCATGTCTGGAACATCCATTTATAAAAGAGTAATGTGTGTGTTAAATGAGATGTGCTCCTGTATTTGCAGCTGCCGCTATGTCTGCTGCAGCAGTGAGCAAATGAGTGTTCCCTGATCACACTGATATTCCAAACCAACCAACACTGCAGCCGCAGGTGATCTGCTTTAGGGTCTGGCCAAAGGTAAAGCAATAGAAGGCCACATAAGAACTCAAAATATTTCATCTCATTTTCCCTTAAAGTCTACAAGCACTGCAGGAACCTTCACTCCAGCTGAATGCAGCATTAACTGCAGAATGACTGCAAGAATTTGGCTTGGCATCTAGAGGCAAATAGGCGGCCACAGCATTTTACGCTTGCAGCCATTCTCTTGCTTTTTTGTCCATTACTTCATATGCTGCATCCCCTACCATGTTTTAGCTCAGGTTTGTTAAGTATGTGAGCCAAAAGAATTTTTCTCTTGTTTATTATTTTATGCAGTACTCCCATGCAGAAATTAGGGCTCTCCAATAAGGCTAATTTCCTTGAAGAAACCATTTTGGTTTGTCCTGCAAACAGAAGTGAATGTCATGAGAATGACTTTATAGAAACAAAATCAAATAAATATAGAAATTGTTTAAAATCAAATAGGCACATAAATTGAAGCATTTAATCAGAGCTTTATGTTTTAGGGACACATATTTACCAGGATGACCATGCAGCATAAAAAAAGAAAGACAATTGATTTGTAGTACATCCCTTTGTGACCTCTAGCCTCAGCCATTCAGTCAGTATGGTGAACCAGGAGACTTTACCTCAAGCAATGTTATGTTTGTCATAGCATGAAAACAACCCTCTCAGAGTCGTCATTCTCTTTTTCCTCTCAACTCTTGCTCTTGTCACGTTGCATTATACATAGATAACAAAAATCTTGAAGACATGCCCTCTGGTTAAAAACTGAAACAATAACAACAACAAGATCTCTCACACAGCATGCCAACGTGAGTGGGATTTAATCACAGATAATTGGAGCATTTAAGAGCAGTACTAAGTAAAATAATAATAGAACTCTTGGTCAATAAACGCAGTGATAAGTGTAAAGAAGGAAAAAAAAACAACAAAAAGGAAACTATCTATTTAATGATTATTCATTCCTCATCCCTAGAGTCATTTGTTACTCTACTGAAGAGCAGTCTTATCTATTTAAAATATCTCTTAAAATATTATGTTGGATCCATGCACAAATCAAAATACTGAAATTGTATAATGACTGTCTGTTACCTGTTGAGTGGTTATAGCTCAAGGATGAGAATTGACAATATTGATGATGATGATTATGATTAAAAAAGGAACTATCTAATGGGGTAAAGCAGCAAAAAAAATCTCTTGAGCAACATAGTAGAAGTCTTCATGTGAAAGAGATTAGAGAAAAAAGGTACAGAAAGAACAGCATCCCTCTGAGCTGTTCACATTCTTCCTCTAAAAGCATTTTTGACCTCCACGTGTACTAGATGATTTTTTTCGAAGATTCTTCTGTACACTTCATCCTATATAGAAAAGCACATTCAATTTCTTTGACATCTGTGCAGAGATTCAGTTTGCCTAAGATTTATGTCTAGAACAACACAGGATTCTGTGTGATTAATTTGCCTCCTTTTCTCTAAAAACAGATCACTGTTTTGAGGAATATTTTGCTTAAGAATATTTAGAAATAAATAACAGTGGGATGACTGTTTCTATGTAGTGAAACAATCCTAATTTTTCTTTTCATCAATATAAATTTAGAATCAGTTCCTTAAAGCACAGGGTTGTGGTGATTTCAGCTGAGTGCACAGAAGCAAATGGAAGCTGTTTCTGCAAAAAGTTGGTGCAGCAGATTTCACACCAGGAGTGTATAAATGCAGAAAGGTAAAAGTTCAGTTTCAGGACACTCCTTACACTGCAACTTTTTGGGTTAGGGTGAATTATAAGAGGCTTTAGTTTGGTTTTCATTTGCAGGGATCTGTTAGAGAATTATAGAACTGAAAGGAAATTCATGAGAATTTCCTGAACTTCTATCCTATTAGAATCAGCTATACTTTTTATTCCAGCATTTTTTCTTGGCTGTTATTAAGGCTTCCAATATGGAAGCCTGCATACTCTCTTCAGGCAAACTGTGGTACATCCATTCCTTTACAGATGAAAAATTTTATTAATTTATATCCTTAATTTTCTCTGGCACAGTTTATTTTTTTCCCTTTTCTATTATATAAAAAGGGAATATATGATTGCCTTCCTCTTTTCAGAAACCGTGTATTTAATAGTATGTTATCATGACTGAGATTGAGACTCCTAACTAATTTCACTGATGACAAAATGTAAAATTATTTTGTTTTGCATTAGCAATCTTATTCATAAAATGCTGAAAGTATAGAAAATAAAAAATCTCCTGCATGACATTAGGTTGTAAATATTCAAATGCATACCTGAAGATGCATAGCCCTATATTTAGACCTTATTCTGTTTCTTTTAAAAGATGGATGAAATAATATTCTAGAACACTGAAACAGTCTGAAAATAAACAAATAAATTGTAAATAATGTATTATATTGAGGGAAAGTAAATGCAAGTTCTGTGCTAGAATAAAGGACTGTCTACTAATTATCAGAAAAAAAAGAGCCTGTAATGAAATTTTTCTCAAATCTGACAGAAAGCTCTTTCTCACAAAATGATATCACATTATAGGTGTGATGTGAATATTCTTACAACTTCTGCATCTTAAGACCATTGTGAAAAATATTTTATAAAATATTAGTGTTGCGTTGTGGAGGTACAAAGCAAAGTGGTTAGCAGATTATGAGCAATTTCAGGATATATTTTTCTTTCAAACTATCTTTCCTGACTTCTATATAAGGCTTTCTAATATGGGTTCTCATATTCCCCCTACTGTAAAATATATTAATGACATCATTAGTAATACCTAACCATGAATCCAACATTATCTTAAAAAATAATGAAAAAAGGTTGATGATGTAGATACTCTTCAAATTAATAATTCTTTTCAGTCTTTTATAGGTTTCTTGAGGGTTCATTATTTACTGTCCTTATAAAACATTTACCTGTTAAGTTTGCAGTAATTATTATGCAGCAATAAATTTTTACTCCAATGCTGGGGGCCTAGGAGATTTGACTTTGTAAAGAGGCATTTTTATTATATCATACTTTCTGATAAATCGGGGGACAAAGGCAGTTGGACCCTGAGTCAAAGTCCAGTTAAACATTTCAGTAATTTTTCAAATATGCAGCCATATAATGCAGGCAGCTAGAGGTAGGGCTGACAACTGAAGTGTCAGTTTAACAGCTGCTTCATTTCACTGTCTCTTGGCTCATAAACTTTATTTTTAATGAGCCTGCCTCTAAGACCACTAAAAAATGACCTTCACAGAAACCCAAGAGGACCTACAGTGGTGACCGAAATAGCTTTCTTGGGCAGTGTAATATCACACTGACCATAGCACAGAAAATAAGCAGTGTGGTGAGATAGACATTATACTAACTACTGATGAGAATATTCTATATTTTCCCGCAGAAAGATTATTGTGATATCTATGTTAGTAATCCGCTACCTTCAGCTCATACTAATCTGGACATCTTCATTGGCTTTAATAGTATTGCACCAGTTTACATCAACTGAGTGAATGGTCTGTGATTTTAAAGTTGTGTTTAGGAGGTATAAGCTGTTTTACAACAAGAAAATACATTATTTAACTTATTATAACTGATAATAAAGAGGCTGTTAATTCTTACCCTTCCCTACATATTGCTTGCTGGTCTTAATCAAAACTTTCTCTCAATTAACTCTAATTTTCACTCACTTTTCTTACCTAGACACATTGCAACCTTCTGTTCTGTTACACTATTTCTAAGGGTATGCTGCCAGTCTTACTCAAGGCAGTATGAGCCTGGAGGGGACTGAAAGGAACTTCTGGGTTGGAGCTTAAGAGGATTAAAAAAAAAAAGGTGCTCTGGAAGCTGTGTATGAATGGTGTGGCCCAAGGGAGGAAGGATACTTGGGTTGGGAAATTGAGCTTTCTGGGTATGTCATTCTTTTTAAAAAACGTTCCAAATTGAGCTGTAATTTTAAGGTCCAGTAATTCTGAGATGCTTTAAACCACCTGGCTACTTTTGAAGTAGGTGTAATAATTTAGTCCTGTGACAACATGGGCACTTGCTAGACCTTTTTTATCATTGTGTCCTAAAGCAACCAAAATGTCTTGCTGAAAGCACTAAAGGGTATATTACAGCTCCCACTTCTGCTGCTGAGATCTGTAAAATTTTTCACTGAAAACAGAGCTTTACTTGTTCAAAAGTATAAAAAGCAGTCAAAACTAGGGTAATTTTAATTTACTATTTGCATTCCAAAAGCAGCTGAGACCAAGACTTCTGTGTGCTGTGGATGGTCCAAAACTACCAATAATTTGGCCCCTGCTATCTTTAAAATGAGAGTTTAAAGTCCTGTAGGAGCATGAAAAACACATGGGAAGTGAACCTACAGTTCATGAAGCAAAAGGAAGCAAAATAATACAATGCAAAATAACCTGCTAAACAGTTTGACAGCCTTCCTAGCAGTGTTTATACAAGCATAAGAGCACAGTAGACTTTTTATGACAGTTGATCATATTGCTATTATTCCTGGTATTAAAAGAATATCTTTGTACTCTCTTAAACCCTGCCTTCAACTTGTCTTATGCTTTTCCCAGTAAATCCTGAGGCACATGTTAAATTTGGGAGTTCAGCTTTATGAACTGTCTTTTATGTTGTGTGTCATTTGGATTTGACTAAAGGTACACTGAATATGGTTATCCCTCAAAATCTGGAAATATGTTTTGGGGTCACTGAACAGCTGGACGAGTTCCAGAAAAAGTTCTACTCTTGTATGAGACTATGCTGGCTGATGCTCTTTTAGCTTGCTACTAAGACACAATGTGTGAACAGATGAAGCAAATGACAACATTTCACAGGAAAAAACACAAATCAAGTTCATGTTTGTTTTCACTTGTTCCCATGAAAGTAGTTAATAATGTTACATATGCAATAATAGATTCCTGAATTTACTGAAATTAATTTTCTTCAATTATCACATCTTTTCCTCCACTATTATTTTCCTACACTATTACTTTCAAAGCCTTCTTCTAAAAGGAATAGAAATTGTACTAAAATATTTCTACAAGTAGCCTTCTTGCCTGATTATTTGTTATAATATTCTGAAGACCTGAAGACTAAGGAAGGTGTTTCTGTTGAAATATTTGTTTAAAAAAAGAAACAAACAAAAAACAACAAACATAAGAACAAAACAATGAATGGTCTCAGTTCTCACTGAATATTTTTTTTCCCAAATATTACTCATACTATTATGCTTGTACCACTGTACTCACAGTACAGAATAAATTCACTCCCTCTCCATGATGCAGCAAGCAAGTACTCTCCCAAGTCTTAAGGATTTCTAGGGTTTTGGCAAGGCTGTTGTGGTTCATAACAATCCCCAGCTGCTATTAAAGATGACTTAAGGCCATAGATGAAATTTGATGGAGCCACTTTGCTCAGCCCCAGCTGTGTTACATATATCTAATTTGTCTGAAGGCTGGTTGAGAATGTAACCAAAATATGAACCAAGAGCATGAAAAAAACCCCACTGCTTACAGTCCATATGTCAGAGGAGGATTGCATTTTTTAAATTTCATTCATGAGAGTTATTTTGAACCCTTTCAAACACTGTGCTACTTTTACTATGTATTCTACCCTTTAGTCTATCCTTTTATTTTTTTATACCGAAGGCCTGCATATCCACACAAAGTGTCTGGGGAGATCTGGAAGTGGCAAAAAGTATCTTTACACTCTTCCTTCCACATCACCATCACATTATCACAGAATCATCAAGGTTGGAAGAGAACTTCAAGATCATCTAGTCCAACCATATGTTACATTATTAATTTTTCCCTCTATATGTCAGTACTAAGGCCAAGTTAAAAATCAATTAATTTATAAAGTTGATGTCCATATTTTGGTTGCCAGTTGCATAGCATTTTCTCTTCATCCTTCCTGCTTTGATTGCGGTCTGTCTAGAGTAATTTTCTCTTGTTTAAAACCCTTCCAACTCAGGATATTCTATGTTTTTGGGATAATTTAGCTTTCAATTCAGAAGAACTTGTGTTTGTATACATAAATTCATATGCATATTTAAAAATAGGCTGTTTAACCCATGTGCTCTTTTTTTAGCCTCACCTGGACTTGTCATATCTTGGTGATACACTCTGCATCTTCCTGGGATTCTAAGTCAGCTCTGAGAATTAATCAGATCCACAAGTTCAGCTTGTTATCAGGAGGATCCTTCTACTAGCATGTTTTTTCTGGATCACTAGCCCTGAACTAGCCCTGCTGGTAGAGCTACTGCTAAAGTGTGCTCTTCTATGCAGATACACAGGAACAATTCATAACTTAATTTGCATTTCTTGAAAAAAGCAAACAGGATTGTTCCAAGTTAACACCTTTGTGTTAGTGCTACAGAAGACAGCAACATAATAAGCTTTCAACTAAATCATCTCTCTTGCAATGACTAGCCAAGTTGGGCTGGCAGAGATGAAAGGTCTATTTTTCCATAGTAAATTAGGTTATAATAAGTACTGCATTAGCATTTATTCCTTTCACAGCTTTTAATTGTTAAATGAATGGCAACCATGGTTGTACAACTGTTCCACTGAGGAAGGACAGTTTCATGAAAGTAGATTAAAGTCACAGTCCAGCCCATGAAGTTCCAGGAATCAAATGGGTGAAACACTAGAAATTCAGAATCTTTCAGTATAAAATTAATGATTCTCTTATAAAAATCATATTTTTGTCATCATAGTTTACTATTTTGTCTTATCTTTAGGAGGATAAACTTTTTTTTTTCTTTTTTTTTTTTTTTTTACCAGTTTGAATATTTAATATTTTGGCTGTGCTTAGAATGTATCACACCTTTTTCTCAGTAAAGTAGGTTCTGATATTAATTTTGTTGTTCTAATACAGATTAAAGAGCACCTTGCCAAGGGACAGAGGATGTTGGCTGGTGATGGCATGTCCCAAGTAACCAAGACACTATTGGATTTAACACAGAGGAAAAATTTTTATGCTGGGGACCTTCTAATTTCTGTGGAAATTCTCAGAAATGTTACAGACACATTTAAAAGAGCAAGTTATATCCCTGCATCTGATGGAGTGCAGGTAAGAGAAACATTGTAAAGGTAATGTTTCAATTAATTGAGTTTCTGTCAGTCTGTGTCAACTGTTTTATCCTCTGCAGAAACTAAATCTTCTGAATGATAGACATAAGCATTGCTCATTTAAAACTAAGATACAAGTGTAAAAAACGAAAAAGACTCAGCTACATTTAATAAGACAAATATATAAAACAATGCATCAAGTGAAAAATGTAAAATACTTTCTTTGTAACGTTTTTTCAAGGTTTGGTTTGATTGATAGAGGGGTGATGGTGTTTTTTTTGCAATATGCATTTCACTAGTGTTTTTTCCAGTTCATTTCAATTCAAAACTAGTTCATTTCAGTTCAGAATCTCTCCACAATGTTATGTAATTCTGGCATCACTTCTTCAATTCAGATAAATAAAGCTCATTAGAAGTGCGCAGGAGTGATGGATAGTGCATTTGATATGAATTTTCTATTTCATGTATTGGATTAACTCTTCCTGTACAAGAGGACAAATAAAATGCTGTGAGAGCTAAAACCACTATAGTTATTTCTACAAAATGGGTTCCACAATTCATTGTGTAGTGTTTATTAAAATAAATATTACTCAAGACTTCTAAATGAGGATATTGTTTTCATCTATATATGAAATTTTAGACATTTTTAGACACATTTTTCAAAGACTATAGATGTACTGAAAAAGAATACTAAGATGGTAAGTGTATATTATATTATTTATGGAAAAGAGAGTTTAATGGTCATTCATAAATTACTATTGAAGCTATTACTGCAGGTCATCTATACATATATATTTATGCAACAGCAAGCATAGGTTATAAATACACTTCGAAATATATTCATGCAGATGAAGGGAGATATCTTGGAAAAGACATTTTTTCCACATTTTTTTTCAAGAGCTTATGGTTATATTTTACTTTTTCTAGTGTTTCTATGCAGAAAGAATATTAACTTCCACAATGAAACCAACATTACTTGAGTTTGCTGGTAGCCAGCTGAAAGTACCATGTAGTATTTTTTTTTTTAACAGTGCTTTTCAAAAAGTATTTTTAATGAACAATCTTTTTTGTTTATTTTTTTTCCTTGGATGAGAGACAGTATCTTTTCCTACTGAAAATTTTTCATGCAGTCAGGCAATCTGCTGGGCCAGTGTGACTTCTTCATGGTTCACAGGCACCACAGAAATCTTAGATCCAGTCTTGAGCAACTGCTTGAAACAAGTGGTTTGTTCACAGGCTTAGCAGATCAGGTCATTTAAAGTTTACACATATTAGAGAGAATTTTATTCTTTTCCCACTAATGACAGTGCCAAGAGTTCTGTTCACTTCAACATCGTAGAGGTGTTTCCAAAATTCATAACAGTATTCTGGCCAAACATAGCTAAATTATTATCTTGTTTTAATAATTTCTAATTAATAATTTTGAAGTGAAGACATGAAAATTTGTAGGCCACACTCTGAAAGAAATAAGGAAGGATTTG
Source organism: Xenops minutus (assembly GCA_035221455.1). Classification (NCBI taxonomy): domain Eukaryota; kingdom Metazoa; phylum Chordata; class Aves; order Passeriformes; family Furnariidae; genus Xenops; species Xenops minutus. Next base: position 87,965,151 of record JAWWEE010000105.1, on the reverse strand, counting down.
TCAAACCAAAGAAAAGTAGCAGTATTTCAGTATTTACATGCCTAAATACCAAGAATTCTTAAATCCCAGCTGAAAAAAAGGCACTGAAATACAAAATCAGAAAAAATAAAATTAAAAATAAAATAAAATCACAAGCTAAGGTATAATAAAAATAAAACAATATACAGTGTTCAGGAAAGTAAATTAAATCAGAATTAAACATATGTTTTGCCCAGTGGATATATTATGTTCCCGTTACTGACATCTGATTACATAAAATGAAATCCTGTCTCAATAATATCAGTTTAAAGTTTACTGTCAATTTCTGAGAAACATGGATTTTTCCATATGTAACCGTATTTCATATTCTACCATGCTCTGGAGAATTGTATTTACTTTTTGTTTTGCACTATCACATATTTTCATACTTTCTAGTCCATCATCAAAGTGACAGGTGAAAATGAAGTTAATTTGCACAAAAATTCTTCTTTCTGTAGAAGACTTGTGTGGTGTTGTAAATACATTCTATTTTTTGGACTAGATAAATAGTAGAATTAATGGATAGTTGATGGATTTTTGTTTAAAAGAAATTATCAGAAAAGCATGAGTGAGATTTAAGATCCCTGAAAGTCGTAATTTATCATTTTGCATGATGTTAGAAAAGTAGGTTAGGGTGTATTGTGGGTAATAGTATTTTTTAAGATCCATACAAAAAGAACACTTGCTTTAAAACTGAGAAAGGAAAAGTATATCTGTCTATTTATTTCTTATATATTCCAACCATCTGGATAGTCCCTCAACTGCCTTATCTCTGGCTTATATCCAGTATTAATATTCATGAATAGTGTAGAAGTTGTGATTCAAAGACCCCATAAAAAATGAATGAACAGAAAAGTGAGATCAAATTTGAACATTTCAGACTAATTACTCAAAATGAAGGTGCTACTGCCTGTTTTGCTGAGTAGAAAATGCCACTTGTTTAGGCAGACAGATACCATGAACAAAATAAAGTTTCTAAATTATGCATATCTAGTGCCAAGTTATTTATTATACGACTCTTTTTCCTTTTGGATCTTTTAACCTTTTTTGAAACAATATTTATGTATACATTGCATATACAGTGTCAGGAATAAAAATAACCATGTATGAGCAGTTAAACAAGAAGGTTTCCTGCAACAGTGAATGAAAAGTATGGTAGCAGAAATGATTGCAAGTCAAGAGTCGTTCAATCCTGCAAACAAGGTCTTTCATTTAATATGAATTACTTTAAAATACACTGTATAGGTACACTGAGGCAATGAGAGGCCCAATGTACTTATGTAAGAAGGATTCTACCAGGAAGATAAGAAAGTTTTAAAATACACATAATGTAAGCAACATTTTGGAACACTATCCAGAACTGGTCTGAAAGTGCTTGAGCAACCTTTCAGGACAGGATGGCACAGTTGTACAATTCCCTGATACAGAGAACAACATGAAACAAGGTTTCTCCCCAAACAAGTTACAGCAATATAATTCCATTTATATTAGCCACAGGGACCATTGCTGTTAGTCAGGGATTAACAGGGATTGTCCAATCCCTTTCCCCCCTCCACATTCCCCCTCCTGCATACACATTCCCTGTGCTGAAGTCCAAAATTGGAGGTGACTTAAGGCTATCCATTAATTCCTCCTAGGAAGGAATCCTTCTCTAGCTGTATAAAAGGATTTATGACAGCTTTATGCCTGTAGAGAGGGTCAAAGAATTTGGACGGGAAAAGAGAACTGCAGCCATTGTATTACAGAAGAAAAAATTGAAAGGAAGGAAATTAAATTAGGAAAACATAACTGTCTGTTCCCAACTGTAGCTGGCATTATCATCACAAAAGACTGGGCAAAAATAAAGAACTTCAAAATTTGGTTCTGGCAATCCCAACATTTTCTGTATTCGCCAGATCAGTAATATGTGAGCCCTGCCATGAAAGGAAGGAGTTTGAGTCTGCAGGGAGGTCTAGTTTTTACTGCAGTAATACCTTCGGATCACATCCATAATGCTTCTAAAATTTAGCCTTCATAACTGTCAATCATTTCACTGAAGGGCAATGTTATTTCTTGCAGCATTCATGCAATAAACAAAAGAATAATCAAAGCAGGAGAAAGATTTTTTAACCCTTCCTCTCCTGTCACATTTTTGCACTGCATCTCATTATTCATTATTGAAGCATCAAATCCATTTACTCATCCTCTTTTTAGTTCACAAAACACTGGTGTTGATGACTGAAAAAGTTGTATACATCTCAGCCTCTGCTACTACCATAAATGTGACATCAGCCAGGCATAGAAAAAGAGAAAAAAAAGATCCCAAGAAGAAAGAGAGACATTCTTGTTACAAAATTCATATGCATCATTTATGGTATATTGGCAAGCACAAAGTATGTATTAGGTTATTGCTCATCTTTTGTTTGTGCTTGAGTCTAGAATTATTTATAAGATTTTTCACATTTATTTCTGTCCCTTTTTGGTCATTTTAATGCTTTCATGTAACTAAAATAAACATAAAATTTAATTAGCACATAACATTGTTAGAAAACCCATGTAATTTATCATCTCCAAAAAAACATTTTAAACTCATGAGTGTTTTTCAGAAAATCTAGGCTCCTCTCAGATAGATCTGATTATATGGATATGGACACTTTTGCAATTAAGGATTAGACTGTTTCTGCAGGGGGATCAGTGGCTGCAATGTATTGCAAAAATAGCTTCAAAACAGCTCCCTAGTATGATAAATTATCCCACAGTGAACTCCACGCTGCTACAGCTGGACTGCTGCTTACACCCTAACAAGTTAAAGTTAAAATTTCTGTCTACTACATTTCTACAGTATTGCACTGGAAGAGTGCAGAACTACTATGTTTTGAAAAACATTTTCCTCAGGCAAAATCTTCGTAAGACTGACTTTACCTAGTAGAACTCCTCCAAAATTAAAACGCCCTAGATTAACTGTCGTTATAGTGCCATGAAACTGCTTTGGCCAGTTTAGTTTATTTTACCTGGGGGAACAGCGAAGATGTACATTTTTGCTAGATGAAGTTGCATTTGCACAATTATGATTTGAATCTGGTTAAACTGACAAATCCTTTATAATGAATAATAAATGTAACTCCTTGCATTGTGCTTTATTTTGCTACTGAAGGCCTGAGAGAGATCAAATGTATGTCCAGTACATAAGCAGTATAGTATATTTCCTCTTCTTATCTTCAACTTGACTAGAAACTTTTCTTCAGTAATGCCGAAAATTGGATCAAAAAATGAGAATATTTTTCTTGTATGTTCTATCATTAGTTCCCATCATCTTGTTCAAAAGCATAGTTGTAATTTTCACAGAATGCTGAGCCATTTTGTCTCTTCTCATGGATTTTTTTGTGTTACTGAAGCTTATGGATATTTTGTTACTAACTTCAGTGAGAGAACAGTTGTGGCCTCACTATGAATAGGATTATTTTGTCCAAGTTCAACAAAGTGTCCGTCACTCTATATTAGCTTTGATCAAGTTAAAGCAATTTTTATCCTTCTGAATTTTATAGTTAGCATAGTTAACTTCCTAATTGTTAGGCAAAGATAGATCCTCTTGCTTCTCAAGTAGTTGGTATTAGGGCTAGATTAAACTGGTAAGCTGTTGTTATGTAAAAATAGTTTTCACAAGTTTTATTCAGTTTTGTATCCTAAAATATTTTACTTATATGGTTGTGAGATATCTAAAGTGTCTGTGATGTCTCCTATTTTAAAATTAATGTCTTTTCAAGTATACTCACCAAACACTAATGTTGGAAGTTATTTCTACTCTAATTTTAGTCACTGTGTAGTTGAATGGTTTGTACTCTCATTAATAGTGAGTTAAAGTTACTTCTTACTTAAACCTTACTTAAGTCCTTTTTATCCCCCAAGTTGGCTGAAAAGGAAGTGCAGGTGAGGTAATGACCACTAATCTGAGTTCCAGCAGGGTCCTGTGGTTGGTATTCGAGTTAAAGATTTTTCAGAGGTTGCAGAGAAATTAATTGCACTCTTCAGCTAAGGTTAGTGGAAACTACATGTATCTTTTATGAAGGAACAGATAAATTATAATTGGCAGGCTGTAGACAAAATTGACATTCTGCACAAAATGTGGTACAGGGATGAGAACAGACTGCACAAATTCTTAGCTTTTAAGAATGGAGAAGCTGGGAATACAAATTGGTAGAGAGAGCAGACAAAATCAGAAATTTCTCCACAAACATTTGGAAGAAAGTAATTTTTAAAATGTATGATTCAAAATTAAAGATGTCCTATTTTTTTTTTTCCTTTCTTATTCTTAAATGAAAGGGAAAATCAGATTAACAGCTGAAATTAACAGTTTAAAGTCAAAGAAACAGAAACTAATCATTCCTTTTATGTTGAAATTCCTAAAAGGATAGAGGCAAATGTAACATTTAAAAGTTAGAGGCTCCTGGTTTCAAGCAGTATTTAATAATGGAATACCATTATATGACCTATGTATGGTTATTAAGGTTAATTTTCATGTTTTGAATAGAAACTATACACTCCAAGATTGGTGTTTTCTTAAATGTACTTTGTTGGTTTTTTGTTCTTTTGTTTTTTTGTTTTTTTTCAAAATATATAGTTGTCTAGTTTTAGAATGAGAGCAGTTTCCGAACAGAGCACCATCACCCCTAGAAGTTTAGCAGGTCTAAAATGGTTCTTGTTTTATACAAAATGGTTCTATGGAACCTGATTATATAGCCAAAAATAATAATAATGAAAAAAAAAAAAACAACATATAAATTATGTGCCCTTTTATCAGTCTAATATATTATTTTGTTACCTCATCACTTCCTCTGACAGAAAATAGGCTGCAGAACTGCATCTGTAATAGAGAAAGAAAAGCTTTCTTAATGTCAAATTAAGGATATGATAGTTTATGTCATTGAAATAATTTTACTTTGTCTTTTATCTAATTAATTTTTCAGAACTTCTTTCAAATCATTAGTAATCTCTTAGATGAAGAAAACAAAGAGAAATGGGAAGATGCACAACAGGTAAGATTTGACAAAGTGTAATATATGGTTTTAAAAACCAGATTAAACATGCACTGTGCAGGAAATCCTAAGCAAGAGAATATTTTGGAAAAAAAGGATGCTTTTCAAAAAAAACAGCAATTCCAGGACCCACCGGCGAATTCCTTAGATTAAAATTATGTTAAGAATGTAAGGTGCTTCTCTTGATAAACAGATTTTTATTACATTCCATAGGTTTATTCACCATGTCTTTGCTTTGGATATTGTAATGAAATACATACAAAAACTGATAAATGCTAATAAAGGCTATCTGCAATTCTACTTTTGTTAAACAAAACACATCAGAACTCACCTAAAGACCTCACATGACATCATCAAACAACTCACAGAAATTTAAAGAGTAGACATTCTTTAAAAGGTATTTAGGAGAACAGTTGGAATTCTTAGGACTGACAAATTTCTGGACTAGGTTAGATATTATGATAGCACTTGATAAAATAGGAAAATCTAGCAAAAAATGATCACTTTATAATAAAAGAGTTTAAAATTCAAATAAAACCCATTTTTTGCTTGGGTGTGAGAATTTTCTACATGCTTATATCAAAAAATTATAAGTCAATATTACTATTTATGTTCAAGAACATGACCATAATACCATCAAATTAATTCAGAAACAAATAACAGTGACAATGGGGATGAACATAAATATGTACAGAGGAAAAATCATGAAGGTGGTCAAAGCCAGGGAAACATTTTTATATGAAGAATGCTTAAACAGAGATACTTCAGGATGGAAGATAGTCAAGAGCACTTACATGCAATAGAAGATTTTTAAATCAGGAGTGGTTTGGAGAATGCGATGCAGAGCTGTTTAATCTATTCACTTATGCTTCTTGTAGAATAACTAAAGGACATCAAATAGTGGCAGATTTAGAATGAATACTAGCATATAGTTTTTCTACAGAAAGCCAGCTCACAGAACGTCTTGCCACTGAAAGTACACAAGTTAAAAAGTTAATTAGGCAAATTTATGAAAGAAAACTCTTGTTTTTGCTTAAGGAAGTCTTTGGCAAAAAACTGTTAAAGGCTGGTCAAGAATTTCAAAAGAAATATCACTATGTACATACCCCTTTATACTCTTTCTAAGATAGCTGCTTTTTCCTATTGTCAAAGGTAAGAAAACAGCTTACATAGATCTTTGGTATACTTTTATGTGGTCCTTGTGACTGTTTTATATAGATACTTGAAATTTGTTCACTTTTCATGTGGTTCTGATTAAATCACGAGGTGTTTAAAGATCTTTTAAGCTATTTACCATCATTCTTGTAAGTTCATGTTTATGATATCACTAAGAAAGGGAAGATCAGTACTTTTCACTACCAATTCAAACCTTGCAGTAGATGTATGACAGTTGACCCAGTGTAATTCAGCTGGGAAACATATTTTAATTTTATTGTTTTTTTCTGTTCGTCTCTGTGAGAGCCAGCTACAAAAACAGACAAAGTATGTAACTTCCCTTAGTGGTGGTGGATGGGCGCAGCAAAATCCCTGTGAGCAGTGTCCATAAAGAGCACCAAGATAAGGGAACTAATATTAAGCAATTGTTTTAGCCCCACTAATGAACAGACAGGATACCATTCCTCTATTATCAGCATTTTCTTCTTCTACCTCCACCTTGCCTGCTTACGCGTGCCTTGTCCACCATCTGTCCCAAAAAGATCAGGAGATGATAGCACCTAAGAGGAAATTCTGAGGATGTGGAGATAACAGAGGGAACAACAAATCTCCAGTTCCCTTCTTTCCTTGCTGCTGGTAGAAGAAGCGGTGTTGAAAAACAGAGAGGACAAGTAATTTCTACTTTTCCACAGCTCCTTCTCTCTGCATGGTAATTAATTCATTGTCTCACAAGTCTGAGTACAGCACTGCTAGGCAGGCAGGAACCCAAAAAACCCACCAAGATGAGCTGTACACAGGAGCACTGGGGCCATAGCTGTCTGGTGACAAAGCTAGGCAATTCACTAAATCTTAGACTTCTGAGATATGGCCCCCCACAACCCATACCATTGGGCTTATTGCTGTTCTTGTGCAGTTACACAAGACGTCTCAGAGACACCTGGGAAGCAAATACCTCTTCATACCAGCTAGGAAGGGTAAGGAGGACCCCTAATAACTCCTAAGGCTCTTTTTTTTCTTTCACTATTGAAAGGGGGAAAAACCCTATACAAAATACTATTTTCTGTCATATTTTGCATAAAATGCTGAAAATTTAGTGTTAAAAAAATTGGATTTTAAAACAGAAAAAAAAATATAATTTGAAATTACTGCATCCTGTATGAAGATGTTTTTCAGTTCTTATGTCAAAATCAAGGCAGGAATTGAACTTGAAAAGAATGTGTGCAAGTCATTATGTGCTGTGAATACAACCAGTAAAAACACTATGGACTAAAGGTGATTCTGTTTCTGGTTCAACCACTCAGCCAAAATTCCTGTAATAAAACATGGCAAACCTGGATGCAGTCTCATCAACCTTTTTGCCAGCTTGCATAGTTTTCTTAAACTCCACAACTAACGTTAGCATAGATCTCTTAGCCTGTTTTCTCTATTCTTTGCTGGAAAGAAAGTCTTATTCACTGTCAGCAAATTGCTGATTTTCAATCAAGTGTACAGCTGCAATGCCTCAGCACATCTTTTTTTCTAGATTAAATGCCAACAGTTGATACCATTAATTACAGGTTATATAGCATTCAGACAAGCAGCACTCATTTTAACACTTTCCTTTTTTTTAAGAGCTGATGTAAAGCATTGCACACAGGAAGCCACTTCAAGTCCACAATGCATAAGTTCATACCGGTGTTTCAAAACACAGGAGCTATTCTGCATATTCCTCATTCACAATCTGCTGGCATCCTATTGATTAACCAGTACTTCAGATAGATAAAAGTGCAGAGTACCTCTATAACACTGACTGCTCAATGGTTTCTGCTGAAATTATTTCTATAAAATTTTATATGGAAGAACTAGGGTTTAAAAAATCTTTCCACTGAAATTTTTCCTTAGTATATGATCTGTGAGTGTGTGTGCTGTGAATGAGATTGATGCAAAAAACACACTTGCTAGCTCAGTTACTCATTATGAGGAAAATGGAAGTCTCATTCACCTGAAGCAATATTTGCAACCTGTTAGGATCATAAATGTCACAACAAATTCTTCTTCAAAACAGTATTGCTGCCCTATCTTTTATGAAAAGGTCCATGTAGAAAACAAAGCCCATTGTGAAATTCTCTATGCCGAAGCAAGCAGCTATGGATCTAGATAGATAAAGCAACATAAAGGTGGAGTACAGTGTACTGTAATTTATAGTCTCTATAGGCATTTTTTAGAGTCTGTAGTCCCAGTAGTGGAAAGAATGCGTTGAATATTGCTCATAAAGTGAAAAGTGGACATCTCACTGATATGAAGAAAAAAGCAGCATGAACAGGTCATCTATTATTTTTCTATTACAAAACACCATATTACTGGAAATTGTCTTTTTCATAACAAGCCATAAAAACCAAAAAGGATATTTTTATATACATGAGAGGAAGAGAACTTTTAAGCTTGTTAATAACTGCTTTGATCTTTAATTCTGTTTTGCTAATGAATCATTACTGTTGAATATAAAAAAAAATATTGTTTTGTGACCATAGTAGCTTACAGCTTTGAAAATAAATTATATTTCTTGGAAATGTTCTAGTCCTTATCATTTTGAAAGTCAAATTGAGAGCCTACATTAGCAATGCCAAGGCTACTGTAATTTATTTTAGTTTCCTGTGTCCAGTTCTGGACTCCATAGTGCAAGATGTGAACACAATGGCAAGAGCCCAGCAAAGAACCAGGAATATGTTTAGATGATTAGAGCATCTGATATGCAAGGAGAGGCTGAAATAGCTGACACTATTTTGCTTGGAAAAGCAAGGGTCCTGGCAATACTGAAACTTCCTGAAGAGGAGGGGGAGTAAGGAAGACTGAGCCAAGTCTCATTGGCATGCAGTGACAGAATGAAAGCAAGGGGCAAAAATTAAAATACAGAAAATGCCATTTATATATGGCTGTTTGGCTGTGAGAGTGATGGAATGCTAGAACATGTTGTACAGACAGGCTCTGGGGTCTCCATCCTGGGAGACATTCAAAATCCTGCTGGGTGTGGTTCTTGGTATCTTGCTAGAGTTTATCTTGCTCTGCTCAGGAGATTGCACTAGATGATCTCCAGTGGCCTCTCCAACTTCAGCTATTCTATGATTCTACTACTCCTCATCAGCAATGAAAATAGTACTATCAGTAGAAACTTATTTTGCTTACATGTTGATTAAAGCAACAAATGTTATCATGCATGAAAGGTCACAGTAAGGTTTGCATTCAGCTGTTTGTATCAACAGTTCTGAAGTTCTTGAAGATACCTTCCAGAGGAAGGAAAAATATTTTAATTAGAATTATTCTGTAATATGAAATGCTTTTACCACTAATGGAAATAATGGCCAGTAAGTTTTGGTAAGTGCAGTGACTTAGAGCAAACATTCCACAATTCCAGTGCAAGGTTGACTTCCAAGGTTGACAATTTTCCAGGAAGTAGTGTCTGTTTACATGAGGATTTAATAAAAAAATGGTTGTTTTACAGTAACAGAAAATGGTCTGTATTGAAACATGGGAACAGCAGATTGACTGTTAAGTCTCATATTTCTTCTGATGGCATTTAGATTTTATTTGAATTTGCTGCTGTAGAGATTTCGATATTTTCAGGTAACGTCATGTCTGACCTTCCTTTGTTAGATCTATCCAGGCTCAGTGGAGTTAATGCAGGTGATTGAAGATTTTATACACATTGTTGGAATGGGAATGATGGACTTTCAGAATTCATACCTAATGACTGGAAATGTAGGTAAGAAATAGAATTTTCTTCTATCAAATTTATGACCTATTGAAAATCATAAATTACAAGTATGTACTATAGAGTTGCTACTTCTATTACAGTCCAGGTTAGGCTGCTCCTCCTTCTCCAGATTATCTCTGTTGCTTGGTTATCTCCTCTGTGGTTTAGAACACATGGAATGCCTTACACACTGGACTTCTCTGTAATCATATCTCAAGATCTAAATGCAAAGTATCTGAATCAAAACTAGGAAAATACGTATCACACTACTATGAACTGTAGGTATATGTTAGAGCATTTCCAGCATATACAGTGTTTCAAATGTTAATTTATAAAATCATGCTAATTAAGATAATATTTATATACTTAATAGCTTGAGAAACGTTTATTTTGTTGACATTAAATCTTTTAATATTCCATTCTCCCAAAGAACAGTCTTTGCACGTTATGCTGTGATAAAAATCAGCACAGACAGATAAGCAATAATTAAAAAACAAAAAATCTATTAGTTGCCAAAATAATTTAAGCCTAGAATTTCTTACATTAATTATTCTATGTGTGACATTTTCAAAATTTCATTCAGCTTTATTTTTCAAACTGTTTAAGCTACTGGAGAGTTGCCAGGCCGTATAGTCATATAATAACAAACATCAAATATGAAAATCCTTAGCAACTGAATTTCATTTATTAGTAGTCATAAATGCTTCTGCAATATTGCATTTTATTAAAAATTCAACCAAAATAAATAGATTGAAAAGCTATTCTCTAAGGATTTTGTCTTTGTTTAGTACCTTCATTATTCAATTAAATTTCTATAGCTGCACTTTTATAGTGCCAGGAAAGTATTAGGAAGTTGTATGTAATGAACGAATTCAAAATATGTTTGATAGCAAAACCTCTGATGTCAACACATTTTTTCAGATTTTAAGTTAGCATCTTTCTGCACATATGTGTCAGTCAGTTCTTCCTCAAGTCATTAGAATTATTTAGAAAATATGGTCGTTTTGAACTTAGCTAGCAGAATAAAGCAGGGCAAATATTGGATTGTCCCTACTGGAAATTGAACTTGCTGTGCAATAGTAAATATTTATAATTGTTCTCTAGTTCATATTATAGAGTGACAGGACTGTAAGCACCAGCGAGTGTAAGGCACAACCTTATAATGGAGACATGTCAAAGAACCCATCAAAAAGAATGCTGACAGTCTTAAAATGTTTAAAACATTTCAGTAGGGTTTCAACCAGTTTATTATTTTTGTTGTTTACTGCTTGCACTGTAGTACCACTTAAAGCTTCTTCCACTTGTCAGTCCTTCATTATGCTAGACTGCACAAATTTATAAAGAAAAGTATCTTTTCTGAAATGTTTGTTCCATGGCATTTTTATGACAAAATTAAAAAAAAAACAAAACAAAAAACAACAAACAAACAAACAAACAAAAACGTTTAAAGAGCACAGCCCATGCTTCTTGGCACATTGTAGTGCATTCTAATGTTTGTCCTCTGAAAAATGTGGAAAAAAAAGCTCCAAACCAAAACCAAACTGGAAAATGTTTTAAGAAGATGCATTCAAATAATCTGTGTCTCTACATATTCATGGCTTCGCACGGGAAACAGCAATAACTCTCCAATTGAATCAGAAACCGTGCTGTGCACTGGTTAGTTTAGGTAATTGCAGAATCTTAACAGTCTTTCTTTTGATTATTTTTTGTCTTCCCACATATAAGATATTTTTAGGCACTCAGGAGTAGGTCTGTTCTTAACTATAAAACCCTCAAAGGAATAGAAAGAAACTGAAAAAAATAAAATTAATTTATAGGTTTAATCTCACTACTTAGCTCTGTGCCTTGACACATTGGCATAAATTTATCCTCCCTATGCTTAGTCGACCATCAAAAAAGGTCAGGGTCACTGCTGTGAAATCATTGACCAGAATACTTGAGCTCAAGTTACATGCTGAGATGGGGACAGAAGGTTCTTATCAGCAAGGAGTAATTTCTTAATTTCCCTTACAAGGAAGGAATGTATCTGGACTTATTCAGTTTTAGTGTAGCTGTCCTCAGGGGGTTGGTGTAACTGTCTGGCTGCCTGTGTACTTAGAATTTAGGGAATGTTTATGTTGATCTCAACTGAGAAGAATAAACTATACAGCTGTTAACTTGTCTTAGCATTAATTATTCTGTGCCAATGAGAGTTTAAAAAATATATGAGGTCTTATCTATAACAATATATTTTAAGTCAACAAACACATTTAATACAGACAGCAGATATTGTACATAAAGGAAACCAAACTTTTGTCTATATTCATCTTCAAAAAAACCCAATCCAGTAGAATAATTCATACAATAGAATGATGGTTTGGATTGAAAGAGACATTTTCCACTCAGGGTGCTCAGAGTCCCATCCAGTCTGACCCTGAGTGTTCCTAGGGATGAGGTATCTACCACCTCTCTGGGAAGCCTGTTGCAGTGTTTTACCACTCCTATTGTAAAAAACCTCTTCCTCATATCTAGTCTAAATTTACCCTCTTTTAGTTTAAAACCATTAGTCTTGGTCCTATTGTGACAGGCCCTGCTAAAACCTTTGTCCCCATCTTTCTTATAGGCCCCATTCAACTAATGAAAGGCTGCCATAAGGTATCCCTGGAACCTTCTCCAGGCTGAACAAACCCAACTCTCTCAGCCTGTCATCACAGGAAAAGTGGTCCAACCCTTTGATCATTTTTGTGGCCCTCATCTGGACCCACACAAACGGGTTCATGCCTTTCCTTTGCTGGATGCAGTACTCAAAATGGGTTCTCACCAGAGTGGAGTGGAGGGTCAGAATCACCTCCTTCAACCCGCTGGTCATGCTGCTTTTGATGCAGGATACAGTTTGCATTCCAGGCTGCAAGTGCTCATTCCCAGCTCAGGTCCAGCTTTTGATCCCCCAGTAAGTCCTTCTCAGCTGGCCTGCTGTCAATCAGTTCATCCCCTGGCCTGTGTTGATGGCAGGAGTTGACCCAACCCAGGTGCAGCACCTTGCACTTGGCCTGATTGAATCTCTTGTGAGGTTGCCATGGGCACACTTCTCAGGCTTGTCCAGGTCTCTGGTGTGTCACCCACACCACTCAGCTTGGTGTCTTCTGCAAACTTGCTGAGGTTGCACTTCGTGCATCTGTTTCATTGATAAAGATATTAAAAAGTAATTGTCCCAGTACAAACTCATGAGGGACACCACTTGTCATCAGTGTCCAACAGGACACTGAGGCATAAACTGCTACCCCCTGGATGTGACCCTCCAACCAAATCCTCATTCACCAGAGTCCCCCCCCCTCCCCCCCCCATCAAATCTATCTCTTTCCTATTTAGAGAGAAGGAAGTTTTGGGGACCATGTCAAAGTCCAGATGACATCCATATCTTCCTTTGTCCAGTGATGTAGTCACTTCATCACAGAAGGCCACAAGGTTGGTCAGTCAGGACTTGTCCATGGTGAAGCTGTGCTGGCTGTCTTGTATCACCTCCCTGTCCTCCATGCGCCTTAGCATAGATTCTGTGAGGTTCCCTGGTACAGATATGAGGCTGACAAGTTGATAGTTCTCAGCATCCAGAGGTCCTAGTAATTCCATAGTTATTTACCATAAAATATTCTCTTAACGCCTTCACATACTTTAAATACTTTTTGCTGTATTTTCATTTTCAAATCACTTTAAAGTTGAGATATATGAGAAAAATGATTCAGTATTAATATGAACTGTTGCTTCTTGTCAGAAAAAAAAAAATCCAATTTTGTAGCAAATTTCACAGTAATGCACTGAGTACTTTGTTTCCTTCTACTAATTTCAGTTTACAAGTTCATTTCTAATTGAATTATATTTCTAATTGAATAGTGGTACGTATATAATTTGAACATCTAATTGTGTTTGACAAATATGCTAATCTCCTGAGATCTTCCACAGAGGTGGTTTCATTTTCTCTTCCTTTCAAGACACAGAAATAAGTAGCAATGGCTTAAAAAGTCACTACAAAAAAAGCCACGCTGCAATGATTGTCCATTGCACATTCTCAATTCGTGACAAATGGGAAATGATGAAAATTACTTAACTATATTTTAGGCTATCAAAAGCCGCATTATAACATATTTGAAAAAAGTTAAGATACATAAAGACAGTTGCCATGCCACTGCTAAACTTTTAAATGTTATGGCTTTTAACTCAAATTTTTCATTGCTTCTGAACAAAACATCAAAGACTGGTTTCAAATCCAGATGATCCACTATCAGTACTTTACCAGGTTATTTAGGCAGCTCAGTCAAATCCAATATATTTCCATTAAAGTAAATCCTACCTCCTCTTAAGGATAGAGAATATGCCTTGAAAAACTTAACAAATGTAAAAGCAACAGTTTGCTGTGCGCATGTATGGATAGGACAGATGGTATTTGTTTTATTTGTGTGCTCTCAGTTCTGTATTATATTCCTTTAAGAAATGATTAGGTGAAATTAAAGCCTCTGAGAGGAGGTAGAAGCCTTCTTCCTCATCCTGCACCTTCTCTTCTTCCTCCTCCTCTTCCTCCTCCAGACCAGCTGAGCAGGCACAGGAAAATGATAGTGTGAACAAGCAGAAGCTCAGAGTCCCTCAATTCACTGAAAGCACAGACCCACCTGCAAGGATAGATCATGCCGGGGTGTGTGTAGGGGAAATCTTTTAAACATTGTTACCATTTTCTGTTAACTAATTACTATCAGTTTTGTCTGTTCTGAAAATTGAGATCCCCTTTTTAGATTAAAAAATAATCTTGGCTTTTAATAGCCTCCTGAATTTTTTTTGAGCATTAAGGGCCTGAGCAGATCCACCTTGGGGCTTTTGCTGATTTATCATCACTGTACCATCACATTAAACCATTAAGAGTTTTGAAGATATGTACTAAAAGGTGGGTGAACTGCTAACAAGAAATATTCATTCTTTAATTTAAAAAGAAAATTTCTAGACTGGAAGACTGGAGTGCCACAAGCATAACTATCTTTAAAGGTATAGATGGAATGTGGAACTGGAAAATAGGTATTAGTATTAAGAGATACATCTTTCTATGCCATATTAGGACTCCATTGTAAGAAATAATCTTCTCTGTATTTTCAAATAAATTTACCTTTAGAGCAGCAGCCAAAAATTGTTTAAAGGACACTCTCTTGTCAAAAATCAAGCTTGCAGCTCTTAGATGGTATTAATGAGAAATCAAATAATCTTGAAGTGCAGTGTGTTGTCATGGATGAACTGATAGAAAATAAAAAGAATTTTCAAGTGAAAAAGCACTTTTTGTTAATGTTACTTTTATGAACACTGATGTTTGAATTAGCAGTAATTTTATAAAATATGCAGATATCACAAAATTATGTAGACTAGTCAAAGACAGGAAAAACTGAAGATCTCCAGGGGGTACTGCAAAATAAAGAGGATATCCACTGGCAGATTAAATTCATTGCTGACAGAGACATAAGAGGGAGTAGTTCAAACCATTCAGAGAAAGGAACAGCATTAGTGTGCAGAAAGAGCAGTCTAAAGAAAATACAGATTTTTTTAATATTATTTTAATTTCCAGTAGCCATTACTTGCAATGCTCTTTTGAATTGAGATTATATGGTTTTGATTAATTTTACTTACTTTAACCATCACAAAGTTTGAAAAAATCACCCTAAATTTCCTTTCAAATCAAGAGAAAATACTGCTCAGGAGAGCAACCCCTATCATCTCAGACATTTAAAATAAAGATATGGGTTGCCTTCTGGAAGTTCTACCACTGGCTGTAAAGGCAGACTAGAGACTAGCTTAGTCTTGAATGACTCATGTCATCTAAAGCAAAGACAAGTGCTTTTTTTGTGAGTAAATAGGGCCCATGAACACAGAAATGTTCAGAGCTGCATGATCAAAAACACCCAAAACAAAACAAAGAAACAAGAACAGATTGAGAGATGGAATTATTAGAACAGATATTTGAGAACTTATTGTTAAAAGGGACTGCATGTCCACAACAGAAAAGTGAGTACAAGGGGAAACTACTCTGACATCTCTGTTTAATCTTGCTCACAAGAAAAAAAACAAAGATTCCTAACTATACTTTAGCGCATTTAATTCTGAATAAGCAGGAAACCAAGGTCTTACAAGGAATAACATAGAAACAAGTAGATGTCTATTTGGTGCATGCAGCTAGCAGTGATATATGAAAAAAATGAAGAGGTGTAAAACATGCCTCCATGCATAAATCAACTTTTAACTAACAGCCTGTTACCTCTCTTCTTAAAAAAGGGCTGCTGTGACACTGGTACTCCAGTGAGTAATCTGATCTAGTACACTAATTAACCTTTCATTTAAAACTTCATACTGAGCTGCTTACATAAGTTTTATAAATATTGGCAGAGAACAAAGTCTCATTTCTGCCTTCACAGACAGTCTAGGATGCCATATGGGAGAAAATTATTTTAAAAGTATCCATTGCCTCCTGCCTTTGCACATTTTATTGTTCCATCTTCAGTGTTCCATTCCATGTTCATATCCTTGAAATTGAACCAAAATATCAAGTAATCCTGTAGGCATAAGGAGTATATCTTAAAATTTTCTTGTCCTAGCTAGAGACACTAAGTGTTAGTGACCAAAGGAGCTTTCAGAAGGTGTACCTACTCTAGACATGACCAGTGGTACACGTGTTGAGCTTTGGGAATCCTAGAAAATAAGTAAGCTGGGTTTTTGTCTGTTATTGTGGATTGATTCAGCAGGTAAGAATTTTAGATCCTGTAAATTGTAAATCCTGTTTATACTTTCTAGAAACTTCTCCACATTATGTGATTTGTTTACTTATGCAAATGGCATCAGCCTAGTCTGCTTATCTTTTTTGTATCAGAATTAGTGACGTGTACCTTAAATTCAGAATCCAAGATCCTCTGACTCATATATATGATAAATGTCATACTGGCCTAAAATACACCAAGAGACTGAATTTATTTAAACATTTTAAAGAGTCTTTTTTTATTGTTTTTTTCAAAAATATTAAAGAAAACAGAAAAAAACCCACACACACCAAAAAAAAACCAAAAAAACCCCCCACAAACAACAAAACAAAACACAACAAAAAAACTCCCACAGTATTGATACTAACTTGTAATGAAAATGTCTAAAATTTTCAGTCTGGAAGCAAATATTTTAATATATTTATACACATATATTCAGAATTAATTTTTAATGAAATTATTGCTTGTTATGAGGCTGTGTAATGCTAAAGCACAGTATTGTGAATTTTAAAGCAGGTATTTGTAGTTAGCAAAAATTCAGCTGCTAATATTTCAATATTCAATATTTTCTCCTAACATGAAAGAAAATTGGACCTGTCAGACAAGTGAAAATACAAATTTTGTAGAATGGCTGCAAATAGCCATTCAGATCTCTGCTTTGTTTCCATAAAGTTATTCTGGAGTACCCCATGTTTTCACAAAGGAAAATTTAAAGCTGCAGCCTTTAAGTGGTTGTGTGAATTGCACTTGCTATTTTTAAGAAGGTGAACAGGAATCATTCCTTGTAGTTGCTAAAGTTTGTGTGTAAATACCTCTGTAATGATATAATCATAATTATGCTTTTTTTTTGTCAGGAACAAATTTTCACAAGGAAAAAATAAAGTGTAACTTGCATGGTTTTGCAATGAAATACATTCTTAATAGATAGAAAAACACAAGTCCTCTAATTCATGTAGTATTTGTATTCTCTTCAGACTTATACATAGCTTTTGAGTAACTAGTAACCTACATGCGAAAGTAAACCAATATTTAGCTAACAATATTTTCTTATATTTTATTACATAATTTTGCTATATAGACTTTTGCCAGTTTCCATTTCATCTCAAAACAGTCTAAAAGAGTCAGTGCCCATCATCTTCCCTTTTCATGCTAGGATGTGGAGTTTATGACTTTGTCTATAAATATAAATCAAAAAGGACCCAATGCAGGGTTCAGAACTGTCCCACTGTTGTCCACACTATTTAATTGTTGGTATCTACTCAAATATTGTCAAGATGTGATTCAGGAATTCTCCAGGTGAGAAACCAGTCCTCACAGGCAGAATTGGTGTTTTCTCATTGTACTGTGGTGGATAGTCACATTCTTGTTCTTGGATAGCAGGCATGGTGGTCAGAGCAGTTCTAAGTTCTGCCTTCTGCCCTGTGTTCTTTTCATGCATGCCTTTGGCTCCTGGTTCTCATCCTCTTTGTTTAACACTCATGTATAGCCCACCAGTCTTTCCTGACCCAAACCTGTACACTGTTCCTTGAGCAGATGCTTTATTTATGTGAAAATGAGCACCTGTCACATTTTTTTCTTCAGTCCCCAAAAAATCCTTCAACTCAAGATTCATACACAGCCAGTATCTCTCTCCTGTTTCCCTCTTCTTTACTTGCTCAACCCATATGTAATAATCTGTGGCTAAAATAGATGAAAGAATAGGGAAACTACTGGGAAAGGTCGATTGCAATTTTTTTATACCCAAATATATTTCTGCTCCATATATATTCATCAATTCCTTTGCACCAGTCTCAGCAATTCCTTGATCACATCAATAGGTTGGTTTTCAGAAGTATCAAGCTTTCTCAACTGATTAAAGGAGAAAGGCTTCATGCACACTTTGAAGACCTAGCTCATCACAGCATCTGACTTAGTGCCTGAAGTAAATGCTCGAGAGCTATATTTCTCTCTCAATATCAAATAAGCTTATTAAATGATTCACAGTCCCTGAAAACTTAGCTGTGAACAGTGCATAAACGAGTAGAGTTTTTTCTCTCTTTTCTAAAACTGCATACTCAGTGATCCTGAGAAAATACGTCTCTCAGTTACTTAAGATTAAAAATTATGAATATCAAGGGAATGACTATATGAATTTTTATCAAACAATCTTTCACAAATGTGGATAAAAATGTAATTTAATTCTATAGCTATACTTTAAGTAATAGTCACACTTCTGTAGTTAGTTTTGTGTATGCAATTTATTAATTAACCTTAAAGGTAAAGATAAAGCTAAAGAGATTAACCATTCAGTATTTTTAAATGGATTGTATAGAAAACTGAAATAATCTTTCTTCTCTCTACCTTATATTAAGTGGAGTAAAAGGTTCTAAAGAAATGGAATCTATAAAATATGCAGACATTCAGGCTTTATTCTCATTTAAAAAAAATGCCTCCAACAGAAATAGAAAGCAATGCCTTCAATTTGTGGAAATTACTTTTTACAATATTTAAGTATATGTATCTGCTATTCTCATATCCTTCTTAATCTTCTACCTCCGTAAGCTCCTTTCTGAGTCATTCTGTTTTTTTCACAGCAATTAAAAGCTGTTGATTTCTAAAGGATTCAACTTTTATGACAGGCCATTTTTTAACAGGTACATTTAAATGTTGACCTGAGAAATTAAATATCTGTGTTTATTTATTCCATTATCTCAGAGAGCTATATCTTTAGGTGACTTCCAACAATTTACAAGTAGAGTGAGTCCTAAGAGGATAGAAATTAAGAGTCCGTGGTGGTAACTTTTCATTAATTCAGTGGCGAAGTTAATGCACACCCAAGGGAATTAATTTCATAGTAAGGGAGTGCCAAGAGGCAACAGTCATGTTCAGTGAAGCATGTGTCAAGATATGCCAAGCAATACAGTCCTCCCCTTAAACAGGAGTATCACAGTCCAATAACAAGATGCAATTCTACCAGACTGATGATTCCTTCTGGTATTTTTTGTCCCTGAAAGCCAATTACCACAAGAGCAACCAGCCATCAGTGAGAGATGGTCAGCTAGAGATGGTGTGGCTAAGCATTGCAAAGAGCAAAGTTCACCCTTTGTTTTAATGATTTCTACAGTTTCACTACTGAAAATGAAAGAAGGAAAATTAAATAGAATTAAAGTAAAAATTCACAAATTATAAGTTAGTTAAGACAGGAATAAAGCCAGCTATTAGCTCTGCATACTTGAACTGTGTCAGAGAGAGGTCTACTACCCAAAGCTCCATTGTGAATATGGAGTTCACATGGTTTACACCAAGCTAAGGAGGTGGCATACCTGCTACCAAAGTTCTTTTGCATTTTCCGACCTTTGGAGGGTGGGGAAAGAAAAAACAAAGAACCTCAAACAAGCAATAAAACACAACCCTCCAAACCAAAAATCAATCAAACAAACAAACACAAACTACTAAAACAAGAAAATAAAGAAATAAAAAACCCCAAGCAAATGAACAAACAAACAAACAGAAAATTGAGTGGATCTTCTATCTAGAATGTTAGACAAACCAAGCCCCTGTGTTGAAAAAGTATGATTTCCTTGGTGATGACTGTAGATTTTAAATCCAAATAGTGGTACAGATCTGCCTTTTTCAAACTGCATAGCCTGAAGATAACAGTTGGGGTAAACTGGATAGAAATACTTCATTTTTTGAGTGAGTCTGGTGAGTGTCAGTGGATTAATAATATCAGAGAAAAGTATTTTTATAGTAAATAATGATTTTGGCAATGAAACTGTAAGATATTGTAGAGGTTAAGCTTCAAAGCCATGTAAACATATGCAGATGTAATTCTAAGTAATTGTGTTTGTGAAGGTGTAATGGTGTAACTTTTTATTTCTTTTTTTTTTTTTTTTTTTTTTTTTTTAATATGGAGAGTTGGACTTCAGTATATAGAGCAAAGACACTACGTCTTTCTCTGCCATTCTGTTAAGGTCAATTTGTCTAATGGTAACAAAGCTAAGTGACAGTAAGATCACTTTAAAGCATCCCAAAGGATCCATGTATTGGGCATGCCAAAATCAAGAATGTGGTCTGAAAGTTTTGAACTATATTTTGTGCCTTGTGATTTCTGAACCTACAAGTTCACCCATTTCATGGCATTAATTTTGCTTTCCCTTGACTTCAACTGGGAATCTTAGGACCCCATTTGCTGCTTCGTCTCAAGGCTAAGATAGAAAATCTGTGATATGGTTTGTGATA
Source organism: Xenops minutus (assembly GCA_035221455.1). Taxonomy (NCBI): domain Eukaryota; kingdom Metazoa; phylum Chordata; class Aves; order Passeriformes; family Furnariidae; genus Xenops; species Xenops minutus. Next base: position 87,944,257 of record JAWWEE010000105.1, on the reverse strand, counting down.
TAAATCAGAGGATCATTCTGCTGTGGATGCATATAGCTTTTTCCCACCTTGGAAAATCTCAGAAGGAACTCTGTAAAATACTTCTTTTTTTTTTTTTTTCTTTTTTCTTTTTCTTGTTTTAAGTCTACAGTGGAAAAAAGACAGAAAAAGAACTTTTCCTCACTTAAAATATGGGGTACAGCTCTGTGGCTTGCAGTGTTTGAATGGCACTAGGTACATGCACCAATGTTTCAATCACTCTGCAGTGGTGCCAAATATCTTTCTATTGTTGTGGTTGGTTTTGTTTGTTTGTTTCTTTCTTTGTTCAAACAAACACTCTCCACATACATGGAGATATGCAATCAGCCATAGGCAGCATTTATCTGTAAATCTTCTATTAGTCATCATCATCATCATCATCATCATCATGGCTAGGCTTCGCGAACGAAGATTTACAAGGGCTCTACCCACGCTTGCT
>JAWWEE010000105.1:87860400-87943700 GCA_035221455.1 Xenops minutus | reverse complement strand
GATTTACAAGGGCTCTACCCACGCTTGCTACAAGCACGCTGGTGGCTAAATAGGCCAATGCGAGATAGGCAAGTCCGAAATCTTCTATTAGTATAGTTTGTGAAATGCTCTTCTAGGTAAGATATTGGATCTCACTGTTTGAATGATTTTTCCTATAATCTGTGGCTCAGTGCTTATGCTTTTCTTCAGTGACTATTACTTTGTTGATTTTTTTTTTTCCTAGCAGATAAGATGTTCCACTTTTAGCACTAGTTACATTAGTTAATAGCCAGCAGGGTTATCTATATGCTGGTTCTGTAATACATTGCTATTAAAATCTTGCAGCCTCATAACTATCTTCTGTTACTCATTAGTCAAGTATTTTGAAAGGAGGTAGATTTCAAGTACACCTACGGGAAAATAGTATATTAGTGCAGTCACTTGTCCAGAAAATCCTGTCTCTGGTCCTGTTGTAGAGGAGCATAACTAGAATGTGAGCTGATATCAAAGGCAAATACTTGGAAACCCATTCATAGGTGTATAAATTATGCCCTTGGGTGAAACATATTTCTTCCCTATATTGGCACTAAAGTCTCATCTCCAATACAGTAGAGGAATCAAAAGAGACTGGCCTGCACAAGGGGAAGAAACTGTGGGACAGTCATCAGGATGATTGGATCATCAGGGAGTGGCAGTCAGGCATGCAGCTGCATCTGCACACACAAGATTTCTCCTGTTTCTGAGGGAAGCATTTATCAAAAATATAGTGATCTTATCCCCTCCTTTCTCATTTTAACCTCAAGAGGATACAATATGTTCATAAAGATTAAAGGGAATGTCTCATTTTCCCATTAGGTATCTTAGGTTGTTCATTGCAGAAGCATGGAATGAATGTTTTTAATGCTCATTTAGCTTTGAAAATTGCATCACTATCTAGGCAATGAAAAATAATGGTCTCCATTCACAGTCAACAATGCACAAAGAAAAGTTAATTTCTGCAAAATTACTGTCATTTAACTTTGCCAAATTGAACTTATACCTGTTTCTTGGATGAATTCTTCCTCTACTGGAAGACATGGCTTGTGATTTTATACCACATCATCTATTTTACGTTTCTGGTTGTTCTTAGAAATAATTTTCAGAAGTTAAAATTATAGATATCCAAAACTCTCATAAACTGAAATGACAGGGACTACACATCAGTAGGGTAAGGCATTCAAATATGGCACTACTGCATGTACTTAGAAATGGTAGTCAGCAGCAAAGTTCAGAGGATTTTAAAGTGTTTACATATATGCTTTTTATCATTTCATTTGACAAGATATTAGATGGAGTTTTCCGACTATATGTGTTTGTTCTTTGACTGTACATGAAGCGTGCATTTAGGAGTTTTCTTTTAAAGCTTGGAAAACAAGGAGGCAAGTAACTGTAGGAACTTGGTCATTTTTCTTTCCTGTAGGCATTTGTTAGAATATTTTCTTCTGTTCATAATCTTGTTATTCTTTAAATTCTTTAACAGCATGTTTACTCATGAGGTTTTTAATGCATGGTTTGAAGGAGTCTCTGTCTAGTGAGCCACATGCACACTTTTAATGGATGTTTTTTTCCCTATGGATATAATTTCTCTTGATAACAGCAGCTGCTGGATCCAAATTTTTACCTGTCATTCAGCATTCTCTATGTTCACATTAATCTGCACTGTCAGTGGTTTTAGAAATGTTTAAAGTCACTCCTAGCTATAGGTGGGTGTGAATTGAGATTGTTCAACCTGCCTTTTTTTATTTTTCCCCAGATTTATTCTTTTATTTAGTGCTTCACTGAAACAAAACTAAACCTTTCATTAAAAAATCTTAAATAAAGTTATGTTACCTCCCAGCTATGTTGGATGGTTATCACAGACTGTCTGACAAGCTAGGAATGGCTAAATTGCCAAAATATTATTTTGTTTCTTTGCAGCATTTGAACTTCTTGGTGGTACAGAGCATTAGGACTTAGTGCTTATATTGCCATCTTAATATTTCATGTTGAAATAGTTTCATATAGTAGAAGTGTCTAAATGGGTAGAATTTTTTTTCATTCAGATCCAATTTGTAATATATTGAGGTTTGGACTAAAGGAGGAAATTATTCTGTAGTTCGTGGCTAGAGTTCCCAGGAATGTAAGAAAAACAAGGTCAAGTTACTATTCAAGTGAGATTCCTTTGTTCTCAGTTTAATCATTTGGGGCCATGTTGAGTTTAATGTGTGACAGAAAGACCTAAAAATGAAAGAAGGTATAATATAAAAATTCCATAAACATAACCTAAATGTTGTACATCATTATTGAAAAGCCCAGGGAATTGCTTATTAAAACACACTTGCAGATTTTGTTTAAAGTCTTCCATCCTCCCTCTTGTATGTAATTTACAATCTTACATATCTCTGTTGATGTTCCTATTAATGTGCTTAAATGTTTTACTTTACTGATTTTGCTTCTTTAATCACTTATGCTAAATTCTCATCGGTTCTGTGTTTAATGTTTATAGAATCATAGAACCATTAAGTTTGGAAAAGACCCTGAGATGATCAAGTCCAACCATTAACACAGCACCCCTGTGTTCACCACTAAACCATGTCTCTAATTGCAGCATCTACATCTTTTAAATAACTCCAGGGATGAGGACTCCACCACTTCCCTGGGCATCCTGTTCCAGTGCTTCACAACTCTTTCAGTCAAGAAATTATTCATAATATCTAATATAAACCTCTCCTAGTGTAACTTGAGGCCATTTCCTCTTACCACTCGTTACTTGAGAGACCATAATGACTCTTACCTTGCTACAACCTTCCTTCAGGTACTTGTAGAGAGTGATAAGGTCTCCCCTGAGCCTCCTTTGCTCCAGACTGAACAACCCCAGATTCCTCACTCCTGGTAAGACTTGTGCTCCAGACCCTTCCCCAGCTTTGTTGCCCTTTTCTGGATACACTGCAGCACCTCAATGTCTTTCTTGCAATGAGGGGCCCAGAAATGGCTTGAGGTGCAGCCTCACCAGTGCCAAGTACACAGGGCACTTTTCTATGTCACTTTCCAATCACTTACCTAGTCCTGCTGGCCATGCTATTTTTGATAAAAGCCAGGATGCCACTGGCCTTCTTGCTGACCTGGGCACACTGCTGGCTCATGTTCAGTGGCTGTCAACCAACATCCCTGGGTCCTTTTTCCTCCAGGCAGCTTTGCAGCCACTCTTCCCCCAGCCTGTAGTTCTTCATGGGGTTGTTGTGACTCAAGTACAGAAATCAGCACTTGGCCTTGCTGAACCTCATACCATTGGTCTTGGCGTATCAATCCAGCCTGTCCAGATCCCTCTCCAGAGCCTTCCTACCCTCCAGCTTCCAACACTGCCATTCAACTCAGTGTCACCTGCAAGCTGATTGAAGGTGCACTTGATCCTTGCATCCAGACATTAAGCAGGATAAAGACATTAAGCAGGACTGGGCCCAACAGTGAGCCCTGGGAAACCCCACTAAGGACAGGCTGCCAACTGTTTGTAACTCCATTCAGCACCACTCTTTGGGCCGGGCCATCCTGGCAGTTTTTAACCCAGTGAAGAGTGCATCAGTCCCGAGTCGTGGGCTGTCAGCTTCTCCAGGAAAATGCTATGGGAGACAGACTTTACTATGTCAAAGGCTTTGCTAAAGTCTAGGTGGACAACATCCAAAACCTTTCCCTCATCCACTAAGAGGGTTGCCTTGTCACAGAAGGTGACCAGGCCAGTCAAGCAGGACCTGCCTTTCCCAAACCCATTCTGGCCAGGCCTGATCCCTTGGTTGGTCCTGCACGTGCTGCATGTTGGCCATCAAGAGGATCTGCTCACTCAAGACCTTACCTGACATGGAGGTCAACCTGACAGGCTGATTTTCCTTCCAACCTCTCCTGTAGATGTGAATGTTTGTGCAAGTTTTTGGGAAAAAATTATTCTGTGTCCAATTAATTTCTTGCTCCAAGCAGTGTAACCAGTATGTTGTCTCAGCATACTCACCGAAAGGCTCATTTGTGCAATGATGACATTGAGCACCTTTAGGAAATGGTTCATTGCCATTTAAATGTCCCTTTGCAACTGTAGAGCACAAATTTTTACATCATCAAGACTTAATTAATTGCCACAGTTCATATCAAGGTTGGTCCAGATTACACAGACCACATCTCTGATTCTGAGAAAAGTTACTGCTTTGAAATATTATCAAATAACTGAGCATCCTTACACTGGCCCCTAAGTTTGTTACTTTTTTGTTCAGTTTAGAAATTTTGTTATGAATGTTTGCCACAAGAGTGCAGTCATTTTGGTTTCCAATAAAACACCATTTAGATGTTTTGGGATTAGAGACAGAAAACCCATTTAGTACATAAAAAAATACTCTATAAAAGCAATATCACTGAAAAAAAAGCTACACAGAACAGAGAGAGGAAAATAACTAAAGAGGAAAAAAAGTAATTTTCTTTCTAGCATCCTGTAAGATACTGTTTGTTGGGTAACGAACAGTAATCATCAGGTCTGATCAGGTTATGGTGGGGAAAAAAAAACATGTGTAGTGGCACGTTTTGATTGTCCAGTTTTCCAGGGAATGATTTGCTCTAGGAAAGCCATCTTGACTCTGGATTATAATACAAATGCAATTGGAAGGCAAGAAATCTTTTTTGCTGGTTATCTTCTAGATCTAGCTGTGGACATAATTACAGCTACGCCAAACATGGTGTGACAGTAATAACAAAACTAGACTCAGGTTTAGAATGCTTCATGCTGAATAATTTTGCAAGAATGCAAGTACATGTTATTTTTTAGAAGAATTTGCAAAAATTTTCAGTAAATCAATAGCTTCTCTGGCATGTGTTAGGGCTTTCCGGTACAGGAAATTAATTGAAGCCATTGTGTTGTGTTGTTGGGTCCAAAAAACTGTTGATCAGTAGGAAACAAAAATTCCATCCCTGCTTCTTATTTCCATATTTCATGTTCATATTATTCCATTTAAAAAGAATTCATCATGATTTTTTTTTTATCTAATAGCGTGTGCAAACTCTTCCTTTCTACTTTACATCATGGGCATAATTGTGTTTTCTGGAATATTACACATTGTAGAATCAAATTTTAGCTTTATAGAGTTTCTACCTACAGGCTATATTTCCAGGAAATAAGGTATAGCTCTCTGAAACAGTTTCAGTTTGGGAGACACCTACTCTGAATATATATTTCATGAACATACTTCAACAAACAGCACAAAAAATTAAAGTAATAACAATAGCAATAAACCCAAAATTTTTATTGCAATAACGGTAAGAGAAAATAGGTTGTAGATAGGATGTAGTACCAAAGAGATAGCAGAGTCACATCAGGTGTGCATGTTAGTAATGCAGAGCCAGACGTGGTGACAGCTCCTTTTGACTGCATCTGTCATGCCTCAGGAAAACCAGAGATGTTTTCTTACTCACAGTACTTTCTACAGATTCGCTGTCCAGAGTGGTAGTTCTCTACTGCATGTAAAAGCAAAACGGAAGGTACTTTAAGGGCATCTGAAAATCTGATCAACAGGTCTGATCCAAACAGACTTTTTAAAAGAATTAGAAGCCTCTCTGCTGCAGGTATAATGCTATGTTATATCTTGAGTTAAATATTTTGACGATATTCTGTGACTAGTTTTGGCACTGAGCTTAGTAATGAGTTTGCATTTTACGTACTCCTCACAGGCAAGAGTTAATCCAGCATTCTTAAAATGCAGTTTAAGCTCACTGTGCAGTACCTACAAAATTCAGATGATTTTTTTTTAAAAACCCTGAGAAGGTAACACAAGCAGGTCTAATTAGGCATCTCTCTCTCAACTGCACTCAAAATGAATGAACCTGTAAGGCACTTGAATTTTGACAAGGGAAACAGTAATGGTATAGCATCTGACTTAGCTGACTAGTTGACTGTTGGTTTCCATTTCTGTCTTAGCTGCTTAGTTCTTTTTTGATTCCTTCTCCCACAACTTTGATAAATATGAAAAACCTCTTATTTGTGGGGAGTGGGAGGGAAGAGGTGGGGGGTGCTGGAAATGGGTTGACCAGAATTAGATAACAAGAGCTGAGCACAAGGTCTACATGCCATAGTGATTCATGTGATTGTGTTATAACGGCTCGTAATAACCAAGTTCTGTCATTCTTTATAGGCCAAATTTTCTATTTAGATCTCTCTTAAAGCTTCTCCTCATTGTGCAGTTGTTTTATTGAAATGACCATAATAACACTGAGATATTTCTCCTGAGTTATTAAAGTTAATTTAGAATTCAACAATGTGAAAAAGGAAATCAAACTCTGTCTAATTAGTATTACTTAGTACTTACATTAGGTAAGTGTGTAAGTCCCACTGAGGTACTGAGTTTTGTTCTGCCATGCATGATGTAAACAATCTAAATAAAGCATATGTGCATTATCCTGACAATTATATTTCACAGTGCCCCAGGACAACCTTTTACAATCCCTTAAGCAAATCTTAATCCAGTTTATCTTCTCCTTGGAGAACATTCAAGATGAGTTAGACATGCCTTCAGAAAACAATGACATTTTTATGGATTCCTATGAGGAAGGTTAGAATCATGGGTTCAACATGAAACTGAGACACAGGAGGTCTGTGTTTCTACCAATTCTGTTTCATATTTTCTGTGTGACTCTGCTCAAGCCTGCCTTCTCAAAGCATTTACTCTGTAGATGTTGCAGCATATGCTTGTGAGGTGCTGGGTTCAGGGAAAAGCAAGGTAATGCTGCTCTGTGAGGGAAACCAGGAGACAGCAAGGCATGCACATGGCCTTGCTGGCAAAGGTGAGGTCCCACAGCATCCAAACAAGAGCAGAGAAGGTCTGTGACAGTAGCCAGGCCCAGCTAATATTTCTGATCAGCAGACAAGTCCATAGCAATGGGGCAGATTTGATGCCAAGCTAAGAAGTCATATCAAAGCATCAGGATCTGGTCCAGTGGTCTTAAGGAAAGCCCATGGTGATAAGGTATTTCCAAGGTCACTAGACCTTGACATAGAATCCACAGGTCAGGGTTCAGACAACCAAACTACATGACCATACACAGTCACAGTAGATTCAGCTTAAGTGCAACTCCCAAGTGAAGGGGCCAGGGGCCCCAGTTCTCACAGCCCTTTTCACTATAATTTGATCTGAGTTACAAAACTGCATAAATTAAGAGCTGATTTTAAGCATAGACAGCTTAAGCTGTAGAGGCAGGGGTGTGTGTGTTTAATGGGGATGCACTGGCACTGACAGCTTGGTCATTGTGTTGAATACAAAACTCAGAATGGTAGATATGCACTAGAGAAGTAGCTTATGATGGAATTCTTTCTGTCTCCTTAATTATCAGAGTCAAGAACTTAGTAAAGCACTAGTTTGAGACATCTCTCAGTTGACTGGGATGAATTAAGCAAATCTGCCTTTCTTCTGAACCCTAGGTTTATGTATTGTGCCTGTTGTCAAATGAGTATTCAAACAGAGGTTTGGTCTACCTTTCCTCCTAGATAGGTCAGGTTTTGATAGTGATAGCCTTGAATCCTAATGGACATTCTCATCCAAGAAAAGAAAGGTATGGTTTATAATGCCTTCAGCTGGGAACCCCGTGTTCACAGGGGAGCCTCATTGCATGCATAAATTCTTACTTCAAGTGCTCAAAGCATTAGCTCAGTAGTCTAACAAGCAATGTTAGACAAGCAAGACTTTCTCTGACTTGACCGGGTTTTGAAATAGAAAGCAACTGCAGGTGCCTTTGATGAGGGGACCAATATGGTTAGTAAACATACCTACAGGCTTGAGCTTTTTGGGGGTGTTATCTGTCTAATTTTTCAATCTTAATTGAGAAGGAGCTGAAGTGTAAAGAAAGCACTGCTGCCTTCTTCTGCCTCTGCAAAGGCACATAGAGAAATTTGTACATGCCTGGTGAATTCCTGTATAAATGAGAGCCACCTGCAAGCATTTCCTCCATATCTACTGTTTTGCAGAATATGGCTTTTAATCAGTCTCCACATTTTAGGATGTGCTAGCTGCTTTCATACTATTAATCTCTGCATTTCTATGTCAGAGTAATTTACAGTTCTTTCAGTTTTAATTTTCTCTCAGTGTTAACTAAAAGTTCTTCATGATGCCATTTTGTATGATTATGAAAAAGCAGTTGAACAATTAAATGCAGAAGAGATCTGTTTCTAGTCTGCTACAAAAAGTTGTGATTAAAAACCTGTATTGATTGTCTTGTTTTGTTTCATCTATGTGTGACTGTTCTACATCAGAACTTCTATCTCCATGCCTGAGAATTTACTTTTTATATAATTTTTCAATGTCCCACTTAACTTAGTTCACATGTTTATAGATCTCTGAATGATAGGTTTAGTTGTCATTTCCCTAGAGGTGAAACAAGAGCCATCTTTTCTTTGCTTCTTTTTACTATTTCTGGGAAACAATCATACTGTATCTACTCTCATCTCCCCAAGTAATGTAACATCTGTAGAATATTTTTATCAATTCCCTGCTAATGGTTTTCATGTCAGTTTGACTCCTTACTGATCTCTTGTCCTCTGTCAAGTTCTCGCTCCCCATCTTTTTAACAGTTTTTAGTGGATATCTAATAATCAGTAAACTTGATAAATAAACATATAACTGATCTCTCAGTCTCAACTTTTCTTCTTTCTTCCTTTCTCTGATGACAGGTTCATCATCATTCCCACCGTCTGAGCTCACTACCTTAACATGCCCTCAGTCTCACTTTCTTTGCTCTTGTTATCAGCTAGAATCACCAGCACAGACACTATTACCAGTCACCTTAGTGACTGAAAAATGCTTGGTTTCTGCACCTCTCCTGTGCAGTCAATCTAAAATGGTGTTGCAGGTGACCTTGCCTGCTCAGTATTACCATGGTTTTCAACTTTAGGTCTGTAAATTAAAACTCATGTACTTAAATGCCAGTTCCTTCTATCTCCTGAATCAGTCTCCCTCTTCTGTCTTGCTTTATGCTGAGTTTTTCTTTTTCTTAAGAAGTGTTCTATGAAAAGACAAGAGTTACTGCTGGAGACTTTAGTTTTAGTAGCATGAATGTACAGTAATACTAAGAGGAATGAAAAAAAAAAAAAATCAAATCAAGCTCCTTGAGAAACAGAGAGTACCTTTTATGTGGCTCTGGGTCTATTTGGCTGCTCGTATCTTCATCTTCTTCAAAATAATGTCCAGAAGATGGAGTTGTCTTCTAGTTAATGAAGTACAGCTTCCTACCATGTGTTTAAAGCATTTTTCTAAATGATCACATATTTCAGGAAGCATTCCATTTATCATGAGAATACATTTTCTTCTGACTGCTCATTAAAAAATTGTTTACATTTTCACTTGTTCAACTGGGTTTTCTTCAAACTTGCGATTCAGATTAACAAATTGATTTTATTCTTTACATTCCACATTGAACAGCTTCACATAGCCATGTTAAATTTACAGTGTGCATTACTAGTTAGTAAACAGTAACAATGATTAGAAATTATAAAAATACTAAGATTAATTTTTTTCCCCCTAAACGTACCTACAAAAGTTGTATCTGGAACATGTACAAATTCTATGATAATATTGTTTTTATCTGTACACTAACTCTTTCTTAGAGAATAAACAATATTTTCCATAAGTATTTTTAAAGAAAGTTATTGTTGTCTATAACAATTTTCAATGTTCTAATTATTGTTTGAATTTCTAATTTTAAGTTTTATTTCCATACCTGGAGCAAGGAAAGGTTGGGTAAAAGAGGAATTGTAATCTCATGCTTTACCTATTTTAATTTTATTAAGGTAGGTTGGTTATCATAACAAATGTGCAATCAGAAATCACTTGTGAGACTGCATATGCATATGTGATATTTCATGAGCCTTTGAAATTTACATGTTCTTCAGTCGGTTTTAAAATACAGAATTTGGTACTGAGCAACAAAAATATTGAAAACCAAAAGGAAACACTTGCCTGCTGCTTTCTTTTGTTTATTTTTTTTTTAATTATGTAAGTAGCAGAAGAGATATGAGTATTTATTAAATGCATCCAATTGTCTGAAATGATGCTGCTTTCTAAATTGTCCTAATTATTATACTGAGCATATTATTGACATGGCAATATACTGCTGCCATTTGTTACAGGCTTTTGGGACCATATTCAGACATCATACACTTATGTGACTGATCATGTGTTTATTTGTTTTTCATATTGTTAAAAGTACTGTAGTGGCTTGCAAGCTCAAAACAGAAATTTATTCACTAATTCCTTGAGGTGCTTATCACTGATAAATTTATTATTTTATAACAAAAATGGTAATGGGTAACTCTCTTCTCCACTATGTTATCTGTGGAAAACAGAAAGGAAATATTAAAATAGCTTCTTGATTAACCTAAAGCATTATTCTTAACTTTCAGTGAGCCTATTTAAGGCAGTTTCTTTCACACCAGATGAAGGACTCATGCAAAGTTCATGCTTGATTCGTGAAAATACCTATCGAAAATCTACTTCTGCTTTTGCCTATATTGGTAATGTGTCTTGCTGCCCAAAGCTTGAACAGTGAGACTGTAGCTGCTTTGGACTGATGAGCTTCAGGGATGCAAGTGTGCAGCAGGCTTCTAGGGACATCCCTCTCTTGTCTGCCTATGGAGCAGTAGATTCTAATTTAAGAAGCTATCATGTTTGTGTTGATAGTCATAGGAAGTAGCAGTTCTATTAAGTTATGATTTCCTAGGAGCGATTTTCTGACCATAGTTTCATATTAGCCCACTACAATAAGATTTCAGGAGTATTATTTACAGAAGGAAAATTACCTCACTGTTTTTCTTATGTTCATATATGAGGATGTCACTTCACCACAGTCCTTCTGTTATACATAATCTTCTGGAGGTAAGAGATAGGTTTATCTTTGTACTGAGAAGGATTTTAAAGGAGGCCATCAAGCCTGCTCACATGCAGAGTTCTATAGCAAATCCAGAGATCCACAAATCAGTCTCCTTTAAATGGGAGTTTCACCATCTGTGTTTGTTGCATATTGTCTTTAAAATTATGGGGTTTAAATGGATAGAGCAAATATGCTATGTATATCATCTTCGGTATGTCCATCTGGCTCCTTGTTGGTGATCCAGACAAGACTTTGTTTCCCATGTATCTAACATGGGCTGACTTAAATAAGCTTATTTATTCTACAGAAAAATAAAAGAAAAAAAAAAGAATTCTACATTTAGGATCAAAAGAATAATTCTAAAATATGTAAATATTGTTGTAATTGTCTTCTTAGCCAAGATGTTTGCAGAAATATGCAGAATTCTGAATTCTAGCAAAAAATCCTTTCATATTATTTTTTCAGAACGTCTGTGAAAATGGCAGTTCCATTTTACCCAGAAATAAATTTATCAGGAGCTGTCCCAGAAGGGCAGTATAACATTCTCTGTCTCAGAAATCAAAACGTGTTATGTGATGAGCTCTAAATGCTGAATAATATATACCTAGTATACTGTCAATGGACAAATCAAAATAAGATAGGGAAATAACAAATGAGGCTGCCAATGTTCACAATCATTCTCTGTTGTTTGTAACTGAAATGCAATTGGAGTTCTACTTTCTTACTCTGACAGGGAGGGTTAAGCAGAAGTTGACATTTTATGGTAAAGATATATGTATCAGATTTTCCAATCCAGTCAAGGCATTGATGCCTTCTTAAAACAATTAATTTCCATTCATCAATATCCTAAGTTACTGCAAAGTAGAAATCAACATAGTTACTGTGCTTGAAAGCACAACAAACCCAGAATTTTATCACTTAAGTGAAAGGAGAATCAGAAGTGAAATTGCAACTGAGGGGAAACCTCAGTAACAACCTGAAGGCCAGGTTTACAGCTTCCTCCATGAGGGGAAGTGGAGAAACAGGCACCAAACTCTTCTCTCTAGTGACCAGTGCCAGGGCCTGGGGGTGCTGGGGGGTGGTTGGGCACTGGAGCACTTCACAGCACCAAGGGAAGTGGTCACAGCATCAAACCTGACAGAGTTCAACAAACATCTGGACAGTAGTCTCAGGCACCTGGTGTGATTCTTGGAGCTGTCCTGTGTATCCTGTGGATGATTTACCCTGGGAATTACTTACATGTCAGCCTCACTTCTGTGCCTGGGAAGATGATGGAAAAGATTCTCCTAGAAGCTATGTTAGGGCATGTGGAGGACAGAGAGTTAATTTAAGACAGCCAGCACAGCTTCACCAAGAGAAAGTCCTGCCTGACCAACACAGTGCCCTTCTTCAATGAAATGACTACATCAGTGGGTAAAGGAACAGCTGCAGATGTCATTTATCTGGACCTCTGTAAAGCCTGTCTCCCACAACATTCTTCTCTCTAAATTGAAGAGAGATGGATTCAGTGAGTGGACTGTTAGATGGATAAGAAAGCGGTTGGACCATCACATCCAGAGGATGGTGGTCAATGGCATAGAGTCCCAATGGACATTAGTGACAAATCGTGTCCTTCAGGAGTTCATATTGCAACCATCGTTATTTAATATCTTCATGACACAGATGAAGGGATCAAGTGCATCCTCAGTGAATTTGCAGATGACACCAAGTTTCGGGGTGCACTTGACACACTCGAAGGACCTTAGAAGGACATGGACAAGCTCAAGAAGTGGATCCATGGGTATCAAGACCAAGTTCAAAGTGCTTAGTCAAGGCAGCCCTTATATCAATATAGGCTGGGGGATAAACAACCCTGCTGAGAAGGACTTGGTGGTTCTAGTGGATGAGAGGATGGACATGACTAGGCAATGTGCACTTGCAGCCCAGAAAGTCAATTGTATCCTAGGCTGCATCAAAAGCAGCATAGCCAGCAGGTTGAGGGGGGTGATTCTGCCCCTCTGCTCTGGTGAAACCCCATCTGGAGTGCTGCATCCAGCTCTGGAATCCACAGCACAGGAAGGACATCAACCAGTTGGAGTGAATCTGGAAGAGGGCTACCAAGTTGATTAGAGGGATGGAACGCCTCCCTTGTGAGGAAAGGCTGAGAGAAATGGCATTCTTCAGCCTTGAAAAGAGAAGGCTCTGGGGTGATCTAATTGCAGCCTTCCAGTACCTGAAGGGAACCTACAAGAAAGATTGAAACAGACAATTTACAAGAACATGGACAAGGGGGAACGGCTTCATATTGAAAGAGGGTACATTTCGATTAGATATTAGGAAGCAATTCTTTACTGTGAGGATGGTGAGGCACTGGAACAGGTTGCCCAGAGAAGCTGTGGATGCCCCATCCCTGGAAGTGTTCAAGGCCAGGTTGAATGGAGCTCTGAGCAACCTGTTCTAGTTAAAGATGTCACTGTCCACAGAACTAGATAACCTTTAAGGTCCCTTCCAACCCAGGCCATTCTATGATTCTATGATCCTTGTGGGTACCTTTCAACTCAGGCTATTCTATGATTCTATTTGGTTTATGCTATAATTTTAAAATCTAAATCTCTAATGTGGGAGCTGAAGTTGCATTTAGTCCATGAGCAAACATCCCATTGTTTTTCTGTCATGCTTTTCAGTGAATCTGATTTCCTGTTCAAAATGATTAATATTATTCAAGGGGCTAATTCTGAAATGTTACCAGTTTTTGTTGAACACAGGAAGCTAATGGATGAATACTAAAGAGAAGGGCACAATGATTCATTCCACTTATTTGGTTGCTTCATCTTTTTGTTGTTTAGCAACACAGATCAGTCAGAGAGCTACTAGAAGTTGCACTAGGCAGCTTATAACTCATTCAAGGTTACAGGGATCAAGGCAATGCATTTCAGCTTTCCTTTTCTAGGCCGTGATCTACAAGAGCTATATATACAGGAACTACACAATTTTTTTTCACTCTAAGTTTTCTTGACACATTTAGTTAACCACTTTTCTGCTGTTTCATATAAACTGCTGAAATATCATTCACATACTACTGTGTGTAATCAGCTCATTTAGATAGTGATGGAAAATTCTATATTCCTATCAGTTTGGTATTTATCAGTTCAAAAGATATTTTATATTCCTCAGTAAGTATTAAAAGTTGGTAGTTGCTAATTCTGAAATTTTCAGTAGAGCAGTATCTCTGCAAGTGCAGGTTGTCTGCAACTGTGGCATGAAAATGAAATAAAAGCAAAAGGAGAAGTATTTGTAAAGGACATTAAAAATTAATCCATTGGAGTTCAAAGCAATCAGTAAATTGATTAGACTAGACTACTTACATGTATTTTTCTGAATCAATTATTATGGATTCATCAAATATGTATGTGTTCTTATGTGTAATTGAACCACTGTCTTGCGATTTATACCAAAATGCAAGCAAAAAGTGCTTGAAGAATCCTTTTGTCTCAGGCTTCTGCTACCCAGAATGTGCGGTTTGCACTGGAGCTGTGCTCACCTAATCATAGAATCATAGAATTATAGAATATTCTGAGTTGGAAGAGACCCACAAGGATCATGGAGCCCAGCTCCTGGCCCTGCTCAGGATACCCCAAGAATCACACCATATGCCTGAGAGCATTGCCCAAACACTTCTTGAATTCAGACAGGCTTGGTGCTGTGACAACTTCCCTGGGGAGACTGTTCCAGTGCTCAACTACCCTCTGGGTGAAGAACTTTTTTCTGATATCCAAGCTGAACTTCCCCTGACTCATGTTCATGCCATTCCCTTAAGTCCTCAAGTCATGAGGATAAAAGATCAGTACTTGCCCCTTCATTTCTCCTCATGATGATGTTGAAGACCGCAATGAGGTCTCCCCTCAGTCTCCTCTTCTTCTGGCTGAAAAAGCCAAATACCCTCAGCTATTTCTCATACGTCTTCCCCTCCAGACCCTTCACCATCTTTGTTGCCCTCCTCTGGACACTCTCTAATAGCTTAATATCTTCCTTATATTGTGGCACCCAAAACTGCACACAATATTCAAGGTGAGGCCGCACTAGTGCAGAGCAGAGCAGGACAATCCCCTCCCCTCAACTGGCTGATGATGCTTTATCTCAAGTTTCCAGGGCACAATTGGCCCTCCCGGCTGCCAGGGCACTCAAATTCAACTTGCCATCCACCAGGACCCCCATGTCCCTTTCTGCAGCATTGGTCTCCAGCCTTTCATTTCCTAATCTATGAACACAACTAGCTGCAGAATCAGGCACTTTCCTTTGTTGAACTTCATATGGTAGGTGATTGCCCATCTCTCTATTTTGTCAAATTCTCTTTGCAGGGACTCCCTGCCCTCTAGGGAGTCAACAGCCCCTCCCAGATTTAGTGTCATCTGCAAACTTGCTTAATATTCCTGAGTCCTGTATCCAAGTCATTAATGAAGAGGTTGAAGAGAACTGGGCCGAAAACATATTCCTCAATGTCAGTGCCACATCAGTGCCACATTAGGCATATCCTCATGGAATCATTTGGCAAAGTGGCTAAAGAAAGGTCTAATAATATATGTGGACCTATAGGAGACAGACTTCAAAGAACATGGAACAAGCATTTTGGCAAATCTGTTTCAATTACAGGCTTACACAGTGTAATCCATCTATGCAGAGATACAAGAGCTCCAGGATATTAAGGTTACATCTTCTGTTAAATTAAGTAAATATACTTTTGTTTGATTTTGAGTAGAAAAAAACCCCCAGAACTTGTCTGAACCATGAATGGGAACATATAGAATCATAGAAGCATTTAGGTTGGAAAAGAGCTTCAAGATCATTGAGTCCAACTGTAAACCTGACACTGCCCAATAAATACATATATTTATATTTATTCCATATAAGCCATAAGTCAAATGTTTAGGCTTTATGATTTGTTTTTGTTATTTGTCACCTAAACATTGCAAGCATTTTGAAATTTTTGGTTTTAAGTTGTGTTTAGGCACCATGATAAATGATCCTGTTTCACATATATATATATATATAGAGAGAGAGAGAGAGAGAGAGAGAATACAGAGAGTATTATCCTAGACCCTCACCATTTATTCAGGCCTAACATGTTTTCTGTATTGCAGAGTGAATTTCATTGAATAACATTGATTTCCTATTTCAATAAAGGGAACTGTCATCCAAAAGGTGAATGAAATATTAAGGCTCTGTTAGCTAATTAAATAGATAGATAGGTAGATGCACAAATAAATATGGTGCAAATAAAAAAACCCCACCTCAATATTATCTTATACAGGCTGTATTTAATTTTGAAAACTAAATAACTGTTGGTTTAAATTTATTTATGTGGAAAATAAAATATGGGGAAAAAAATCCATTTTTACAGTGTTAATATATTCTGTATAACTATTGATTGCATGTGAAAACACACAATCCATTTTATGCCCCAGTAATTCTGAAACACCTGAACTCTATTCCCTCCACACAACACCTGAAAATGCACAACACTAAGCATCCCTTTAGGCCTGGGGATGTATTTGCCAATTGCAGCCTGGAGGGGATTGTAACTAGCATTATAAAGCCCTGATGACAGTTTTATAATGGAAAGCCCAAAACCACCTCAAGTACCACCTTGTTAACATGATTCTATAATGCATAACAATCTAATTTGAAAATGAGTCAGTTATGAAGAAATGCATTTGTAGACTTAGTATTGTTAACAACCTAATTGTCCTCTTCTCTTAGAAAATTACAGTTTTCATTCAAATAAAATCCACTGATGAGACACCTAATGGTTTTCTACTTTAATTTTACTGTTCTGATTTTTTTTACAGATGTCTCCTGTTGTGTTTAGGTTAAACCCCCTTGTAGAATCCTAGCAGTGAAATCGTTATGCAGATCAAAGTATAGTTCTGATGTCCAGACTCTTCCAACTACATTAGCCTCTTCATAAATTGATTAGGAAGGGCATTGCATAGGAAATGGCTATCAACATGGCTTACATTAAGAATGCAGCTAGTGCTCCAAATGTGTTGTTTGTTATCTCTCTGAGTATACATAAATGCTTGCAGCCCTGTTGGTTCCTTAAAAGTAGTTTGAGTCTTACTGGACACTGACAGTGTTGCCATGGAGTTGTACTTAGATTTCACAGTAAAGATGAAACTGATTTCCGGGTATTAGTTGAATTAGAAAACAGGGAGAAAATAAAAATGAGTAAACAAAATTCCAAACTGGTTATTATTAGATTTGATACCAATTTCTTCTGTCTTGGTATATATGTTATAACAGTGATATCATTTGGGAGTTGGGTTTTTTTGATGGAAAAAATATAATTAAGAATTCAGAACGGAGATTATTCTTTCAAGGAAAAGAAATCAAGTGTTATACTGCATTATTTTCGTTTGTATGCAATGAGGTCTTTTAATATGTGAACCTCATTAATGGATCTGTCTTGAAATTGTGTCTGTATAGAGGATAAAAGTTCTGTAATTGCTCCATTAGCCTGCACCTATTCATTATGTTTCCCAAAGCAATTTGCAGCATACTCTTCCTTTCATTGTCACATTTGATCATTTTAGAATTTGCTCTGAAGACACGACAGTGTCCTTATGTGTGAATTTCAAGGTATAAACCAGTGCATTCAATAATCCCCGTTAAGAAACTTAATCAGAATCTAGCTGACAAATGGTACGATCAATACCACACAAGTAATCCATTGTAGAACTGCATAATAAACAGTAGATTATGCTTTCTGTGCCAGTTAATGTCCTACAAATTCCTGCTTTACTTGAAATGCATTATTAAAAAGTTCTGTTATTGCTGTACTGTTATCATTGTATGATGCTTTAATGTATGACACACAATTGTATGATTTCTTTTACTAGTGGCTAGCATTCAGAAGCTTCCTGCTGCCTCTGTTTTAACCGACATCAATTTTCCCATGAAAGGAAGAAAAGGAATGGTTGATTGGGCACGAAACTCAGAAGACAGGGTTGTCATTCCAAAAAATATCTTCACTCCTATGTCAGCAGGTAAAGAAACATATCAGCATGTTAATTTTTTGTTAGCCTTAGCAAGAAAACTCGGAATTTTTGTCTCATAGGACCATTGTATGATATAGGACTGCTTATTTTATCCATCTTCAAAAGGAACCCAGTACCCATAGTTTATCCTAGAGGAAAATGATGGGGCTTTATTTCAGCACCTTGAACAAGAAGTGCTACAGAAATCCTAGGCATTATTTTTTACACCGAAGAGACAATGCTTTGCTTAGTTATTGTGCACTGGATTTAACCTGCAGTGGTATGAGGTGAGCAGAAGTGCAGCTCTACTGAACGCCCTGAAGCTGCTTCAGTCCAGCAGACTGAGTCATTCCAACCCAACTCTTAGTGAGGGATGCTCAGCAGGCATGTTACTCTAACTTCAGGTACAATTTACCAATACTGTTGCCGTGGAGATCTCTGATATCAGAGAATTTACTCACTAGAAATTAAACTGTAATGGCATTCTTGGAGAATACTTAGCTATAAAAGTAAATGAACTAGAATGGATGTTAATATACAATGATGGATTTTTTGAAAATGTGATTTCAATCGTTTACATCTTTTGATATGTCCCTGACAGTGCTACGTCTCTTTGTCAGACTTCCAGGATATAATTCAAAATTATGGTGGTTTATTTAAAATAAAACTCATGTAACAGAGATAAATGGTATTCACAGTTCTTTATGCTCATGAAAGCTTGAGAGAGAGAGTTTTAAAATCTTTTTTCCTTACTCCTTTCAGAACTGGATGAATCAACTGTATTTGTACTTGGAGCAGTGCTATACAAAAATTTAGAACTCATTTTGCCCACTTTGAGGTAAGAAATTTCATAAATAAATGAATTAAACTATTTCAGAATCATAACTATACTGCATGTCAGGATATAAGCAGCCAGCCAGGACTGTCTTTGCATATTAGTACTCCTGGATTTTTATTTTCCTGATATTTAAAATGTATGTGTGCGTATTCACTCTCCTTCACGCTTAGTCACTTGTATGATGTGAATAGCCTTTTTATCCAATTGGCTTAATTTATATTTTTGTAATCAATATTAAGCTTAATTACAGAAATGTTTGATTAATTACAGAAATCTTTGATTAGAAGTATACACACTGATACACAGTAATGCTCAGGCCACCTACACTTGTGCTTCAACCTATTGTTTGTCCAGTCAGTACAAATGACCTTGTAATGACATCATAACTTGATGTAATAAGGTTTTCTGCTCTAATTCTATAAAATTAGAGCAGAAATTATAGAGAATTCTATAGAATTCTATAGCAGTAGTTTTCCAGCTATTTTTTCAATGCAAGTTGTATTCAGAAGGGACAACAGAGCTGTAGAGAGGATCCATTTTAGAAACAAGACATACATGAGCATCTGGAGTATGTCAGTTTTGAGGGTCATATATGTACATAAGGAAATAGGAGGGCTTCATGTTTCACTTTCTCCTTTCTGTACTTGATAAAAGACAATTTGGAAATAAGCATTTCACCTCCTCTTTTCTGATTACCACTTAAGATCATTTCATGGTCCATTAATGCTGTCTTATTTTATACAACCCCGTGCACCAATGGTCTACTAATGCCCCCTTACAGGAAAAGAAATGTGTCACAATGGCTGCTAATGAATTCACAATAATTAGAAAGGATAGCAATAAGGAAGTCACCATATCACCTTTCCCTGCTCCATTTAACCAAAGCTTCAGGTTTTGAAACAGAGGATGGGAAGGATAGTTTTTTTCCAAAATCTATCTGAAAACAAAAAGGCTCATTCTTAATGAAATTCGAAGAACACTTTCCAGTAAAGTTGAAATGTGCTGTGGAATAAGTAGCTGTAACATCAGGGACAGCAACCCCACTGAGGTAGAGCACAATTTGAATAGTGATGATAGGACAGGACACCTGGATGCCTGGGAAGTGCTGGCAAGAGCCATCTGTGCTTAAGGCATGGTATAAGTGACAGCTCATCCACTTCTGAAATGTCACTAAGCACTTCCCATTTGTTGTATCTGTTCCTGAAATGAGCCAGGAAGGAAAGGATGTTTGTAAGAGATGGGGTTTTTTATTCCTGTACTACAAGAACCAGTGGCAACTGGCTATTGTCAGTCAGTTCTTTTTGGTAGACCTTAGGAAAAAATCTTCCAGTCTTAGGAAAGCATTGAGTTGGCCATGTACTTTTTATATTTTATAGACTTTTTTATTGTAAACTACAGTCTGTGATCATGACGTTTCAGCTCTCACAGGCCAATGGCTTTAATTTACAGAAAAAAATGTGTAAAACTTGAATGCTGTATATTTGCTTGCATGAAAAACCTTTCAGGGCTATTATTTCATCCATTAGAAAAGTGAGTTTTATAGGCCTCATTAGATTTTCCCTAGAAACAATAGCATCTCAAGTAGCAGGAATATGGGCAGAATAGGGACATAAAAGTATAGCAACTTAAACACTATGGAGAAAGTGCATTTTGGTTGCCAAATATTTTGCTTTTGTCTGTTCTGCTTTTAGCTGGTTAGTGATTTACACTGCAAATTTAACCATTTCTCTGTACAGTTCAGTTCATGGGTTTTGTGAGTTTCTAAAGCAAAATGGTCTAACGATCTATGTATATCTATTCATAAATGAAGTCTTATAAATTCAAATATGAAGGTCTCACTTTTCTGAATATGTTCGGTGTTATCTGAATCATTCTCAGCTGCCCCAGAAAACGAGAGGAGCACTATTACTTGCTGTTATGTATGTGAATGAGGAATAAAATTCATTATTTATCTATGATACAAGAATGTGACACACAGTATCAGGTACCTTTAGTCTCTTCTTTGTTTGGAAGATAACACCTTCCACTTCTTTAATGAAATATATTTCTTATAATGAAGTTATACGAAAACTTTTAAGCTTACATCTCTTACTTCATCAGGAAGTGTATCATGCTAAATTTCTTTTCCCATGGCACTCATATTCAAAATATAACCTCATGCCCATGAAATTTTACCTAAAATGTGTCACAATTTAAAAATGTTTTCACTGAATTATAGAATTGTTCAACAGTTTGGGTTGGAAGGGACCTTCAGAGATCATCTAATTCTTAATCCCTGCCGTGGGCAGGGATGAATTCCACTAGATCAGGTTGCTCAGAGGCCCACCCAGCCTGAGCCTAAATACTTGCAATGACAGGACATCCACAACTGCTCTGTGCAACCTGTTCCAGTCTCTCAAAAAATTTCTTCCGTATGCCTAATCTAAATCTCTCCGTTTAAAACCATTGTGCCTTGTCTTATCACTACAAATCTCGGTTAAAAAATCTTAGTCTTTACCATAGGCCCCTCCTCTAAGTATTGAAAGCCTACAATAAGGTCTTCTTGGAGCCTTTTTCACAATGAACAAACCTAACCCTCTGAACCTTTCTTCATATGGGAGATGTTCCATCCCTCTAATCATTTTCATGGCACTCTCCTGGACCTTCTCTAACAGTTTCATGCCTTTCTGGTGCTGGGAATCCCAGACCTGTCTGAAGTATTCCAAGTGGGTTCTCACAAGAACAGAGTAGAGGGGCAGAATCACCTCTCTCAACCTGCTGTCTGTGCTTCTTTTGATGCAGCCCAGGATACAACTGACTTTCTGTAAGCACACATTGCCAGCTCATGTTCAGTTTTTCATTCCCCAGTTCCCTCCAGTACTTCTGAACAGGACTTTTCTCAATCCCTCTATCCCCTACTCTGTACTGATACTAGGGATTGCTTCAACCCAAATGCAAGACCTTTCACTTGACCTTGTTAAACTTCATGAGATTTGCATCTCATGAGTCTTTCAAGGTTCCTCTGCATGTCGACCACATCACACAGGTGGTGTCATCTGCAAACTTGCTGAAGGTGCACTCTATTCCTTTGTCAATGTGATCAATGAAGATACTAAATAGTACTAACACATTCAGGTATTTTAATATTTGTTCAGATGGAACTTCAGCAAAGCCTTTGATATTGTCTCCCATGGCGTTCTCCAGTGAATGGTGCTACATCCACTTGGTGAACCATCACTAGTGATGTTCCCCAAGGCTCAGTATTGGGGCCAGTAGCATTTAATATCTTTATTAATGATCTCAATGAGGGGATCAAGGGCACCCTCAGTAAGTTCACAGATGATACTGAGTTGAATGGGATTGTTGATCTGTTGGAGGGCAGGAAGGCTGTGCAGAAGGATCTGGGCAGGCTGGACTGACGGGCCAAGCCCAATGGTATGAGGTTAGTAAGGCAAAGTGCCTGGTGCTCTCCTTGGGTCACAACAGCACCATGGAGCACTATTGGCTTGGGGCAGAGTGGGTTGCAAAGGACCTGGGACTGCTGGTTGACCATTGGCTGAACATGAGCCAGCAGTGTGCCCAGATGGCCAAGAAGGCCAATGACATCCTGGCTTCTTCAAAAATACTGTGGTCAGCAGAATTAGGGTAGTGATTACTTAGCACTGTACATAGCACTGGTGAGGCTGCACCTCAAATTTGTGTCCAGTTCTGGGCCCTTCACTTCGAGAAAGATGTTGAGGTGGAGCATGTCCAGAGAAGGGCAACAAAGCTGGTGAAGGATCTAGAGAGTAAGTCTGTAAGGAGCAGCTGAGGGATCTGGGGTTGGTTAACCTGGAGAAAAGGAGGCTCAGGGGTGACCTTATCACTCTCTACAACTACTTGAAGGGAGATTGTGGCAAGGTGGGGGTTGGTTTTTTCTTCCAGGCAACCAGTGACAGGACAAGAAGAAATAGCATCAAGATGCAGAGAGGATGTTCAGGTTGGACATGAGGAAGAATTTCTTCACTGAAAGGGTGGTTAAGTGTTGGAATGGGCTACCCAGAGAGATGGTGGAATCACCATTCCTGGAGGTGTTCAAGAAATGACTGGATATGATATTTAGTGCTATGGTCCAGTGCTATTTAGTTGACAGGGTGATAATCAGTTAGAGGTTGGACTCGTTCATCTTGGAAAGCTTTTTCCAACCTAAATGATTCTGTGATTCTGTAATTTGAAAAAATCGGCAACTGTGGTTAGTGCTGAATTTGTTGAGTTGTTATACTCTTTGCAAAAATTAGAATTGACATACAGATTTTAAAGGGATCTTTAATATTGTTTGTTTTATCATTTTACACTCATTTGAGTACATGAATATAGGTTTCTGTATATCCCACTGCACTTGGAAAAGGTTTATTTTTGTTTACTTGCATTTTGCAATGAAAAATTGTCACCTTACATGTGTTTATATTAATTATTCTTTGTACTAATCTTGCTTAACTGTAATAAACATTATCATAATAACCATATTAGTGTTGAACATAGTGAAATGCTTCATTGCATTAGCATTGTCCATGGAGCAAACACTGTAAAATGCGAGGGAACATAACATCATCCATTTTTTTTATGTTGCCTAGAATTGTAGTAGCCATACACAAAATAGAAATAAAAAAAAATTCTGGATCAGTATCTTATGTGATCCTTTTCTAAGTAAAATATCAGTTGTTAAAAATGTCAGTGGTGGGAATAAAGATGAACAAAAATTAAACCAAACCAAAATAAGCAAAATGAGCTCATGTTTGAGTTTGAAGGCCATATCATTTACACCTTGACAACTTGATAATAGAGGTGTTTTCTACTGACTGTAGTTAAATATCTAGAAAGCTTTACTAGTTCCCACATGACTTCAGTTCCTGAGTGTACAGAAGTTAGGGTAGGAGTAAAGAAAATTTTTAATTCTAGTTTCCAGAAGAACAAAGATGACATGCATTCCAACACATTCCTTAATCTTAGCATTAGAAGGTGTGGAACCTTCTGCATCATTACAAAGAACTTCTTTAATTAAAAAAAATAAGCAAATAAACAAAAATATCTCAGTGTATCTTTAGGGAAAATCTTCCAAAGCACCGAACCACAGAATCCCCATGTGGTACGTCCCAAGTGTTCTGTGTGAAAAAAGGGGATTTCATTATCTTGGATAGCCTATAAAATATACTTCACAAACTCCAAAATTAGCCTCATTTTACCATGTGGGCCTGGCTTTTCTTGGTTTTGCTAACATAGAGTCTATTAGAAGTAAGTCTTGTAAACACAGTGTGAGATGAGAACTTGGAATTGCATTAATATAGGGGTTTTTTGGTAATATGGTACATGCGTATTATTCCAAGAATTTTGCCAGGAATCTTTAAACAAGAGTTTAGGGAAACAAAAATAAAAGCACTTTATTCTTCCTCATAAAAATGGAATAATTATTTTTTCCATACACAAGTGAACAAATTCATCTGATTCTATTTCTTAATATACTGTGCTGCATTTCACTGTTCTTGTAATATCTTATGGACTTTTTAATAGCAGATATTGAAATATTGAATATTTTCAGAACTGTAGACTAAAACATTATTTCCACAGCTCTTGCACCCCTGAGCACATTTATGTCGTTGCTAGGTTCACAGAAATTTGATTCTCAGTAATTATACTTAGAATCATCTAAAAGATATTATATCTAATTCCTCTCCTGGGCACTCTCAAAGAATACATTGCATATTGCCATGCTGTAAGATAGTTTTTACATTTCCTTTAGCAAATAAGAACAAATAAAGAATCAATGATTTTGTTCTATCAAGCTTTTTTTCCCCATCCCTTAAACAACCACCATACCTTTCCTGATAAAATTTCCTACATTGAAATTTCCCCATTTGAAACATCATTCCTAACCCTCTCCTTCAGGTGCTGTATAGCCAAAAAGGCCAGCTTTGTTAAACTAAGGACCTAACCTAAGTACCTTAGATCGGCTTTTATTGCATCACATTACACCTTTAGCATCTCTGATTTTCCTATAATGTATGCAACTTTTACATTGATCTGTAACTTTGATCGTGCTGTCTTGAGATAGGAACATGCCTTATTCATAAGTTCATTTTTCTTGAGCAACACAGAGTCATTCTAAAAAGAAAAAAATTTGAATTTCATATCATGCAGAATAAATACTAATTCCCTTTTGTAAAAAATACACTCAAAATTTATACCCAGGTAGGAAAACTGTTTAATAAAATAACTCTATTTTGTTAATATTGTGATTAATTCAGATCAGAAAAAACTCTAGGACAGCAGCTCTTGAAAGCATTTCTTGAGCTTTTACTCAATCAAACTTTGCTATCTTGAATATTCTAGGATCTATTTAGCCATAGTTCCCAAGGAATTTAGTAGATTTTTTTGAATAATTGATTTCAAAACTTAACCCTGATGAGCATCTTTCTGGACAGTCAGCAGAGCACTATCCTCTACAACTTAATTTCTCATTAAAGTTGAATTTTAAATTATTTTTGATGAAGGAGAAGGAGCTAGTAGTGAAGTCACTCTCCCCCATAAAACGCTGTAAGATAATGCACTTGCACAGGAAGTCTGAAATAGGTCATTCCCATTCTATGTCATTCCCAACATCAAAGGGACTAAAGTCCACACATTGCACCTCCAAGAACATTTTGTAAAAGCGCATTACTTAAATTCTTGGATAATTGTTCTCAGAACTGTTGTTTTAAGAATATACCTGAAACAAACGTAGCTGTGGCACTGGTGGTTTTGAGGGAAATTGTTGTGATTAGAAAGCTTTGAGCTTTAAGTCTGAGGCATCTTAACATGTTGTGTGAGTTTAGAATGTACTTGCCAGATTGTATTCTGCCAGAGAGTGTCCAAACAGTTAAATATGCAATATGCAACTAGGCATTCAGCCCAGACAGCACAGCAATGAGGGATGGAGTTTTCATTTCACAATGATATAGCCAGTTATATTTATTTTCTGGTGAAAGAGTCTGCTAGGGGGTCTGGAGAATATAAGTGAATCGGTAGAATTTTCATGAGACTGAGGTAAAATGTATGTACTGAAGTTACAAACTAGACACTTAGGTGCTCTTTCAGATCTCGCTCTAGAACCACCAGAACTGTACCAAAATGTGATACAGCAAGAAAACATTTTGTAAATCACAAACTGTAAAAGGGTACTGAAGTTTCAATATTTACATTACTTCGTGTGAATTTCTGAAATGGACATAGTCTCAATAGCTAGTAAACTCTATTTCCACTTGTCATGATCTGTTAGAGAGACCATTTTTTTATTTATTTGGAGTTTTGTTTGCTTGTTTGGACTTTCTTTTAATTATACCTTGCTTGGGAAGACTTATAGATATTCAGCTACTGTCATTCTACAGAATTTACTGAAAGTTTGCCAAACATTAAATGTTGGTCTGAGAAATATGTTATCCTCAACAATATGTTAGAATTTAAATGGCAACCAAAGAGAAGAAATAGGAATTAAGTAACATGGAAAGCCATTTCCATTATATTTCTGTTATGTGATTTGTCTGAGAAAAATTGGACTAGAACTCATACCGTTCCCCCAGACAAATAATTGCATTCCTTGTGCTGAATGAAGTGCCTGCTGAGCTAAATTTCTATTACTGTAGCCATGGCAATTCCTGTTTCAGTGATCCAGAAGAACAGAATCCTTTCCTAAATACAAACTCCCTGGAGACAATAAGCAATGCAACAGCAACAACAGAATATTTATACTGTCTATTGTAATTATATCTAAACTGCCTCGTTTCTTCTTTGATAGCATCTACCTGTGAATATATCGTTCTGTAAGGTATTGAAGGCAGCATTACATACAAAGGAATTACCATAATGATCATCAGAATCAGTCAGGCTGATAACTGATGGTCATTCTAAATCTGACAGGGTCATAAGTAGCAAGGATCTCAGAGATGAACATCATGTCAACATGTCTTTATGCCTGTAGTAGCATAACCTCGGCATTATTAGGTCTGTCCTAGAAATGTTGCTATGATACATGCCATGTTTTACATGAAAAGACAAATTGATGATGAATTAGAAAAAAATGACAGAAAATCATTATTTTGCATAGCCTGGTACAATAACATGGAACCAAATCTAATCTCACAAATGAGAAAAAGCTAACGAGTTTTGGCAGAATTAAAGTCAGGGCATAACTGTGGTTTAAATTTTAATAATTATTTAGATTATGAAGTTGCCCACTCACATACCAAGGTCATTGTTTTTTAAAATATTGGAAACAGGTAAAGTTTTTTCCTGAGCAAAAAAACAACAAAACTGTACAGTCTCCCATTGCATTCATCCATCTTTACAATTTTACAGTTGTACAACAGATCACTTTGGAAGAAAAATGACTGTCTGTTATAAAACATAGCTGGAGGGTCTATATTGAGAGAAGCAGATGAGATGCACTCAAACATGCACAGAATGCTGGTGTCATCAGTACATTTTTCTGATTAATAAATTGCATTGTAAGGAATTGCACTTCTACATCCTTGGTGCTCTTTGGTCTTTAATGCATTAGGTACAGTTGGAAGGGAGCGTTCTCACCACTTCCAAACAAATTTGTTTTCTCCCTGAATATTTGTCAACTAAAGTCACTGAAAACACCCAGTGAGATACTTCTTTACATGTAATATTCAAAGCCTTATTTAAACTCATACAAAGTTAAATCTTCCATTTTTAACTGTTTTTTGTTTGTTTGGTTTGGGTTTTTTTACAGGAATTTTACGGTTGTTAATTCAAAAATCATTGTTGTTACTATACGACCTGAACCCAAAACTACGGATTCTTTCCTGGAGATAGAACTGGCCCATCTGTCTAATGTAAGTATGAGGACAGTTGATATGCTCTTACAAGAGGAGTTATCAGATCATATGAGAGAAAAAAATGCTGTTATTTTAAAAAACAGGTAATAAAACCCAGCTTGACTTCTAAAATTTAAGGCCAGGAGCAGTCTAACAATCTTTGAAGGGAATTCGTACTTGTTTCTTGTATCCGTATATGCAAAACAAAATTAATTGTTGCTTCGTATTTTCGTGGTTTTCATTTAAACAGCAGTTTCTACTGAAAAGTTTCAATTAAATGCTTTGATGATGACAATTGGAAATGTAGTATTGTGTTAAATGCTTAACCTTTTACTTCCTGCATAGGTCATAGAACTACACAGTTCTTCAGGGCTTTTCCTGTTTTTCTTCCATTATTTCACACTCACAAGCCAGTTTGTACTTGTTTTAGCAGACTTTGAAAAAAAATGCCCTGGTTCCAATGTAGCACAGAGTTCTTATAAATGTTGGAGATTTTTTGTGCAGTCATTAAAATTCTGTACTTTTTAGGCTTTAATCTCACATTAAAAATGTTTTAAATCTGAAAATAAAGGGACTTTATTCCAAACTATATGAAAAAGTATGAATAGTTTTTCTTTCTGCTTTCAGCAATCTCTCAGCAGTCACAGAGATGTACCATATTGGGAAAATAATGTTAAATAACAAGCATAGGAGTAATTTATGTGAAGGCACATCATATAAACTTTCTTTTTTATGTTGTTAAGAGCTAGGCTTTACTTTGGATAAAGTCATAAAAAGTCAATTAAAAGAGACAGTTACTAGAGCGTTTGAAACTAGTATTGTTATGCAAAAATATTTAAAGCTGTGATTTTTTTTAGTTCTAAGCAGTTAATGAAGTGGTTATAGGTACAGTTCAGCTGGAGAGTTTCCAAATATTTCAGACAGTAGCAAAATTGGATTAGTGACTCTGGGCAAAAGTATGAAGAAAAACTTTTGGAACTCTAGATCTTTAATTTGCATTTTATTCAAGGTTAGAAGAAATTTACTATTATGCCATTGATGGTCATTATGACCTGCCATTCAGTTCCCAGAAAAATGCCAATGCAAAGAACATCTCAGTGAAAAGTTAGGCAGAAGAAAGAGAGGACCATAAAATGACCTGACTCCTTACCTTCTAGTAAGATTAGAAGTTTATATTGATGAAGAATTGGGAAGATTTTAGGGTCTATGGGTTCTCTGTTTATGTTTATTTTTAGGATATGTTGTAGCAGGCAGGTTTCATTTTCTGTTTCCAGCCTAAGTTACATCATATATAACAAGTTTTTAACATAACTTTCCTTCCTGTCAGATACTTCACTAAAAATGTAAAAAATATTTGCTGAAGTAAACCACAAATTAATCCCATATATCAGGACAGAAACTCATCATCTTTGAAATAAAATACTTGTTTTGATCTTAGTAAGACCATTAGTATGAAAAAATTATGATAATTTTCAATGCTAGGTTTTATAATCTATTGTTTTAACAATGATTGGGGGGCTACTTACATGAATTGCATAGTATGATATTTATATTTTGAAATTGAAATTGCTACTTCCAAAAGTGTAGATGGCAGGTAAGAAAAATAGATTCTCATTAATTTGGTCACTTATGCTAGAAAAGAAATAAAAATATTATAAAAACAAATAATACCAGTAAACAATGTATCAGCATTGAAAATATTTCTAGGTCAAACACACACTATTAAAAGAAGCTCAGAATGGGCAAGGCTAGACTAATAAATGGTTGAACTGCTGTCCGCAGAAGATGAAATTCTAGAAAATTCTTAGGGATTTTTTTAATTTTTTTTTAATCCATCCCTTTGATTAGATTACAAAGCAAGTTTTTGACAAGTTTGCAAATCTTGGAAATGAAACTTCATTGTTACAAAATGTCAGATTAGAGACGCTGACTGTCACCTTGCCTTGACAACCTCTCAGAAAATGAATATTAATTAATATTGTATGAACTCGCGTCTTGGCAAAGGAAAAGGACAGTAACCTTGCCAATATATACATGGGGCGTTTTTTGGTTGGTTGGTTGGTTTTTTGTGTTTTTTTGTTTGTTTGTTTGGTTTTTTTTGTCTCAGCTTTTGTCCTCTAATATAATCCAGAGGAGTGTCAAGTGCTTGGATAAAATTTTCAGCCCTTATATTAATTTTACATACAGAATAAATTTATATAGAATCTTAATTCACCTGAATATGCAAGCTGGATCAACAGATACAATGACAATATATTGCTCTAGAAAATCTATGAACACAAATCAATTTTGCAGTTTTAATGTCTTTAAATATTTGGTGATTTTCGTTCAAGGCCTAGCCTTCATTATGGTATTTTGTTTTAAAGAACTAAGGCTGTAGATGCATAGAAATATTATTTTGCCTTTAGGCTGAATCTAATTCCAATCTTCTTTGCTATAATTTTCTCATCTGAAAATCAAGATTATTCAATTATATTACTATAGAAAAAGCTATATTTCGCATACAGGAAAATAAAACTATTGTTAATACATCCTTATTGTTTGAACATTACATATTAATGGCTCACAGATTAACCATTATGTCAGTTAAATAGATTAATTATTAAACAGAAAATAAAATACAGATATTCTCTTTCATCTCATTTTTTGAAATATTTGTTCCTTTCAAACCTTTGTTCTTGAAATGTTTATTATTCAGAACAGTTTGTTTGGAAATTGATTTAATGACTGATTTTTTAAGCATTTTCTAGAGCTCGCCTACTAATATATAGGAGGATATTACACATTTGTTCTTTTACCTCCTTATTCACTGACTAAATAAAGTAGATAAGAGATTATGAAAAGAGATGGGAAAATGGATCATTTAAAAAGAGTTAATATGACTGAACTGAAATTAGCCTTTAAATATAAATTTATTCAAGCATTATAATAATTTCTAAATTTTTTATCAAATCTAACCAATTAATAAAACTGGAGAATGATTTTTTTGGAGGAAGCGCAAATCTCAGTTACGCATGCTATTTGAAATATTGCATGGTATTCAGATTTGTAGGTAAATTCAGTTACAATAGACAGTCGATCAGAATAGAATGTGCATTGCAATGTGTCCTCCAGAGAACACAATATTTGGTCTTATGCACTGTGCACATGTAGATAAATGTGACCACGATTTTCTAGTACTTTGATTAAAGAGACACCAAAGCAATTTTTTAAAAAATGCACAACTCAAAATTCTCTTTGCTCCAGAGAGAATATGAACTCTCACCTCCTGACAGCACAAAAGTGTACTCCAGGGACACTAAAGTAACAAGCCAGCAGTAGCGCAGAACATCAAGCTTTCAATGAGACTGAAAACCCTAGCTACAAAACACAGCTGGAACTGTGCTGGATAGCTGTCAAAGTTGCCAATCATGTCTGGAAAATTCAGTTTTATATGCTAGGCAGAGATACATACACGTACACCCTCACACACATATGTCTATGTTTGAGATATCCAAGTAATGTACTGTAATGTACAAATCAATACTACAGCAGTCGTAAACGTTAATGGGCACAGTAGCTGCTTCTTTAGTTGCAGCTGAGTTATTACCTGGTAGGTGCACTGCCCTCATAGAGAGCAATGGCTGTTGGAGGCAGCTCCACAATAGCAATGTGAGATGTTGCAAAGAGGCCAGACCCAGAAAGACTGTGAAAAAGGGAGCAACAGATTAAGAGCAAAGAAGCAAATATAGAGACAGGCTCCTTGTGGTCCTCACAGTACTTGGAGGGTGTTTGATCAGAGTATCAAAAGAAGAAGAAGTTCTGAAAGGCTGCTGTGCCCTGGCAAGCTGCCACTGCTAGCGGAGCAAACCCTCACATAAGACTTCCTTAAGGAATAGGAGTGATATTTATCCCGTTTTCCTAGTTTCTGCCTAGTCTCTCATTAGTGACTGCAATGGCCAAACATACTGGGTTTATTTATTTAAATACATTTCAAAGAGAGTGAAGTGTGTGACTGGACAGCAGTTCTGTTGTGTTTCATTTTTCTGCAAAGGCTTTTATTTCCCTCTATTTTGGAGATATCTTTATTATGGGCATTTTTTCTGAAAGTGTTTTTGTATTCATTCTATTGGCACTGTGGGAATAGCAAGCATAAACTGTCTGATGTCCACTGCTAGGAAAGAGAGGTCTCAGATCTGAGAGATGCAAAACCTTATTATAATGCAGCTATAGGAGTACTTTTTAATATTCATATAGCTATGTCAGATTGCAAGTAGAACTTCTCCCAGACCTAGGATACAAATTAATTCTCTTTATTAAGTTACATTTTAAAGAAAAGGTAATTCTCCACAAGCATCCTATATTTCTTGATTCTTACCCTTCTCTATCCTCTTCCATCAATGCATCTGAAAACACTTGGCTATTGATGCAGGTCCTGGTCTCTGAAACTGAGCTGGCCTGTAATCGAATGCTTTGTCCTGTGCCCTCTTTCCCTTGCTCTTCTCTATATCATAAATACTTCAGGGAATGGAGCATCCTTTATTTATGTTTGTACAGTGCTATGTAAATATAAAGTGCCATAAGTATATGTTGGTTTTAAATATTTATACTCATAAAATTCAATGCAGTCAGCAAAATACTGAAGTAGAGGTTCAAAGTTTCCCTAAATGCCTCTCTCGCAAGCATCTCCAGAAGGACCTTTTTTATCTTTGACAAAGAGGTGGATGAAATAATTTAAATATTTAATAGATTTTTACTTCACAGGTTGCCACGTTTTATCTATAAATAAAACACTTTTGAGAATGAAATATTAAGGTGTACTTTGGTTACTGCACCTACACTGTTCTCTAACATTAATGTACAAAAATAGTAATGTTTCTTCAAGTCACTTTTGATTTTTTAAACATATATTTTTTTTTAATTCTATATTTTATTTATTTTGTTTATGTAGTTCTGATTTCTGGTAATACCCAATGATTATGATGAACAGGAGTATAGTTTTGCAATTGTGAGTATTTCTAAGTCAATTTGAGTAAATTTTAATTTTTTGTCAACTCTACCTAGGCAGGAAAACAAACATGAGTAATAATAAAGACTTTTAAATTTACCAGAACACCCCCCATAGTTCATCCCTGTATAATAATTCCCATCCTGTTCTAAATCAAATCAGAAATCTTCCACTGACTTTGAAGAGGTTTTAGCTGGGATTGTAAAGCTCAACCACATCAGAAATAATATATATATTTTGAGCAAAAAACTCTGCTGATTTAGGACCTAAATGACAAATCCTTTGGGTATTGAATTTGGAGTCATCTGAAATCCCAGCCTCCAGACATTTT
The DNA here is from genome assembly GCA_035221455.1 of Xenops minutus. Taxonomy (NCBI): domain Eukaryota; kingdom Metazoa; phylum Chordata; class Aves; order Passeriformes; family Furnariidae; genus Xenops; species Xenops minutus. The sequence goes on along the minus strand of JAWWEE010000105.1, from coordinate 87,910,819 downwards.
GCTCAACATATGCTTCAAATTTTTAAAGGCATTACTGGTTTTGACATCCAAGTTCCTAAGGGGTCTAAAGTTCTTCTTCTAAACACACCAGAATTGTTCAGTCAAGTCTCTTAACAGATTAACTTTTATCTCATATTGCACTTCTACTGGGGTATACCAAATAGGCAACCTTATGTTTACCTTATCTAAGCAGAGAATGCACAAGCACTCTTCTCTGAGGTTTAAGTATTTTTTAAATACTCTATAAGAATTGACCTTAAGTTTTTGCCATTTCAGTGACACCAATTCATCAGAGTATAAGGATAATCTGGTAGGAGGAGACACAAATAAATTTTTAGGTCAAGTGTGACACATATTTTTGTATACCAATAACTAATAGGTTTCTTTGTTTTCTTCTTAGGGCACATTGAATCCCTACTGCGTGCTGTGGGATGATTCAAGAATGTAAGTGACAGATGTTTGCTTCTATTGCTATGGCTCAAATATTACAAACTACCTAATGTTACTTAAGTAGTTGGTCAGCAAATGGGTTGGTACAAGGGCAGAGAAAATGAACCTTTGACAGAGTGAAAGTACTTGATTCTCCAGTCACTTGGCTTCCTTTCTGCAGCTATGTAAATTGAAATAATACATTATCTCACCAGAAAGAGATTACTCACATAGTAATTTTAATCTGCTTTCTCAAGATTAAAATGAGGATGTCTAAGAACTGTAGTTCCTTGATGGTAGTTGCTGGGCAACAAGCAAGTGGGTAAACGATGAGACAAATAACTGAGGAAGGCTCCCATTTTTGTTACTGCAGGGAGAAACATAATTTTCAAGTGTGATCCCCACAGCAATCTTCATTTTAGTTGATTCAAATTTTCATTTTAGTTTATTAAAATAATAGCTATGTACTAAGCAGTGAAAGCTTACTATCAGTCTTCTGCTACTTTTTTCAGTGTGTATCCCTTCTGTAGCAAAAAAAGTTGCTCTATGAAACTAAACCAGTAAAGTCAGTGTAGTGTAAAAAGAATCCTAAGTTTGTGCAGTTGTAATTTACTGCATTAATCTTTCACAGTAAATCTCCCATTAAAATCAAGGTGAACTTTGCATAGAGACAGATTTTTTCAAGAAGTATACCTATATAATTGCCATATTCTTTTTTTAAAGATGATGTTGTACTTCTTATCCAGGTATATTTTATATGTCTTATGATACAGACTAATCTATAGTGTTAGAAATTGTCTGCAATTTTATGAAGGCTTTTATCCTTGAGCTTGGGTTTACATCAGTACTCTGATAGTTTAGAAACAATGTTATAGTCTAAAAATGAGAAACTTTTGACGATACTGGAAATTATTCCAAATACAAGTAGTACCATGGTCTGTACATCTGCAAAAGAATCATAATGCCATTATTTGCCAGCAACATCATAATATTCAATTTCTGTGGAAATTATTTAAATTAAAAACTTGATATGAGCACATGGAGTGCAAAAGATTTGGAACATGTTCTTTGTTTCCTCTTTACAGTGTTTTGCTTACACAGGAGTGGTACAGTGCTTTGTTTATCATTTTTATATGCATTACTTTAAGCATTGTGTATTTAGACCACAGGCTCTAATTTTGCTGTTTCAGTCCAGAATATCAAGGGCATATTTGCATAAAATTAGACTACTAAAAAAAAAAAAAAAACCCAAACCAAACCCATGCTGTGGATTTAACAATGTGATTAAAAGATTTCATGCAGGTTTTTGGGATGAATGTGCAAAGCAGTCGCAAACAAATGTATTTTGTGCTTGCCACTTGTTTTGCGTGCATTTCTCTTAGTATTGTTTGTAGAGAAGTTCAGTGTTCCATATAAGTACTGATCTCAATATGCTCAGAATCTGAATGGAAAAGTGAACTTTTGAAACATCTAAAATGTATATAAAGTTTACATAAAATAGTCTGAGGTTTTTGGAGGAGAAACACATGCTTTTGTATTCTGAAGGATGTCTTTTCTAGGCATAATTTTTAATAGTAGCTATTGAAGATGTTAAAATACTCTAAGATTGGAGGTATTCTTGGAGATGTGTCTATTTTTAAAAGTGATATAAGCCCTCAATCATGCTCAATAAGATGTGATGCATCTGTAAGGTCTATATGAACACCACTGTCATTTGTTTTGCACACGAATATGTGCTATTTTATGAGAATGTGACACTTGTCTCTTGTCTGAGTGTGAAATAACTAGAGCAAGCTTCTACATTTTCTGTCCATCCCTTTGGGAAAAAAAAAATAAATCTATAGTGTTAGCTGTGGGAGCACTAGCTTATTCAAAATTTTATTTTTGTAACGCTCTTTCCTTTAGGTTTGGTTATTTGTATTTGTATTTAGTCAGGAATAATTCAGATTCTGTATTCTCACAGTGTTAGTTTTAAATTATGAAAGCTCTATACTGCTGTCTCAGTTCCTATTATTTATAAATCCTAATAAATAGATAGTTAGGTACCCATGACTAGGTTGAGTTCTTGGTGGCTTGTTTTATTTTTTTCACTTTTTTCTGAGCCTTGGGAATTAGTCATCCTCAGCAGCAGGCAACTGGATTTGATGGATTAATAGCCTAATTCACACTGCAAATCCTACAGAGCTGTGATGTACTCATGTCCTTCCAAACTGAGTAATTTTTGCATAACCAGGATTTGGCAAGTGTTTTGGAACAAACTCAACAAAATGTAGTCTGCCTTAGTTGAAGATGCTTAACTAATCAATTGCCTATTGTGAGTTGGGTATTTTAAATTAAGTGGTTTTCAGATGAAAACTGTGTTTGCTTTTATCATCAGCATACAGCCAGTAGTAACCTCTAATGGGTTTTGCCATCTTTTTAAACATTTCTCCTACATCTTTACCCTAGTGTCTTGCAAGTTCACATTTGGTAAATGATACTTCTTCCACTGATCCTGTCAGTTTGTTCTCCAGCAGCAAGCAAAGTCTTGTCTATCTGGATTTTGGCCATGCTTTTCAGGAAATTGCCAATGATTGCAGTTCCCTGACATCTATCCTTGAAGAAAGTTCTGGATCTGTGAGCTCTTTAACCACACCAGATCATCAAGCTTCTCCTACTGCCTCTTGTATCTGTGACAATTTGGTCATCCTAACTTTGGCAAAAGCAGCTTTAATCTATTCCTTCCATGAGATTTGGTGATTCTTCCCTCTGATTATGTTTTATAAAGCTTTTCATTTATCAAGCTCACAGGCTTGTGCCCTTTCTGTAGGCTGCTAGTCAAATGTGTGTACAATATCGAGACAGTGCAACTAGAGAATAAAATACTGTGCTGTGTATTAATCCAATAATTCAGCCTTTTTTTTTTCAGTTGATTAGCCCAAAATATAGAGCACATCTGTCTGTGTTCATTGAAAGCAAGCTTTTTATGAGCTCTGGTGGTTCCTTGGATACTTCCAGCTTCCCTACATGAAGCTGGTAGTATGAGTTGTTTGTAAGTGGTGACTTTCCCCCCTATCCCCGCTAGAAATCTAAGTGATATCTTCATCTATTCATTTCAGAAAATGTATTCTAAATGTTGCCTTCAGTAAAGTCTTAGGATACTGAATGCTTCCTCTACTGCATGGGAAAATACATGGAGTATTTATAATTAACATTCTGAGGAGAAACACTTTAATTCCTTAAACTAACCAACTAAAAACTCCAGAAAGAATTGTGTCTTTTCTGCTTTGCACTGTCTGGCATGAGCAAACTATCCCTGCTCTCAGGAACTGTTTGTGATACATCGATTAATTCCAGTGTTTTGTTCCACAGAAAGAAAGAAAAAGGACTTGGTCAGGTACTAGGGCTGACTTTCCCACCCCACAAAAGTGATTTGAAAGACTTCATGATGAAACAAAACTTGAAAGTTTTTCTTTTGTCCCTCCTACCTTTCTGGAAAGGAAAAGAAGAAAGGATTGGGAGACAGCAAAGACAGTCTCAACCAGCAAGCAATTTAGTTAGATGCATTTACTTGGGGATTTCAGAGACCATCACTTCAATTTTTTCTTTATGTAAGTTACCTGAGGAGTTTGAAATACACTTTTCAGCCTTACAGGAGCAGCCCATACCCACAGAGCTGTGAGCTCCTCCGGAGCCTGTTACTCACAATGTGTCCTGTTGGAACTCTGCCATTTTCTTTAGGAAAATATTCATGGGTTGAGGGCCTGATTCCCAGCACCTCTGTATTTAATTTTAGCATTGTTTCTATGTGTTTCTCACCATGCCAAACCTAAATCGTAGCCATATCACTATCAGGGCTTTTTGCCTAGCAGTGTTTTGTTTTATGCAAGTCTGGGTAAGGCTCTGTAAACCCAGGGGATCAAAGAATCCTTATATGCATGCAGACATTTCAATTTAAAGAATGCCATTTTTTTTGTGGTAGTCTGAACAGTTCTTATGAACTTTGTTACCATCTCTGATGTTTTTATCTGTGATAGGTGCCATAACAGTCTGTATGGATGTTGTGGTTTAACCCCAGCCAGCAAGCAAGCACCACACAGCCACTCACTCACTCTCCCACCAGTAGGATCAGGAAGAATATCAGAAGGGTAAAAGCTACAAAACTCATAGGTTGAGATAAAGGCAGTTTAATAGGGAAAGCAAAAGCTGTGCTCATAAGCAGGGCAAAACAAGGAATTAATTCACTGCTTCCCATGGGCAGGCAGGTGTTCAGCCATTTCCAGGAGAACAGGGCCCATCATGTACAATGGTCACTTGGAAAGACAAGTGCCATCACTCAAAAGGTCCCACTCTTCCTCCTTCTTCCACCCACTTTATATATGAGCATGATGTCATATGGTATGGAATATTCCCTTGGTCAGTTTGGGTGACGTATTCTGGCTGTGTCTCCTCCCAATCTCCCATGCAGCCCTGACTTCCTCCACACATGGCAGTATGAAATACGGAAAAGGCCTTGGCTGTGTGTAAGCCCTGCTCAGGAATAACAAAAACACCTCTATATTATCAACCCTGAGTTCAACACAAATCTAAAATATAACCCCATACTAGCCACGGTGAAGAAAATTAACTCGACTCCAGCCAAAACCAGCGCAAGGGATCTCTAGGATCCATGAAAGTTTGGCCTGACAGAATAAGTTACTTATCTTAGAGGGCTCAGCCCTTGGACTCTTGAACCAGGGTACAGAATTCAAAACACATGAAGAGGCTGGAAAAATAAGTGCCACAGTACTGAGCATCAGAAGTACCACCCTCACATGCAGTCCTCAGCCAACACCACCACAATGAAGGCATGACAGGTGGGGTAGATGTAGTGGGTCCCTGGAAGGAGGTGAGAGCTCACATAAGAGTTTCCAAAGTCGCCAACTGATTAACAACAAAATGCAGCTGGTATTTGTTCTTTTAGAAATGTGTTGGACATAATGTGGACACGTGTTCTCCACGGGACAGTCAGTTGTTGCTGGTGTGCTCCACATCTGTACATGGTGCAACATGACAACTCACAGCACTGGGTAAGGAAAGGGTTTTAATATTCTGAGGCTCTTTTCTGCCAGTTGCTGCAGAAGGATGTTATAACAGTTTGACAGCATTTTACTTGTCCATATGTGTGCTCATAATAGTTTGTGCCTGCTGACTATACAGTTGGCAGAACTACGATGCAATTAGCTGAAATTTCTAATACTCCAAGAATTTTGATCAGATTCAGAATTAGTTTAGGACAAGTGATAGATCTGCTCTATTTTTTTCCCACCACTGCTATACGTATTTACATTGGCAGTAATTTAGATCTGCTACCCTAAAGCTGTGTGAAATTATGAATACCTATATATGAGAAATTACAAATTGTGTACATTTATATATCATCAAGATTTCACTCCAGACATTTTAACATCCTCCATTAAAAAGAGGGTTAAAAAAAAGTTTACAATTACTGTTTTTTTGGGTTTTTTTTAAGTATCCCATAGAGCTTTTAATTCTTTTTCTTCAATTGTCCCTGGATACAACTCTGGAGAAATAGTCCATGAAGGAATTTCTTAAATGCAAATAAAGAAGAGTCTACCAGTTAATTGTGATTTTCTGCCTATAGGGCAGAATATGACTTGGCTTTACAATATAAGCTTGCATGCATACCAGCAAAACAACTTTTGCATTTTGTTGCTTGGTGGTAAAATTGACAGGGAACACTGAGCTCCTGTGTGTCTCTCCTCTCCACTTTGATTTTTAAAACCAGCATGATGACCATTAGAGTTATTTTTTTGTTTGTCCTAGCCTTGCCAACCTTTGAAAATATGTTCAAGATGACTCTTCATCACTTTTGTCAAAATGTGTCAAGCTAATCATCAAATAATTCGAATATCCTAAGGTCAGAATTTGTTTCTGGAAATATGAATAGCAGCCTCTCCTTACTTTATATTATTTTACAGTAATATTATCTTTGTCCCCAGAAAGATATGGAGGAAATTGAACAAAAGTAAGTGTAGTTTGGAAATATATCCCAGCTAAAGCTTTGCTTCTTCTGTTAACTTCAGTCAGAATTTTTGGTCCAGTTTTACAGTCAGACTTTGCTTCTGTCACATTTTTCAAGGCAGAAAATTCTCTTTTCATGTTAGCTGCTATGCTTATGTTCATTAATGAACTTATTCAAATATAAATGCCTCCTGGAATGCCTGCTTTTCTGAAGAACTTTCTGTGGTGGAACCTGTGTGATAGCATGCTACATAATCTTTGTTCCTGATAGCCTTGCATAAAGACTTGGAAGATTCTATAGAATCATATTATTTTCCATTAAAACATTATGGAATGAAAAACCTGATCGAAACTCCCTTTGAGACAACCAAAAGGTTTTGATTGATTTGAATCAGGTCCAGTGGCAAACCACTGCTCAAGCCATGCAAGACCTAAATTTTATTTTTTTTTTAAATTCACAAACAGCTAAGATTATACTGTAATGCAGAAAATTAGTTCTGAAGTATTGTACAATATAAAATGGAGAGCCTTTATGTTGAAACAGTCAGACCAAAATTTTCTTTGCTTAAGTCATACACAAAATGAATCAGTATATATGGGAGGAATTTATAATTTAGTACTTTTTATAACACTGCTCTTCACTAACACCTACACAGCCATAACAGAGCTTACATGGGCTGCTGAGATTTATAACAAAAAAAGGAAATAAAATTAATTCCTTCTAATAAGTTCACTTTCTTTTTAGTTTTTACTGGGTGATTAATCAACTCCGTTTGTTGAGAACTCAATTGCTATTTATTGCCCTTATATAAATGTAGGTTTTCACAAACTAAAAATAGTGGTTTCTTGTAATATCAGGCAATTAAAATTCTGAAATGTGAATAAAAGTAACTAGTGATTGTATCTTCATAATCAAATTTAAATATATGGATTGGACTTTTGACAGATTTATAGTGCATAATGAAGACAAAATATAATTGAACAGTTTGAATAAACTTCACAACGGAAAAAAAAATTGCTCATGATTTGGTTTTGTACCTATTTAAAAAAAAAAAACAAACCATGTATGTTAGTAAGTCAAATATAATGTGATGGTTGTTTTCCCTAATAATACCTCACCAATACATGCAGCAGATGGGATCTGCAAATCCACCATGGTGCTGGACTTGGGCTGACTTCTAGGGGAAAACAATGTTTACCAAATATAGCTTCCAAAAGTACAACAGTACAATTGCAACTGCAAAAGTTTAGCGACCTTTCTCATTTATATCATGTGCCTCTTAAAGTTTGTTACACCTGTAGATGTAAAAGCAATTTAACACAGAGGTGAATATCATTGTCCCTGGTTGACAGAGAGGGGAAACTAGAGCATAATGAAAGCAAAACTATTTGTCCAAGGTCACTCATCAAATCCTGGTATAGTTAGAGTTCCAGATTCCTGAGTCCTAATTGTAAATGCTCTCTAGCTGTTCTCAAAGCTAATATCATTCCCCTGCCACGAAGCAGACCTCTAAATTTTAAATAGTTTTATAATGATTTTTGTTTTTTTCTCATTCATTATGATGATTTCATGACTCTTGCCTGTTCTGGAGAGTTTAGCTCGTTTATCCAACAGAAGCAGAGCAGCAGCACTAAAGGTCCTTGTATTATACCATCCTTAAACAAAAATGAAGTCTGCATGCATCAGCAAAGAAATTAAATAACCTGGGGAATATTTATTTATCCATGTGAGAAGGAGCTGTGAGAAGTATCCTTCTGCCATTCTCTCCTATTTCTTTGAAAATGGGGGTACAGATCATGTGCATAAATTGTTTGTAAGTAAGTGATGTTGTTTGTTACTTTTAAACTTATTTGGAGTCAGTACAAAAAAATCCCCAAAGCAACTGGTATAAATAACTGATATAAATATACCTATTTTTAGTAATATGATAAAGACAATATAATATAATACAGTATATTTTCTAGTGCTTGAAGTCTTTATTTCAAAATGTGTGGATCTAAATCTCCTGAATTAGTAAGTATCCTCTCTTACATATCTAGCATCATGTAATTCATTGAAGTCTGGTCTGTCTTACTACAAGAAGTGGCTTTTGGCAAATCGACTTTAAATAAATGTTTGAAATAGCATTTTGAAATGCATGTTAGAGGTTGTCTTCTAATTCTACAAGTTCTTGAATTTTCAGCATTGAAATTATATCTCTGCATAAAAACCCATAAAACTCCATCAAAAGAGATCGAACATATGTCCAGTGTAAATCTGCCATATTTTATCAATTGCTATCACAAGCATACACATTGTAATGCTGTATCAGCATCTCACTGGCCTCACAGGTGTCTTTACACATGATTAATCTTTTGCTGAATCTCTGTCCCAAAGTTAAGGTGAGGAGATTCAGTTAAACCTCTTCCTGGACCAGTCACTAGAGGGAAGCAAAGACCTTCACGTGCCTATCCATGACGTCAATCAATACCTATGTCCTCACTGACAAAATCTGGTCAGTATTCAATCTAAAATTTTGAAATAGGCCTAGTTGGTGGAACACTTTTTTTTTTTTTTTTTTTTTTGGGGGGGAAGAGAAAAAATACATTCCTCTATGGTTGATTTCCAGAGGCCATTGTCATTAGAGTTATTTTCATGAGTCTTGTTTTCAGAATTTGAATCTAGAAAAGAAATTCAGTGCAGAGTGGGTAAAGAAGATGAGTTTAAAACTTTAATTCTTTGAAACATCCCAATAGTCAGAAAAATAGATTGAAATATTATTAGGATAGTAGCTATGCACTTGCATCATATTGCAGAACCTAAGATAAAATATACTAGTTTCTTGATATCTCTTTGTTGATCCTCCCTCAGTTATCCATACTTCCATTCCATATTTTTTTCTGGAGTAGTTAGAATCTCATCCTGCATAAACAGTTCTCAGTGTATACCAGGTAAACAGATCAAGAGAACATCAAGTCATTAAATGAGATTAGTCCATCATGCACTCCATTTCAGCACAGCAAAAGCATAACATGTATATATGAATTTACATTTATCTTCCAGTTTATGAGAGGTTATATGTAAAGTAGGTTTACTATATACTATGCTTTAATGTATTTAATTCAGCCTTGTTCTGGTTAGTAAGAATACAACTCAATTTACCATTCTCTCCAATGAGCTAAGCTGGTTGAATTCCTTTAAAACAAAAACACTAGAGGCCTATGTTGCATTTGATAGAACATGACATTTGCTTAAAGGAATGTACCTGATATGAATTGAATTAGCCATAGAAATTGAAATGCCCAGAAACAGGGATAAAATATTAAAAATAATGTTTTGGGGTTTATCACTTAAAATTTTAAATGGTTTAAAGATTGCAAGGGCAACATTTGTACAACTTACCACTTAATTTGAATAGAATATCTTTTATTAAGGTTAAGCTATGCAGGGTGGCCAGAGCTTAATGAGCATAATACAAATGTGTATCAGGATTTAAGCAAGCTTAAATGGAAGGTAATATGCTAGATGAATAGCTCCAAGCAAAGCAATTTCGCAAAAGAAACCCTGGTTGTGTTGAATACATTATGGCTAAATAGATTTTTAGCTGAAAGCACACTGTATTTGTGGGGTTTTTTAATGTTATCATCATCTTCTCTGATAATGTTGAGTAAGAGTGATTTCTTGCATAGCTAGCTAACTAAATATAATATACATATGCATTCAAGTGCTTGTGCTGGTGATAACATTCTGCAGTCCATGATACTATTCTCAGTAATAGAGTATATAATACAATTCTAAGTTTCACAGGGTATATTTAGGATTCTCGAGGCTACATGTTTTCCTAATGATGCCATTTCTAGTGGTTGTCTTCTCTCTTCTATCTACCTATAACTATGGAAGCAGAGCAAAATATATTTGTGTATATCAAAAGTGTGCATTAAAATACATCATGTTACTGTAAGTTCATGACTTAATATAAATATGGTCCTGATGTCAAGTTTACCAATATACCAAGTAGGCCCAAGCTTAAACAATGTGATGGATTTGGACCATAGAACCAGAATTATGCCATAGTTATTGGCACAAATCCAAAGTCATTCCATCAACATCAATGTCAAGAATTAAGGGATTGTGTATATTGCTATATAGAGCAATAGAGAACCAGAAAAATAAAATCAGTCCTTATAATGAATCTGATATATTTGTGTGCTTAGCCTGTAAAGAGTACATTATTTTGACTAAACTTAAAAGTAAACCCTTTAGGTTTATACTACTTCATTATTGCAATTTTGACTGTGATATAGACTTATTAAATGTCTTTTTTAAATGCCAGTGTATATTTTCTTTGATATCTGCTCAGTTTTAAATGCTTATTTGAAAAAATAAGGTATGGTTTTAATATAATAAAAAACCAGCTTAAAATGTAAATATATCAAATCTCAAATAATAACATAAACAAAAAACTTTTGTAACAAAAAATAATTTCACCTAGCCAACATAGTGCTATGCAGCTAGCATAGAAATTCTGAAAGGAGAGGAAAAGCTAGCAGCATTCAGGAAGCTGTCTAATCTCTTTTTAAGTAGTTTATACTCTAAAAGTTATAGTGTGTACAGGAAAAAGTCAATAGTGTCTCTTTCTATGCACATCATATCTTCAGCCCATTCTTCCCCTTCCTTCTCCTTTTAGTTGTAAGTGGACAGTCAAGCATCTGATGCTTTAGGTACGCAAATTGTGTGTGTGCTTGTGCACATACTTCATCATTTCATGTGCACACAGAGATTAAAATCTTCAAGGAGTAAAACACATAAAATATTTACCACTACTCCTTCAAGAAGTACAATCGAAACTGAAGCATTCATCTCTTTCTTGTACTACTACTCAGGAAAGTATGCTCTGTATACTGCGATATATATTTATCTGATGTCAAGGTCTACATGCTTTTAATGTTATTTATATTGAATAATATGTACCAATCTTATACCAGATAACACACACCTTAATATGCATTATATTGCCTCTTCTCATTGTAAATGCACGGAAAATAAACAATGCTAAATTTACCAAAACATCAGTTTTATCTATCTGTCTGTCTAGCTATCTGTCTGTCTAGCTATCTATCTACCTCTCCTTCCTTATTTACTTTGCCTGTACAATTGACTGCAGGGAATATGTTTTATTTTTGGTTGGGGTTTTTTTTCATCTGAAGTAGACCATTCTGTTCTCATATTTTTCTAATTGATTTACACAAGAAAACTCTGATCAGTCACAATCTTCTTTTCCTCTGAGGTTTTTCCAGTACATAGAAAAATTTTCATCATAGTCAAGGAAATATACAGATGTCTAAATATCACAGTGAGTCAGTGCTTCAGCCAAAATTAAAGAACAAGGTGCTCTTAGATCCACAACTCTGTGATCTAGCATCTAGAATTATCCATATTTCTTCAGTCTAAAAAATGTGTAGCACTACTGAAAGGACCCACATGATCCTAGCTACATTCTCACCTTCTTGAAAAAATAACAACATCTCTTGTGTGTCATTTTAAGGAACCATGAAAGACTAGTGTGTAGGTGCACAACCATCTAAGAATGATGATAGAAGTCAAAATCCCAGACAAAAAACATTTTAATCTCAGGAAAACACAGAAGTTGCCTGTTCAGATTTTTGTAGTGAAGAACAAAGGAGAACTGAGAGTGAGGTGAGAAGGCATTTTCTAACACATTCTGCTGTGTATGGAGTTTCTATAGATACTGGGCATTCTATTTTAGGGATACTCTTCTTTTACAAGCTCTCCATGCTGCTACCAGCTCAAGCTGTTACCCAAATGTCATTTTACAACTTATACAACTATTTTTCCCTTTGGTTTGACTAGACCTTTACATTTTCAGTTTATTTTGATTAATACAGTTGTTTCTGTAAAAACATATATCAAAAACCAAGGAAAACCCAGGTCAGTGTTTTGGGGATGCAAATAAGTTTTTCGATATGATTTGTATTTGATTTTGAACCATAAGTCAACAGGAGTTGACTTTATAGCTGTTGTTTTTAATAACTTCTCTTCTGGATTTCTTTGTTCCTTTGTTTTGTTTTGTTTTTTTTAAGTTAAGGCATTTTACAAATGCTAGCTGATACAAGTGTGAGAATTATATTTTGTTAATGTGAAAAAATACTGAAGCACTTTTTTTTGCCTGATTTACTGGATTTCAAGTGTCTAAGTTAAGTCTAGAAATCTAAAACATAGGGCATTGAATGTAGCAGGATTATTTATTTTCCTTAAACTTGATGTCAAATTGTTCTCTACAGCCAAATGAGAGGTAAGAACTGCAAGAAGTGATTCACAGCAACTAAAGAAGACACCTGTCCTTTTCTGTTCATCAGGCTAAGACAGCAGTCTGATGAACTGCTAAGACAGCAGTCTGCCTAGAGCTGGGAAATTGTAAATATTTGATATATAAATGTGTTTTAATTGGCCCTAGAATTAAGGGTTAATATTAAAGTCTCGATTTAGATATCTTAATACAAGCATGTAGAACAATTCTAGGGTATATCTAGAGAAGATAGAAGAAAACTATGCCTTTCAAAGCAGGTGAAGGCATAGACACCAGAAGATATCTCTAATAGTACTATATGTAGGAAATAAAATTAATTGCTAACAGCAGAATTAACTACAAAATCGAGAAAATTGAAACAATCAGATGTGTATATGCACATGCAAGTGCCACTGTCATTGTGTACCTATACAGGTAAACCACCCTTTAGGTTCTATAGATTGTACTGAAAAGATGTCCTTTGACTAATGGAAACTTAAATACTTTGCTTACCTGTAGGTACCTAAATTTAAAAGTTTCAATATCAGACTGAATATCACCCCTATATATCAATTTCTGCCTCAGGATGTAGGTTTTCAAATTATGTCATTGGGGTAAACACATAATAAATAAATAAGGGTGGCCTTTTGTAAAATAACCTAAGGTCAAAATATTCTTTCCGGGAGCTAGCCCTGACCATCAGACTATAAATAATGATCTCATAAAGCTGCTTTCCTTGTGAGCAAGATTAAAACTAACAAGCATAATTTAAAATACTGAATATATGCTGTTGACATTAAACTTCCAGAATTGGATATAGAAGAAAGAAGTTCAGAAGTAAAATAATCTGTAAAGTCTGTAGTTCTTGGGGACAGATGATTTCCAACTTTGGAATTTCATTGTTAATGACATAGTGACAACAAGTAACTCTATAAAGGAAACATCCTCCAGTGACAATATACAAGACAGCAGTATCTTGTCAGAGGACCGGCAATACATTAAATAAAGTTAGTATTGAAAATATAAAATTACTACATAGACATTTTTAAACAAAATAAAATGAGAAATGAGTCCTCATTGGGACTAAGACCTGCTTTGAGACATAATGTTTAGTTTCTAAAAATAGTTTGTAGTGAGAATGAGGGAATAACAAAATGTTTTACCTTATCTCCACACTTAGGTAAGATACTAAAAAATGCATGTTTGTGATACTTCAAGGCCGATTATGTTTTCAAAAGCAGTTTTTGAAGCATTTTCTGCCCTCTTTACAAACTTACTTATTAAGTGAAAGAATTTTAATATACTATCAGCCTTCCTTTGTGTTATCCCACTTGAGAAGCAGAGACTGCAATGAAGGTACTTAAGTGTTATACAGTCCATCCATTCTCATTAAAACAGCTGTTACAAGAAAACAAAATGGTCATATTTTTAACATTTTGGATTTTGAAAACCATAATCTTACATAATGTTGTGAATGCCGTATTGAACAGATTTTAACAGCAATGTAGATCCCGTATTTCATATTATTGAAGTGCAAACAAACCCAGGATTTCATATTTCATATTCCCTAACCTTCTCTCCTCTCATTTTCTATTTCTTTTCGATGCAGCACAACATTTGGTGTGGGTTTAAGCAGTTTTTTCACGTTTCAATTCCTGTTATAAGATGCATTTACCATTTATGAGTTTACACAGGCAAAGAATCAATCAGGGCAACTCTTCTGGCTATATGGGTCCTCTCCAATATTTTTTTAATAATGAGAAGGTCTGAAATTTGTGAAGCAGAAAATCTAGTCTCATTCTACATAGTGACACAAATAAAGAACAAAAACTTCTCATGATTTATTAATACCAATTGTATCTCAGTGTTTTTGCTTGCCTCTCAAATCAGTTCCTAAGGGCTAAAACCCAAGAAGCGGCCTCATCACTATCTTTCTTAATTGAAGTGGGCGATGTACTTTAAAACTCAAAAGCTAGAACCAAATGACTTACATCATGCTCCCCTTCGCCCTACCCCCTGATCTGGCACCTTTATTTTCTCATGTGAATTGAAATTACTGTAACAAGACAGCACCCACACCTACAACATAGAACCCATACCTGTGTCAGCAAACAGGACTGCATAGCAATAAAACAAATTAACAATAATACATTATCAGAAGGATTATAACACGACCTTCATGAAATGCATCTTATAAATATTCCAAAACTGTTTTTCTGTACCATGCACTGACTAATTCCACATGCTATCAAGTTTGGGTTTTGCTTGCTCTCAGTTCCCACTTATACCTCATATTTTAGTCTCTTCTTCAGTATGCTGTACAGGACATAAAATCTGATCATCATTAAATCACACTTTTTATTACACTTTATGCAGTCTTTCCAGAAGAATGTGTAAAAATAATGAAATTTTAGGCTGAGGAATATTTTGTCCTTTACAATAATGTAATCAGTGAAACATGTGGAACCTCCCAAGCAGTTACTTCAGCAATAAAAAGGCAATGAATAACATAAGGATCACATTTCATTCCAGAAAAAAAAAAAAAAAAGAAAAAGAAAAAGAAAAAAAATTCTGATTACCAAATAGTTCAATATTTACTTATTTTGCTCTTATCCATACAATCAGTTAACTTAGAAATAGCTATCTAAAGTTAATTTACTTCAGCCTGGTGCTTTTTTCCCTGGTATTTTTTGAAAATTACATGTACAGTAATTTTTTAATGCTGCAGTTAATGTACCTTGTGTTTTCAACTTGCTCGCCAGCTGAGTGAAAATGCTAGAATTTTTTTAAAATACTATGTCAATGACACTTGTAATTTTTTTTTTTCCTACCAACTGTGAGAAGTACAGATTAGTCCCTACTGCTAACTTTTAGAAGAAAAATGTGAAACAAAACCATAATATAGCAAAATGCTAGATAGCATGCATTCCAATTAGTTATGCAAGTAGGCTCATTATCTTCAATTTATGTGAGTTTAGTTTGATATCTGCGCCGTAAAGGAGCTTGTCTGTCAAATTATTGGCACGGTTTGTCTCCCTAAATTTAAGCTTCTGCTTTCCTAACTGAAAGGCTCTTTATTATTTATCTCCTGAAAGAAAACTTCAGTAGGTTATTAAAGACCACAGTACAACTGTAGCTAAAGCTTAAAGGAAAAAAAATAGATATATTTAATACCAAGTATATTCCTCTTAAAAAACATGTCTCAGGTAAGGACAGGGAACAATGATGCCATGGCAAAAACTTGGGTATCTAAGTAGACTTGAGTAGAACCATTTATGGTTATAGAGAGTTAGCTTAATTTTGGATTTTATTATAACTGATATCTGCTTTTGCAGGAAAAAATAGTATTTCTAATAGTCTTACTGACCATCATATCTTCATTTTCTGTTTTACTGTTCACTTCCTTCCTCAATAACACAATAGAAGACGCAGCTAAGAAACCCTGGAACAAAACATAAAGTCATCAGTAGATACATTTGAGAATTTAATACACTGAAACCCTTGGTCCAAATAAAGGCAACAGAAATACAGCACTTTTGTGAAAAGAGACCCCATCAGAATGGCATTATGGAGTGTCATATTTTCTTTTAGTGACTTCCATTTAACTTTGGATGTGTTTGTGACTAAAACAAACAGCAACCTGTTCTCACTGTAAAACCTCAGTCAGAGAGCTGAAAGTCAAGTAGTGTCCTTTCTGCCTATAAGTGAGTCTTCCCATTGGAGCGAACTGCCATAACTGGCAAAAATGCACATAAGCTGTGCACTCTAATTCAGTTTCCCTAGTCTGTGATGCTGAAAGAAGTACTACTGCTACTAAGATGATACTGGTATCCTAGCCCTTGTCCAGGTTATTTTAAAAAGGAAAATAATTGTCACTTCACAAATGAGAAATCTGAAGCCCAGATGTGCTTTTTTGACTTCCACAGTGGTCAAAAGGTAAGAAGGCAGAGGTGGATGCTGAACCCACAACTTCTGAGTCCATGTGAACTCTCAAGGGTTCTGTAGTGCCAAATATATAAGTCCCTGAAATAGGATTCCCACACCTTCTAGGGAAAGAGGCATCATCATTTAGTTAGGATCAGTCTCCCTATTTGTCATTTTCTGGCCCTATTAATTATATTACGTGCAGACTTCAGTACAGTGCAACAGGTTGATAAAAAGAACCTCAATCTATACTTGCCAGTCCCAGAGATAAGATGTTTCTGAACTCCTTCTGTCGGATGAGTACTTAAAAATCTAGGTGTCCCTCACTGAAGTGAAAGGTGTTTGGGGCAACGCTGCTGCTATCTTTCTGGCAGTTTCATTTAAAATGGAATCAGCCAGTCACCTGTATGATGCAGTTATCTGTGAATGAAAAGTGGTTTCAGGTGTCGATCCCTGTAGGCACCAACTAAGTGGAATTCTTAACATTTCATTTACTAGTTTTCTATTGATTCATTTATCTGTGTTTTACTCAAAGCTGCTGTGAATGCTTCCCTCAAGCACATAACTCTTGCTATTCACTGTTCAAACTCAGGTTTGTGAATTTTATTCTCAATGCCATGATTACCATGTTATTTAAACACTTATCCCTCAGCAACCGTTTTTCTGGGTTGGAATCAGTCCAAATCTGAACCAAATCAGGCATTTTCCTGCTAGTCATTTGGTGCTTTTTAAAAACTGAACTCAAAAAGATTTTGATGTTTTAGTTCACCAAGAAATAATTCTCAAATGTGATTTTCCTGTTTCACAGTTTCTCTTGAAATCCACATTTTGCCAAAGTATTAGATTAAGATTGCTTAAACACATATTTTTAACTGAAATCTGCAGTAGGGCAATGTTCAAGATCATCTGTAAGCTTGCTCAATTGAAGTTATCTTCAATGTAGGACTAGAAATTTTGAGTCGTTTTGTTAAAAATTAAGTTAGAAGAATTTAAAAACATTATTTTATATCCTCTGTCATATACCCTCAAACCTTCTAGATCCTCCCTTATATGTACAGAGAGATGCAAACTTTCTGAGTACATTTTTTGGTTTGTATATTGTGTTGTTTTTCTATTCTGAGTGGTTTTGAACGTAAGGAGGAAAACCCTCCCTTTGGGAAAATACTAATAGCAAGATGGTGATAGTGTTGTTTACTTTGGAAGATGGTTTTCTCAGTTTTAAGTCTTCATTGTGTGCATAAAAACAGCAACATGTATATGTGACTAATGGTAACATTTCAGTGTTGTACTTGTGATGAACTACAAAATAACACTTACCAAGAAGCATCCCACATTTTTCTATTTCTAGTTTCCTTGATTTTCCTATCCAGTGCTCTGTAACATTGATCACAATATTTCAAGTATCACTACAGGTGCCAGCTATCTCCAAAGACGTCTAGATGCAAAGAGAGAAATAATATTCACAAACTATTTCTACACCTAGTCACTGCAGTGTGACTAGAGAGTCAATAGATTTACACTACCTTCTACAAACCTTCCTGGTTTGGATACTGGTATCCAAACAAACCTTCCTGGTTTGAATACCGTGGCCTAGCTGTGACAGAAACAATTCAGCACAGGCAGGATAATTTTCTCTGATTCTGTAAACTAGAACAAATTATTCAGGACCCAAGACAAATCACTGCTATATTATGGCAAAGGAATAATCTTTCTTAGACTAAAATAAAAACATTTTCTGGAGGCATAGTAATTTCTTAACTATACATGCTTATGGTATATATGATTAACACTATGATATACAATTAAGATTATTTAAGTACATATTTCTAGAAATTAATTTCATTCAGTATTTAAGACTGAAATAATGGCAACTTTAGACTTGCTAAGTACTGGTCAAATCATTTGCTGTCTGCATATGTGAGCAGATACTTTACACTCAGATGTTTGGTGTCTGGCTACTTCTTTGTTTTGTTGCAAAGGGAGGTCTGTCAGTCAGAAAGTCAGTGGTCCTGGTCAGTGTTTAAATGCAGAAGTCAGACACATTAAAAGAAGAATCTGACTGAAGATGCTGCATGTGGAGAATGAAATGGTCTGCCTTCCTCTAGTCTTTGATCCAGAGAGGCAGAAATGGAAGCAGTGTATAGAAAGTTGAGATGAATTAGGACCCAAAAGTTAGAAATTTACTATGATGTAAGATTTGTCTGTCTTCCACATAAAATCAGTATAAATGTTGAGCAAATATTTTCCAGAGTATCAACAGTGACTTCAGAGAGAAATGTGCAGGTAAAAAAAATTACTTCAATATTGCAGTTTATTTTTATGTTTATCCTGTGGGCATTTAAAAAAAATCTCTAAAATAACCCTTAGGTGGAAATAGACAGATTCAATTTTTATAGAGAGGGACTTTCAGGAGGGAAAACAGAAAATTTCCTGAGTCAGCAGTTCTGTAGGAAGTCATTTGTTTCAGGCCATTGCTAGAAGAAAATATACATTTGCTTTTCCTGATCAGCAAAAGTTCCTGTAAGCAATATTTTTCCTGGGATTTCAATTCATGTTGCATTTCTTAAATCTTTCTATATAATTTCAAGAAAATGTTATCTGTCTGCTATAAAATACACAGATCTGCTCATCTCTCTAGATGTATATTTTTGCCTGCAACACTAACAATTTGTATAATTGAATTTCACAGTTTGACTGAAAGTCATAACTTACAAAAAATATAGCTTGACATATATATAATAAGAAACATTGTCATAGTTCACTTCTTTCCTATATATTGTATATTAGTAGACTACATCTGGTTCATTTATTAGGAATATAAAGGGTTTCTGTTACTATATTTTCCAATAGATTATGAAAATACCAGTATTTATCTTTTTGCTCTTACATTCTAGAAAGGATCAAAGAAAAACTACATGTAATCTTCTTTCTCTGTGAAAGGCTCATATTTCTCATTTTCTTGTTTTTCTGTAGCAATTTTTTTAGCTTATATCTTCTTTATACTCACTCCCAGCACATGAATACTTCTTTTTAATTTTTGTCTTTTTATAGCAGTGCTTTCAGAATTCAAATATTTGAACTATAGTTTCTGATCTAGTTTAAGCACATGTTAAGGTCAACCACACAGAACTAAACATCCTGGCCTTGGTGCTCGGAACAAATACTCATTACTTCCTGTCACTAAAAAAGGAGTTAAAGAATTATTTGACTTCTCAAATATTCCTGAATCTACTGAGAACTCTGTCTGTCTTATTATCTGAAGGAAGTCTGATCTATCAGGTTTTCATGTTGATGAACAAAATATTTAATCAGAATCTCAGTGCCTCTAAAATATGCAAATACCTAAACCAAATGCACTGTTCTTTATTGCATGGTCACATCATGTCTCTTTGTTGCGTAGGTAAAAGACACCACAGTGAAAAGATTTGGCTAAGAGTTACTTATAGTTCTGAGTGATTCCTATGGCTGAATGTATTTTCCTACCTGGGACTTTTTGGGGTTTTCAATCATACTGGAATGTTTTTCTTTTCCAATTATTATGCCTTATGCAAACTTCATATAGAAATTGAAAACAACCAGCCAAAATGCTTTGTCAGGAAACCTGCTAGTGGGTTTGGAGTTTGTTATTGAGGGAGAGAATTGCAGGAAGAGAACCAACTGCAGAAATGTCACTGTGACTTACAAGGTCTTAAGTAGACATATAATGTTAGGACAGAAAGTGCATAATTCTCAACTCAGAAGGATAGAGTTAAGTAAATATGACTATTTATATAAATGATGGACTATATAAGGCACCCATTGCATATTTCTGAGTCAAGGAAAACTCACCATTTATAAATGCAGTAGATATTAAATCAGACAGCTTTGTAGCCATAGAATCATTTTTCTCTTAATGTGCTATCTTCCCACCCAGCCACACTCCCCAAATGCCAAACTTTCAGATATAGAGATGAGATGTAGGCATATCTATTACATAACAAGAGGGTTAAAAAAAAATTAATATAGGTGGAAGCCTTCAATGTTGAGGTACTCCAAAAAATGTTCAGCTTTCCATGCGTGAAAGACTATTATCTGGACTTTTATTTCCAAAGTAAGAATAGTTACCAGAAAAATACAGAGAATTTAGATTACTCTAAGTTTTTTTTTCTCCTTTTTTTTTTAATTTATTTTAATTCTCTCTGTTTACAAGAGTACTAATAAATTTGGCTTGAGTAATATTCCTCTGAACATCAGTAAGGTGTGATTTCAGTGACTTTCATCTACATTGTAGAGAACCTGTGCATTATGTGTGCATGCTGGCAAGCTCAAACATTTTCTCCATGTAGGCCATGCCTTCTCCATTACTACCTAAGTACATATGTCTCTCCTAGCTGTTGTAAAAGCATCCACTGTTGTGGCTATCTCCTCCTTTGGTAGATGTGCTGGTACTCACAACCTGCCTCTGGTACTGTTGCAGGATATGTCTGTTACAGAATTGCTCAGGCAGTGTCATGCTTCCATATAGCACTTTATTTTAATTCACCCTTTGAATTTTACAAGTACATTCAATATCTTGTAATTAAATATACATCTATTCCAAATCGAAGCCAAAGACATTTTTTTTTCACTGGGACAAAAATGAAGCTTTCACTCTTCATTTTCTTCATTCACTTTTATGTAAATATGCATGCCACACACCTTTGGGTGTCAGAACAGACTCCTAACATTAAATTATAGCATATATATTTCTGTTGCAAGGGTGCCACTGAAATGAATTTTGAGTCATTTTGAATCCAGATGTTCTGAGTCTCTTTAGTAGTGGATTTTCCCTATGAAAAATTATTTTTAAATTGTCCAGTATTTCTTCCTAAATTTAATTTCAAATGTAAGAAATTTGAAATAAGTTTTAAACTTCACTGCAATAAAATTTAAATTATTTATATCATATAAAATGTGTGCAGTGGAAATAACAACTTTTCACCTTACCCATGGAGACTTCAAGATACACTGATTTGGATTTTAAAGTCATATGTAACAGCATAATAGGGTTTCCTTTCAGGTAACCACTTTTTAGAAATTCAGATACATCTTTGAACCACCTAACATTTGTTTTGCTAAAGTAAGTTGCTAGCAAGTTTCCTTTGTACCTCGTTCATTAATTAAGATTTCTTCATCATAGAAGAAATTAAACCCAGAAAAGAATTACTGTATCGTCCAGCTGTCTTTCCTGAGGAATGCAGGAGAAAGTTGACAAGAAGTTCAAAGTACCATTGAGACTCTAATTGCAACAGAATGTTATCACACTGTTTTTTTACTCTGTGTCAAGTAGGTTTGTACAGGGCCACCTGGATCACTTCATACAGCAACCAGCTTTGGCAGGCTATCACATTATAAGATTCAGTTATTAAAGCTCTGTCACAAAACCTGTTAGACTGCAACTTGTCCATGTGCCACTGTTGTCCAGATTAAACCACTCTTTTCCCTCATTACTTTCCTGGTTAATATAACTGCTGTTCTCAGATATCTCTCAGTCTCTTTTGCTAGATTTAACAATCTAAGGTAATTTTGACTCCTCTTTCGGAATGGATAGTCAGGGCAGAGAAAATCTAGTCACCCTTTTTTCACATCATTTTCAATCTGAATTCATTGTTCTTGAGCTTGAGTGACAAAAGTAGAGCACATAGATTTAATATTGCACATTAATGATGTGGAGGAGGACAAAGAAGTAAGTGGTAATCAGAGTCAAACTTGATTTGAGAAAAGTGGGTAAAGCACCTTCTAATGAAATAGAATTAGGTATCCTTCTTAAATACAAATGTCAGATTTGACCTTTGGTGAGGCTATTTTAAAGTTTGTAGGGAAATAAATATGACTTAGAACTATACTGCACAAAGGGTGGGATCTCATTATCCCAACACACCAAAGCTGATAAATTTTTTTATTTTCATGAACTAAATGCTGTATGTTGCCATTTCAAAAGTAGATTTTGACAAGCCATAAACGCACTGATTGAAAAAGAGTGACTTAGATGAAATAACCTTGGATTTGACTCAATAAAATAAAAATAGACTAGTTAATCCTGAAGTTTTCTCCTGTTGAAATTGAAGATATGAAAGATTGTTACCTTATCCAAAAGATTATTCACCTGAGCAGATTTAAGTGAAATATTTTCTCTGTGAGAAAACTTGAATCAGAAGCTTCTGGAACCACTGCCCTGATGAGGGTACAAACAGTGAAACGTGAAGAGTCAAGTCTTAGAAGTATTAAAATACCTTGTGTCCCTCTGTTTTCCACAGGAAATATCTCTACAGAAGAGTAATATCTGATAAATACATAGGAAATAATACAAATTGTGTGCAACATATGTTTTTATGCAGAAATTATGTTTTCATATTTATTGACTAGTCTTCGGTAGTGGTGCTTGGCTTAATGAGTTTTAATAGACATGCAGGAAGATTCTCATCTGCTATAAAGTGTAAACTGAAATTTGTTGAGCAACACCAGACCATATCAGATGGGAGTGTGACCTGTGAACTTTCTCCTGAGTATGTCTGAAGTGCAACCTAATGTGTGAGCTTCAGCACTGTGTATTTTGAGTATTCATTTCCGAGTAAATTTGGCAGCTCATAACTTAACTGTATATCAGTAGGATAACATTCAAAAGAGTATTATGGTTGTCATGGTATGTGTGGATGTTAATACTGGAAAACCAGGAGTCGTCATATAAAATTAGTGTTTTTCACAGGCTTAAAAACTTAGTCACAAAAATGCTTTATCATTTTAACATTTTCCTTTCCACCAGCTTAATCATGGAATCCAGAGTTCTCTGTAGACACAGGAGAAATGAAACGCTCAGCCTAATCAATCTGAAGGTATATTTTAGCAGACCTTTTCAGATACTCATCTTTGCCTCCTGTGACAAACTGAACTTTCAGGTTGACCAAACCGACCTCAGGAGGTGGGACTCGTGATCACACTGATTTCATCTCTGTTCAAGCACGTACCTGGATGTGTCCCCATCCGGAGGTGGTTGGCTCCCTTCCTACAGAGCTCGTGAATGACCGGGTGACCCGAGGGGTGCACCGGCAGGACAGGCAGCAGCTCCGCTCTGGGGCCTCAGCCACAGGACAATCTACCCAGAAAAACACTTATAAATATTTTTAACACAGGGAAAACTTCAGCTGGATCGTGAGAATCAGACACCAAGACACGAATCCATAAAATCTCTGCTTTCATAGTTCCACACGTTTCGTATTTTGACAGCCCCTCCCCGCCCCGGCCCCGCCGCTCCGTCCGTGCGGGCTGGGTGATGCCCGCTGCTGTTGTGCGCTCCAGCCTCTAGGTGGAACTGAAGGGATTGAGAAGCCTTTTTGGTAGGACCTCTACAAACACATACCCAGTGTTTCACGGTTAGGATGATCTCTGCCTTGAAGAGTTTCTGCCTAAACAGCAAAGTTGTATTATTGGAAGAGAAACAAGCCAGTAAGTCAAACGGCTTGCCTTGAGTGGAAAAGCAGCGGTTTATATAGACTTGAAGGTGTATTCATTAAGCAATCATTGACTCATTTCTTCAGTAGTCATCAGTGGCAGCTCCTCCTGAAAATGATGGCAGTTTTGTGGCGCTTTCTTGCACTTATTTCTCTTGAACTGAAGTCCTATTAAGTCTGCATTACATATGCAATTTTTTAAAATAATTAAATTAAATAGATTTTTTTTCTATGTTGTTTCCATTATTTAGAGCTGCACTGTTAAATAAATTGCAGGAGAATGGCCAATAATTTTAAAGTGTGTAGACTGACCATGCCATTTTATCTTTGCCATTTTTTTTTTCACATTCATTGAGGATTTAATTTTCATTTATAAACACTAGTGGTACAGATACTTTAAACATAAGCAAAGTAATAAGTCATACTCAAAATATTTGAGAGCTAGTAAAGTAATTATTGCTGTTCCTCATTTCCTGTTTAGAAATAAAGTCAGCTATATCCAGATTTAGTGTATTATATTTTTATTTGTGATCACACTGGGAAAAGGTAAAGACCTACTGGTCTTCTGGAGGAGTCTAGTGAATTATTTAGCATTGCTGCATAGCTGCCTACAGGAGAGATTTTTAGGATATTTTTCTATTGGACAGTTTGTGTGAGAAAGAGACAGAAAGCAAGATGCCTTCTTTGTCTGCTTAAAGGATGCATTTATCTTCTACATTTTTCATGGAAGTGAAGTTCACTTGCTGGTCACTTCTCCTGTCTTTTTTTTAGTATTTGCTTTTCACAAAATTCATGACAACAAATCTTTGGTGCAAGATTTTGTGTAACTTCTACAACAGGACAAGGAGAATTTCACAGGCTCATTTGTACATTCTCTCAAACGTGCTAAAGGCACTCAAGCTTATTCTGCTGCTTATACACAGCGGTGCTTTATCAGTGGTGCTTCTTTAATTTCTGATTGAGTGGGTCATAGAAAAAAAAAATCAACTGTTCCATCATGTGTCTGAGATTTTTCTTATAATATGTCAGAAGTGGGAGGTGGAGAATAGGAGTGGGAGTAGAAGGAAAAAGTCCCTAAGTTGTCATTTTTTTTTTTTCCCCCGAAATAAGAAGGAATGTTATTAACTACAACGTGTTCAGATCAGGCCCTTACAATGTATTTCTTCAGCTCACGGATATGCGGTCTGTTTGTCTACATGTCCTAGAAATTCTTGGTTGTCAGGTGAAGTTGCAACAGATCTGATTCTTTCTTCTTATTCATTAGCTCAGAAAAGTCAGTAATGATCAATCCTGGTGAGGTTTAAAACTCTGCTCTCCGCTCCTAACTTCTCCAAAGAGGAAGTGGCATTTCTATTCTTCTTGTCAATGTTACTTTATTAAGGTCATCTTTCCACTGCAATCAGGAGCTTGAAAGTGTGACATGGACCACTTGTGAAAAATACAGCCTGTGCTGAGAGACAGAAGCAAATATCTCACTTGCCTGTGGCCCTGGGTAAATGAGTAATAACCTGGCTGTGATAGCAGGCATCAGTTTGAGGCACTTTGACTGGTTGAGGTTATTATTAAGCAGTTGGACCATACTGGCAGTCGTGTTATATTTGTATGTTAAGCTAAGATAATGACTGTCATGGACTGCTATTTAGTAATTGCAAGGCAGACATATTCTGATAATTCTCATAGAATCATAGAATAGAATCACAGAACATGCCTAGTTGGAAGGGACTCACCAGGATCATCAACTCCAACTCCTGGACCTGCACAGGACACCCCAAGAGTCACACCATGTGTCTGTGAGCATTGTCCAAATGCTTCTTGAACTCAGATAGGCATAGTGCTGTGACTGCTTCTCTGGGGAGCCTGTTCCAATGCTCACCTATCCTCTGGATGGGAAACTTTTTCCTGATATCCAATCTAAACCTCCCCTGACTCACCTTTATGTCATTTCCTCAAGCCCTGTCACTGGTCATAAGTGAAGAGATTGGTACCTTCCCCTCTGCTCCCCCTCGTGAAGATATTGAAGACTGCAATTGGAAATTATATTTCAAGCTGCAGTTTTAATTTGGTCCTTCTTCTCTGAGAAATGCTCACAGCAGTTCCAGATCCTCTGTGTCTACAAACGTAGTTCACAGCTTCATCCCAGTTACTTACATCAGTTAGCACTGAAACAACAGAACCAGAAAGCTGAATAAAATAACTGTTCTTTTCTCTTAGTTTCTCTTTTCTTTCTCTCTGCTACAATAACTGTGTGAGGTTCTGTAGACAGAGAAATACAAAATCTATCTTCCTTGCTACAAGTAGACACATACCTTTGCAGTGATTCAAACAACAATTGACTTAGATTATTTGTATTTCTTTTACTAAGCCTGGAGTCTTGATAACTAACATTTT
Organism: Xenops minutus; assembly: GCA_035221455.1. NCBI lineage: Eukaryota > Metazoa > Chordata > Aves > Passeriformes > Furnariidae > Xenops > Xenops minutus. Next base: position 87,884,322 of record JAWWEE010000105.1, on the reverse strand, counting down.
TTTAGCTCTCATGACTTTTCAGGAAATTATTCACTGTGTATTCATCAGCGCATTGCCACCTTTCCTCCTGAGGGGTACCTAGCACTGACTAGCCTTCCTGTCCACAAAGCAATAAATACCCTGTGTTACTATGTAGAAGATGCTGTTGTGTATCTAGAAGGAAAACCAGTTAAATTAATTTAGGAGTATGAGAGAAATCACAAAAAAATTAAAACCAAACCAAAACAAAACAACAAAAACAAAACAAAACACAAAACCACCACATTTACCTTTACATTGCATATTAAATAAAAGTGCTTTAAAAGTCAGTCTGGAATTAGACAAAAAAGTGTGTTTATATTATGGATGAATATGTGGGTGTATTTTACCCATTTGACTGGGACCTATAAAATACACATATATTCAAAGTGCTTTAAGACTACTTTCTTTTTTTCCCCCTGAAATTGAGATATTAAAAACAATATAAATGATGCATTGCATTGACCTTCTCCTTAATATTTATTATGTCCTGTTTATGTCAGGAACAGAAAAATAAGCATCATGTCCAAGGCCATCATGATAATTGTCTGCAAGAAACTTTCCAATGACTTCTTGCACTTATGAGTTTCTAATATTTTCATTTCATCACTGAAGCATAGTAAACTCATTATTTCTGCATCACTCATACCATCCTTCAGCGCATGAAAAGCATGAGGCAGACTGCATCTTTTTCTCTTGCTTTTCTTACCTTTCTGAGTACTTTAATGTTAAGAAAACTAAACTTACAAATTCTGATTTGTTTGCTACAGAACTGAGTAAGACTGGCCATGGATGAGCCCAGGTCAGTGTGGCCCAAGGCCAGGCAGGGCAGGGGTGGGAGGGGCTGAACACCAGCCCTGCTGAGGTGTCAGTGAGACAGGGACAGATGCTCCAAGGGAGTCCTGGGATCATGGGCAGGTAGGGAGAGCTCCAGGACTCTATCTGAGTAGGGACATGATGTCCTAGCAGTGCCCTCAGGGCTCTGACTCTTACCACTCTTTGTCTCAGATATGGTTTCTTCCCAGCAAGGAGAGAAACCAGTCCTTCAAAGATGGGAATTCGTATCTAAACAAACTGCCGTACCTGGAAGGGACTCAGGAGAGAGGCATGTTTAACACTGCTGACCTCCCATTCAGCCTCCAGCTCCTCAGAAGTTCTCAGGTGTTTGTGCAGGGACAGGAGGGAAGAGTCACACAGACACATGCAGGAAGTAACACAGTGTGTGAAGGAATGAACACTTATAGAGTACATCTATGCACTACAGGACACAGGTAGCCCAATAATTTTAAAACTGATTGATTTTTAAATTGTCTTCTAATTTCTGATCTAAAACATAGTTTTCATTTGTTCCCAGCTTTGCCTAAGTATGACAGGATCAGTTATTACGGGTGCATTAGGTATGGATCTCTCCCTAAAATGTAAACAGAGTAAAATTTAAGCTAAATTGGTAGTCATTTCTTTGTCTAGAATTTACGAATTTTTTTTCCTGCTATCTAAACCTACCTCTTTGGAAAGATTTAGATCTCGCATGCTATGGCACAGGATATGTAGTGTCAAACACATGACTGTGGGCACCTCAGTGAAAACATCTTCCCATATGCAGCTGAGGTAAGAATTTCTGAAAAACTGCAGATTCTGTGCATTATGCAGAGTTTTATTAGTGGCTGATTGCTAAGATTTTTGAAGATCAGCTCTGTCCTAGTCATTTCAGATGTTGTTTAACTGAATTTTGATAACACCAAAATATTGGTGTGGAGCTTGGCTGTGGAAATCAAAAGAGGAAAAGTGTCTTGATGCACTTGGAGAAAAACAGCCTAGCTGCAAAGCCTGAGAGTGAAGAGGAAGACTTGGGGGGGGGTGTTTAAAGAGAGAATATTGGCATGATGAGTAGGAGAGAGAGAGATGCTGGCAAGAGAAACCAAGTGGGCAGATTTGAAGCAGTAGAGGGGGAGGGAGTAAAAGGTGTTTAAGGAAAGGAGACTGCAATAGAAGCAAGGAGAAGAGAGATGAAAAACAAGTGTACTGAAAATAGTGTAAAGTGAAAAGGCTCTGACTACTGGTATACACTTCCCTCAGAACTTTAGGGAAAAAAGACCCACACAATTCCTGAATTTTAGAGGATTGTCAGTAAAATATAATGGAGTTTCAAGCTAAGAGGTTGAGAAGTCTTACTTGTTTATCCCTTTTAAACCTAAGAAGCTCCATAAAACCAAAAAGCCCTAGGGTAAAAGAACAACAGTATTCATTTAACCACTTGAGTTCCAGAAAGTTGGAAAATGACAGTACTGAAGCTGTCTGTGTAGTTGTAATTCAGTCATTTTGTGCTTTGGTGGAATTTTAAATTATATAATCTTGCACTTCTTGTTTTCTGTAAGGCACCTGCTTCAGTCAGTGCATAGAGTGCATGTCCTCTTCAAATTAATCAAGAAGTTTAGAACATCAGTTCCAGGAATTGGAGAGTGTACTTCTACTGGGGCTTTCATTCTCATAGGCTTCATGAACTTATTGAGCTAGAATTCCAATTAATGAAAGAGTCCAAAAGGTGACAAATAGCAAACAAACAAATGCAAGAAGCTCTGAGGAGAATATAGAACAAAGTGCTGCTGATTGCCAGGAGTAGCATTAAATGCTGCCCAAGGATAGTGGCTGTGTACAGAAATGTTTCAGTGGACAACCAAGTGATCATAAAAAACACCACACAATCTCAGTAGAGGAAAGAATAACTTCATATTTAAGAGAGTTGAAGGTTGCTATGGAGAAGAGGATTCTTATCCTCCCTCTGTCCTCCCTCTGCTGAGTCATTTCAATCAAAGCCTTCACAGGTGGTGCTACTCGTATGGTCCTCAACCATTGCTCATTGCAATTCATCCTCAGGTCCAATCTTTGAAATAATTGACTCTTACTTTTTCTTTCCAGTCATGTGCTCCAAACCCCATCCTATTAGTATGATTAATTATAATTATTAATAAGTATTTATTGCAGAAGTTCCTACAGACTAGGATAGGCTCCATTGCATTAAGAATTTAAAAAGTGATAAAATGATCTCTCCAGAGACTGTCACTGTCTGAATACCTAAGATGGGCAGACCATGGGAGGTGAGGCAATAAGGGGAGTGGGGTGAAGAATGATTTGCTCAAGGTCACTCATGAGACATTTAATGGCAGTGCTGGAATGAGATACTGTCAGAATCACTGGAGCTCTGATGCTAGGAGTCATTTGTTTAAAACATTGCTGTGCATTTAAACAAAATGATCTGTAATGGAAGCCTGTCACCTGTGATCTAAGCAAAGTAATTTATTATGCAAGAACCATACAGATAATTTACAATAGTTCTTCTATGCCTTTAATGTATAGTAACTGTAATCACGGAATTGCTTCTGAAATCTCTTTTATGCCACTTGGCACTCCATATGGTAGTTGGATACTGCAGGAAAAAATATCCTCCAGGAATCATTGAGCCAGGCTTTGAGCCAGGCTTTAAGCCAGGCAATCTCCTCTAACAGTTTCAGAGCAAGCCGTACTATAAATATGTAAATGTGGTAGCAATACTTTTTCTTCACACCATTTTTCAAAAGGTAAACGTATGTGTTGTTCAAACCACAGTGAAACTTAAGAGCATTTATAAAGGACATAAAAAATCTGAGTTACTCTGCATAGGTGGCTTTACACACCTGTGACTGTAAAGGCTCTCTGATTCAGATATTTATCATCGAACCACATCAGCAGAAAGGCAATAATTGCAGCTCTGCCCTAGTTTCTTTCCTCTTTTTTTCCCCTTACTTCTCTTTTACACATCTTCTGTTGGAGGCACAGGCATTCTGCCTTCCTGACCCATTTGGGGAAATGTTGCCCACCAAGAGGTGTGGTTTTCTAATGTGTTCACTGGCATAAGTGAAGCAGATTACAACAAAGAAGTAACAATTGAGTTAACATATCTGTGTACTTGTGTGTGCTATTGGAAAATTATCACCAGATACATTACCAAACACTGAAAGATTATATGCCTATGCACAATCTAGAATAGGTGAAAAGAGGAGAAGGTGTATCAGAAGAGAGTTAAGAAAGAGAAACTGAGAATGGAAAAGGGAAGACAGGCTGTTGAATAAGCAAGAGATTGGTTTTCAAGGGAAGAGTAAATAGAAAACAGAAGAATCACAGAATCAGAAGAATCTGCAGAAGTTGGAAGGGACCCACAAGGATCATCAAATCCAACCCTTAACCCTTCACAGGACCATCCTCACAAATCACACCATGTGCAAGAGAGTATCGTCCAAACACTTCTTGAACTCTGTCAGGCTTGGTGCTGTGACCACTCCCCTAGGGAGCCTGTGCCAGTGCCCAACCACCATCTGAGTGAAGAAGTTTATTTCTAATATCCAATCTAAACCTCTCCTGACACAACTTCAGGCCATTCTCCTCGGATCCTGTCACGGGTCATCACAGAGAAAAGATCAGAGTATGCTCCTCTTCTTCTTCTCATGAGGAAGTTGTAGACTGCAATGAGGTCTCCCCTCAGTCTCCTTTTCTCCAGGCTGACCAGGCCAAGTGCCCTCAGCCACTCCTTATATGGAAGGGGGCCTCAAGGCCCTTCATAATCCCCATTGCCCTCCTTTGGGCACTCTTGTGTCACTTAATATATTTCTTATATTGTGGCACCCAAAAATGCACACAATATTCAAGGTGAGGCTGCCCCAGTGCAGAGCACAGCGGGACAATCCCCTCCCTCGACTGGCTAGCAATGCTTTGCCTGATGCCCCCCAGGACAAGGTTGGCCCTCCTGGCTGCCAGAGCACTGCTGACTCATGTTCATCTTGCCATCAGCCAGCACTCCCAGGTCCCTTTCCACAGCACTACTTTCCAGCATCTCATTCCCTAGTCTGTTTGTACATCCAGGGTTGCCCCATACCAGGTACAGAATCTGGCACTTCGCCTTGTTGAACTTCATATGGTTGGTGATTGCCCAGTTCTCTAATTTGTCAAGGTCTCTCTGCAGGACCTTTGAAGCAGTCAGCAGCTCCTCCCCATTTTGTATCATCGGGAGACTTGCTTAGTATCCCTTCCAATCTTGTGTCCAAGTGGTTTGTGAAGATGTTGAAGAGCACAGGGCTGAGGATGGAGCTCTGTGGAAACCCACTAGTGACAGGTCACCAGTCTGATGTCGTCCCATTTGCTATTAACCTCTGTGCTCAACCTGTGAGCCAGTTGCTCACCCAGCACATGATGTGCTTATTCAGCTGTGCTGGACATTTTGACCAGAAAGATCCTGTGAGAGAATATTGAAAGCCTTACTGAAATCAAAAAATATGACATCAACTGGTCCACTAGGTGAGTTACCTTATAATAAAAGGAAATCAGGTTTGATAAGAAGGACTTCCCTCTCATGAAGCTATGCCAACCGTGACCAATGACTGCGTTGTCTTTCAGGTGTTTTTCAATACTTCCCAGAATAATCTTCTTCATACCAGGCACTGGAATGAGACTGACGGCCTGTAGTTTCTGGAGTCCGGCTTCTTGCCCTTCTTGAAAACTGGGACAACATCTACCAGGTTCCAGTCATCTGGAACCTCTCCAGGTTCTCAACACCACTCAAAAGTAATTGAGAAAGGTTTTGAAATCGGATCAGTCAGCTCTTTGAGGATTCTCATATGAATCTCATCAGGCCCTATAGATTTGTAGGGATCCAGCTGGAGCAGCAGATCCCATGCCATTTCAGGGTTGACTGATCATTCTCACAGTCATGGTCCTCCAGCTCAGGGCACTGAGAACCCTGTTATCTGTCTTGAAGACAGAGGCAAAGAAAGTGTTGAACACCTCTGCCTTGTCTCTGTCTTTGTTTCTGAGGTGACCATCCTCAACCTGTAATGGGACCAATGATATTTCTATACTGCCTATTGCCAGTAACATGTTTGAAAAAACACTTTTTAATGTCTGCCACATTTCTGGCCAATTTCAACTCCAGCTGTGGTTTGTCCATATAAATTTTCTCCATAATGACAAGCAGCATCTCTGAATTCTTCGACATCACTTGACCTTGCTTCCACCGGGCAAACCTTTCTTTTTCCCTTAATTCCAAGAGAAAATCCCTGCTCAGCCAAGTCAGCCTGCTTGGCTTCTGACATTTGGGAATTGCCTGCTCCTGTGCTCTTAGGAGGTGATGTTTGAAAAGTGACCAGCACTGATTGGCCCCAGCACCTGCAAAAACATTTTCCCGGGGGACCTTACTTGCCAATTTCCTGAGCAGCCTGAAGTTTGCTCTCTTTAGGTCAAGTCGAGTTTTGCTGGCACTTTTCCTCCTGTCAGCAGAGATTTTAAATTCAATCACTTCATGATGACTGTGGCCAAGACAGCCACAAATATTCAGTATGCTCATGAAATCCATGCTGTTGACTAACAGCAGACTCATCTTTATGAGTCAGCTCCCTTAGAACCTGTTCCATAAAGTTGTCATGCAGTTTTTTTTAGGAATCCTCTGACCCAGGTTGTACCAGCTGTGTGGCCCTCCCCGTTGATTGCTGGCAAGTTGAAGTCCCCCATAAGGACAAGGGCAGTTGACTTGGAAGTGTCCCCTAGTTCCTCAAAGAATTTTTTAATATCATCGTCCTGGCTGGGAGGTCTAGAGCAGACTTCCACAATGACATCTGCATAATGTGTTTGTCTCTTGATTCTTACCCAAAGGCTCCCAACTGTGCCAGTGCCAGTTGTGAGATCCATACATTCTAACCCTTGTTCCATACGGTACCACCCCTCTGCGTCTTCTGTCCTGTCTATCCCTCCTGAAGAGCCTGTAACCATCCATCAGGGCACTTCAGTCACAGAACTCAACCCACCAGGTTTCACTTATGCCAGTGATATCACTTCTCTGGGACTGGACCAAAGCTTTGAGCTCCACTTGTTTGTTCCTCATGCTGCGTGCACTGATGTAGAAACATTTCAGATGTGGTACTTGGTAGCCAGCACTTCATGAACCAAATTGAGAGATTCTCCTCTTGCTTGTTTTCTCAAGAAGCAAGGCTACCAGCCCTTCCCAAAATGGTTTACAAGTAATGAGTGAACAGGGTATAAGGACTAAACGGCAGGAAGAAGGTGGTAGAAAGAAACTAAATTTTCCCTTTTAAATTTCAAACTTTCAATTTAGTCATTTGAATTACTTTGATCTGAGAAAAGTCAGAGCTTTTTTTGGTCTCTCCCCTCCCCTTCCTGTTGCCTAAATTAAAATGTAGTAGTACTAGCTGGCAAGGTAAAAGCCTGAGGATTCTGCCCCTGCCCTGTACTATCCCTCATCCCCTTCCCTCCCTGTCCTTCACCCTTCTTCTCAACTTAGGTCTGAATTCCCCTGGTTGCTTCCAAAAGTCTTCATTATATGTAGCTAGGTATCAAATTAAGATCTTTTTTGATCTTCTCATTCTGTGCTTAATCACTTCTTAAAATTGTGTGAGAATTTGTTGCATCTGTGATCATCCTTAAGAGGAATTGAACTAACCTTTAAATAAAGAATACATCACAATTTAGAATTCTAGTAATCAACACAAATACATTTTAAATGGCCTGTTTATTTCTTTGGTATCAAGCAATCTAATTGGATTTGATTTCCTAATAGAGGTGTCTATCAGGAATGTTATATCTTTCATATATTCTGCCATTAGTTTCAGCTAAAATTCACATTCAAGCTCAGATTCACAGAGCTCAGAAAGAAATTACGGGAGAAAGGTGGGGAGCAGGCATATATTTACAAGGGGTTTTTTAACAGCATGGCCTCTGTTGAAACTAAAGGGTCTGAAGATCACAAGCTATTCTAATAGTATTACCCTGCTTAGTTTTTGTTCTGTAGCCAAGGAAACTGTCAAGTAGGAAGGCTTATTAAGCAGAGTTCTCCTGCTCAGGATTTGAATAAACCAGTTTTGGTGCACAGTATGTTTCAGCAAGCAGTACCACTTCAGCGTTCTGGCTGTTTCCAGGAGTGTTTCTCAAGCATGTTTCCAGCCTCTATCTCATACCAAGGCCAGATATGGCCATGCATACACCATTTCTACATCTACTAACTCTGCTCCTCACATTGTGAAAGCCACATGAATTCCATAAATGAGCGGTTGAGCAAGTAATAGATTTCCAGTCTGGATCATCAAGGTACCCAGGCACCAGGGTATGCAGAAACTCACCTCCACAACCAAGCACAAGTGCTGATTCAAGAATTTATGTGCTTTAGGCAGGTAGGATGTGGCAGTTTTGTGCACTGCAGCCTTCGCCACTCTGACTCTGCCTGCATTTTTCTAAGTTGAAATTAATGTCCAGAATCTGTCACAATACTTCTTTGTTAATTGCTGGGACCTTAAGGTTTCTAATTTTTCTTGCAGAGAGTACTGAATACAGCTTAAATTGCTGAAAGAATGCACTTCTTGTACACTTCTTGTATTTTGAAAGCTGCAGAGCAGAGATTAAGTGTTGGGAATGTTTCTCAATTGTTATTTGCTACAGTGTTAGTTCACACTCCTGAACTCAGTTTTTGGCTCATTAAAAAAAGATCAGTTGCTTTTAAGCTGAAGTTTGCTATTTGCAAAGTAATTTAGCAATTTGTTTCCTTAATTGATTTTGTGCTTATATACATACATTTCTTTGAAATGCACTTCACAATATGCATTTTTCAGAAATTTTCACCATAGAAGTCCAACAAAGCTCTTAGCTTTGGTACATTTTCCCAGATTTAATGAATCATCTTTGTCTATAAATTAAGAATGGAAATTGCTGTGCAATAGAAAGTATATCTGGATATAAATTAGGTTTGGTATTTAATAAATATCCTGATCCATCTTTGTGCATAATTCTGCTGCTTTCTTTTAAGCCTTGTTATGCTTTTGAACCAGCTTGGTTTTCTACATACTGCTACTGAAAATTCATATATTGAGAAGTAATTCTGTTAGTTACAGCTGGAGTAAATTGCACAGCACGGTAAAGTAAGTGAAAGATTTCTGTTGAATAACTGTAGAGTTTCAGGTCTGTTTTTAACATGTCAGCTTTGCTCAGTCCTTCAGTTCAGTGACTTCTTTTGCCTAATAGAGGGCCCAATAAATGTTCTTAGAAAGAAACAGATTTGATGACAAATGCATGTCTGAATGTTAAACAAAGAGATTCTTTACACATGTAAAAAGGGAGTAATTTAATATGTTCTTTTATCCATGGTTACATAGCTGAGTTTTAAACAGTCTGCAAATCTCTCCCTGAACTATATAACTACCTGGGTTGCTAGATAAGTATTTTAAACAATTCTACATCTAAATTCAATGCTTTTTGTTCACAACTAGTGCACTAAATCATGTCACAAAGATGCTTGCTGACACAAATTAGAAGTCAGTTTTAAAGGATTAGCAATAAATATTTTTCTAAAATAAATCTGAAACTTACTTTAAATCTTTAAGCTCCTCATAAATGTGTTATAAAATGGGAAAAAAACCCCAACAAACAATTGCAGATATATTTAGAAGTGGAATAAATATAAAGAGATGGAAGTAACTGTTGTTGGGATGAGGAATAGATTGTCAAACTTCAAAGATAAACTGATGTATGCTTCAGCAAGCCTGGCTTTCTTTCAGAGAACATGGTATGGAGCGAACAGTGCTAAATTCTTCTCTGATTTGAATTTGTGCAAATGGCTCAAATCAGCTGCACATGCTTGCAATGCATAAAGCTCAAACCCAACAGTTTTTTTAACTGTTTAGTTCTGTTGTTCCATAAAGTGGAAGAATGAAAAGAATGGAGAGCTATATTAGTGCAAGATGTTTTCAGTTGAGAAGTGCAAGGAGTTATCAGCATGCAGATGATAGTGAATCAGCTGTGAGAGGATTGGGTTGACAACATAGCATACATATATCAGCTGATTACAAAGGAAAAAGGACAGAGATAACCAATTTCTCCCATTTGAGAAGTTTTCTGATTATAACACAGTTTAAATTTTGAGAGCTGTTAAAAGGTAGAAATAATAGTTACTAAGATTAGTTACAAGATATTAGGTAGAAATCTGGTTCAATGTCCGTTCCAATGAAAAGATTTGGAACAATTTTGCACTGTCTGACATTACAGTCTGACTAGGAACAGCAACACAAGACAGTAGAACTTATTAAGGTTATGAAATTTTATTACTAATGCTGCAGTGTAAAGGGGCCTTACTTTGTTTCTATTTAATAAAAGAATTTAATTGCCCTGCCCCTTTATAGTTAGAGTCAGCTTGGAAAACAAGACCAGTAGCCTTTCACTTTGGCAGGACAAGATTGGGTATCTAAAGGTTCATTGGGTATCTTCCACCTCATTATTTTGATTTGTAGATCAAATCATACTTTGTCATTAAATAGACATTCATTTGAGAACTGATGCAATATATTTAGGTCTTCTCACACCCTAAAAAAGTGTCTGAGCCAGCTATTGATTCGAAGTCATGCTCCAAAACTGTATAATATAGTTAAGTAAATCTTTTAGAAACAATTGGCATATTCAAATCTAATTCATGCACACATTAGATCTTTAAGTGCATAATGATGCACAAAGTTTGATGAGAATATAAAATATCAGCAAGTTTCAAACATTTGGATGATGTATACTCACATTTATGGTGTATTCCTTTTAGCCTATGTTGTAAGCCAAGTGTCGGTGACTGAAAGTGATTAGTAGAGTGTTTTTAAGAGAAAAAATATGGACATAAAAAGGCATTAGGAGTGAGATTGAATTAGTAATATATAAACCAATGCTGAAATGATATCTCTCACTTTATTTATAATTGGGAATAAATACTAGAAAAGAAATAGACCTGTATGCACAGGTTGCACCAGTAACACTGATGTGACAATAGAGTTCATTAACATTTGCGATTGAAAATTAAGCATTCAAGAAATTAAATTCATAAAATCACAAAATAATGTAAGTTGGAAAAGACCTCCATAGCTCATCTAGACCCCTGCTTAAAGGGGTCCAGTTAAAGCAGATTGCTCAGGTCCATGTCGTTAAGTTCTGAATAGCCCCAAGACTGGAAACTCCACAGCCTTTCTCGACAACCTGGTCTAATGCCTGGTCACACCCATGTTCTGGAAGAGCCATTAAATTTTAGTGATTGTGTGGCAAAAATGACAATTATGATACTTATTCTCAATAGAGTGCTGATATATTTGTAAATGTCCATGGATTAATGTTCAGAATATACCAGCTGACCTTGCATCCTACATATCCATGAAAGAAGGCCCTATAACCTCTGTTCATGGAGACGTCCATGATATACTCCAAACGCAGGCACAAAAAACATGCTGTCTTTGAGATCAAAAGAATTACTGACTTCACTAAGCCTACAAATGCTCATTTCTGAAAACTTATAGATGAAGGAAAAATATACTGCATGGACTGAGAAAAAAAAATGTGGTACAGATTTCCTGGAAAAAAAACAACAACAAAAAGATTGATACTGACAACTATGATGCCATAAATATTATCTGAATGCCTTGTAAAGCAATGAAATAAATATTCTGTCATTAATAGCTGGGACAAGAGAGCCGTGAATGGTAGGCAGTGAGGCTTTAGAAGAACTGTATCTCATCAGTCAAACTTCATTGCTTGTTTTGATGCAATTACAAAATTAATGGACAATAGGAATGAAGTAGATCATATACATTTGGATTCTAGTGAAGCATTTGATATGGCATCTAAGGAATTTTTAGTTTTAAAATTTGCTTCAGTACTGCCTTCAATAAGATCATGACCGTGCAGGCTGTAAACTGCCTAAATGAGTACAAAAATTAGAAATAATAAACAGCATATTAGGAAGAGGAATCTAAAAGAGTTGGCATTTGTTAGCAAGAGTTGGCAAGTGTTATATTTGTTTAACATCTACATTAGTAGTCTGGAAGAAAAGTGCATACTAATGAAGTCTGAAGATGATATTAAATTTGAAGGAGTGTGCACATAAATAAAGAAAAATGATAAAGTGGAATTTGAGAAATTACAGATGTGGTAAAACTGAAAAATGCTACTCATCTTACAATTGTGAAAGCCTGTTACCCTTGAGGTAATAATCTGGAACACTGGTATGTTGAAAGATATTGGTATCTATTAGACACAAGAAAGCCAGTAAATTCAGAAGACGCCATGATGTATTATCATTGGTACATTTAACGGGGATTTTATGAGACTGTAAGAGTGGTTTCTCCCTATGTGCATGAAAGCAAGTTTTCTGGTGATGCAACTAACCTAGAAGACATATTGTAAAACTCGATGCCTGGACAAGAGCGGGTAATTAAGGAGGCTAAAAGGAACAACGTGCAAGCAGTGACTAAAACAGAAAAGAGTTCAGCTGGTTCACTGAGAAGTCTCCAAATGAAAGGATGATTGGACATACTTAGTGCAAACTTGCCACATTTTGTCTATTTTCCAGTGATGAAAGCATCCTTTGAATGGACATTGCCTAAGAGAGTTTATGTTTATAGGAACTGTTCTTTTGTTTTTCTTAGAAAACCTGGGATCTCAAAAGGGCAGATGCAGGAAGAGCAGTTATGAATCAAGTACCAGTCTTGTGCTTTAATAAATTATCTCCCATCAAAAAGTGAAGGAAAGTAAAAGAATAATAATGTGATATTAAGCAATGTGGTAAATAAAATTTAAAAAAAAAAAAAAGTCAAATGTCCCATTACAGCAAATTGTAGTGCCTGCTGGGTCCCCAAAAAATGTCCTCTCTAAAAATTCACCTCAGTGTGTTAACTGTGTGTCTACTCCTAGTCTTTTCAAGATTTGTTAAATACCAAATCATGTTCCACACTGCCTGTTATCTGAGCTCTCACACTGTCTGGCACACCTTAGAAGATATAGTTGTGCATCTCCAAATGCTGCTGGACAATAAGGGATCATCCTTCTCTTCAGAGACTCTATTGCCACCTTGATTGCTAGGACAAAGCAAGCAGTCATATTGCATATACGAAGCTGCAAATAAATAAAAATTAAACAAGATCCATCCATGAAAGTGATGAGCCTATTCTCACCTCCATTTTCTACAATTATACTGTTTTACTGACTCAGAAGTATGCTTTACCTTCAGCCAACTACTTTGAATATTCCTTCTCTCCTGCAATTATTACTAACATTCTGAAATTTACTCTGTGGATAATACCAGGAGAGGGCCTTTGGGAACTTCTCCAGTTCCCATTTTCATGTCTTTTGTAACACTCATAATCTCGTTGCGTGCAAAAGTGAATAAGCATATGTAGAGCTAAGGGTTTATTCCTAAGGGTTTATACCCTAAAATATAAAATAAGGTGGTTTAAGTTTGTATCGAAATGTAGTGTAGGATCTCAATGAAATGAACTTTCATGCCTGACTATAAAGAACATGACAATAGAGTTATGTTGGCAATTAACCAAATGATATGGTGGCAGTGGCTCTGGAGCACTCTGAATAGCTAGAAATACTGCAAAGGCAGAAAACATAACAATAATGGAAGATGAGGAGGCACTTAATGAAATTATCAGGTAAGAGGTTTAAAATAAACAAAGCACTTTTTCACTTAGTGTGTAATTAAATTTTGGAGCTGAATGTGCTAGATGTTCTGGAAGCCAAAAATCTAAATGAATTCCAAAACCTCTTAGGCATGTTCACTGATGTCAGGTCTGTAAGTGCTATTAAGTACAGTGGGTCTATACAGAACCTCCAAGTCAGGAAGACCTCAGGTTCCTGACACCTCGTAGGATACACAGAGATGTGTCACTGTAGCCTTGCCTTGTTTCTATGCTCTCTTCTACATCAGAAACAATGCTAAATTAGACTGTTTTCTGCTCCACTGTGGTAGTGTCATGTTTGATGTTGTATTAGATTCATTTCAGAGTAATTCCTGTCTGCACTACTTTATCTTTTTCTTTTACTTCAAAATTACTTTGTCTTAAACAAATAAACAGACTCTAGTGGAGATATCCCACTATGGTAATAGTGACTCCTATTTGATCCCAATGACGTGAGAGACTGATGAAAAACTGACTCTTTGATTATTTAGTTTTTGAGAGAATTGGTAGTTTGATTTGGAGGGAAGGAAGCTGGTCTGAAAACTTTTTAACCCTGTCTGAACAACCAGCATAGCAAGGGCCTTTTCCATTCCCAGTGATAGCCAGTGAAACAATTTGTGCTGTTAGGGGTCATCCATAGTTTTTCCAGATTTGAAAACTGGAGGGAATGTTGTGCCCCATTACTGTGCGTTCTTCCAGCAAGAGAATAACTATCAAGCATGAAAGATACCTTCTTAACCTCGATGAAATATATATCCTTATTGTAGCATCAGAGCTCAGTTCACTGGTATGCTCTGGCTGTGCTGCACTGTGTCAGCAATGGAGAATATCTGTAAGCCCAGCTGCCAAATACAGCCAGATCTGTGCAAAGCAGGTGGAGTGAATCTCATGTGGTTTGTCCTGAGTAGAGAATATTTGCATATTTAAAGTGCTGAAGAGCAACTTTAGCTTTTTGAATGAAGATACTGCATTTGGCTACAGACCACTGCAGAAGTGCACTTACTTCCATATCAGATCCAGGCAGAGTTGCTGGCTTTACTCTTAGGGATGGATGGAGACCATTCTGTTTTTAAAGGTACCAAATTACCTCAAGAGATCACTCCAAATTTTATCTCCTTGAAATGTGTAACAGTGACTGCACTCCCACTATCCAGTCCTGCATCTTGTGCATTTCAGGAAGTGACACACCCAGAAGTTACCTCCACAATGGACAGAATGGTATGTAGTAGCCTAAGAAATGCCTGACTGACTGCTCGGCTTACATAAGTGTGATTATTGTAGGGGGAAAGTAATTCTCATGCACAATGATATGGGCAAGTAGGAGACTACATTACACCCTGTTAAATTTGTCAGCACAGTTATGCGAGATGAACACATCATGAGTTGCTTCAACTGTAAATGTTTTTTTGACAGAGAATATGGTGAATTCCCTTGAAATCCTGTTAAATTTGGCTGATGCTGATTTAAACATTCCCAAAGCTATTAAAGGCTAACCTAAAATCAAGACAACTCATGCTGAATTCTGTCAATTTTCAAAATACACTTTCTATTAAGAATTTATCAGAGTAAATATCAATTTAGAAACTGATACAACATTTGTGTAAAGTCTTTTTGATAACTAGACAATTGAAAAAAAAAAAAAAGAGAGAGAGGTTAACCAATATAACCTATATATATGCTGCAGAACTGTTCATAACGTATTTTAGCCAAAGCATTTCATTGGTGTCCCAAGTACAAGGAGCAGTCAGAATTACTCTTACAACAATTTTATTATCGTGCCCTCCTTCAAACCTCTTCATGCAGCTTTCTACCTAAATCAATAATCACTATTCCTGTAGAAGGAGACAACAATGATCTTCCCATTGCAGAGGGCAGAAAAATTGTGTCAGACTCAAGATTTCTGTTAACTGGTTCTTCTGTAGTCCTGAATAGGGACATCAGAGAGATCAGATGTATACTTTCATGTCCATTCATTATCTGTTTCGTTTGGGTCACAGTGTGGTTATAATTGGTAAATTGAGTGTAGTCTCAAAGGTAAGAAAGCTACAGTTAATGTATTCTGGGCATAGAAGAAAAAAGTCTGAATGCAAAAAAATTTGTGTGAAGTACTGTAGCAGTGTCTATAAGTAAAGACAGGTTATGCTCATAGAAATCCAGCTTCCTATTACAAAACAACACATCACAGAAGGACAAAATATGGCTTTTGTGAATTTGTCATTGCAAGTTTGTATCTTTAGATATGGATATCTTCAAAAAACTGTGCTATTTCCCTGTGGACAGAAAATGAAATAGCTTGCTCTTTTTGCTTTTGTCTGAAGGAAACCTTTGTATCCTCTGTAGTGAGTACATTACTGTCAGAAAGTTGGATTCTGCTACACTGAGTCTGAATTCTGCAGATTCCCAGAACCGAAAGAGCCACTTTGTCAATGAATGAAATTTTAGGCAGTCACAGTGAAATGATACCCAATTATGGCTTTCAGTTAGATGCATCGTAATGTCACATAGACATATCCAAAAACTACCGTGTATCAGTGCTGTTTCACTCAGAAGTGTTAAACTGCAATGTCAAGATACCTGTCCATGATTATTTTCTTTGTAGGAAAAAGACTCACAAATCTCTCCATGGTGGGGAAAAAAAAAAAAAAAAAAGAAAAGAAAAAAAAAAACCTACCAAAAACAAAGTATGGAAAATATGCTAACCATGGAGTACCATGAAGGAATGCATTCTGCTGTGAAGTAACAAGCACCTTTGGATTTAAGATAACCACACTTTGGATGATCTCATAAAAGCCAGCAATCTGCTTCTTAAAAGCTCTACATCACAGTTATACAATGGTGAATCAAATTAGGACCATGAATACATTTTGCGGATGGAGAAAGATAAGAGAGCTAGATATGTAAATGGCAAAGGCAAAAAGATGCGTTTGAAACTCTAAACGACTCTTACTGAACTGAATGGCATGGAAATGGGGAGATGATCTCAGTGTCAGTATTGGTACAGCTCTGTTTCATACATATGATTAAAGATTCACATGAGAACAGACTATAAACCTCTCCTGACTAACATGGGAAATTACCTACCTCCTAAATTCTAGGTAAAAGTGCCTGTGAAACATTCCTGTTCTCTATCTCACTGACTGCTGATTTATTTTGCTTCAGCCTGAGGCACTAAGAGGTTTTGCTCCATAATTCCCTTTCATAAGAGTAAGGCACTCTGGTGAGAAGTAGGGCATATGAATTCAGATTCCTTCAGAAATACAGAGAAATGGGACCCAAGGCCTTCAATATCCTATGGCAGTGCTTTAACCCAGGGGACAGGAAAAAAGAGAACTACATCTCTTTGACTAAAATTTCTGTGAATTTTCTCTGCACTACTCCTTCTAGACAGATCTTCTGCTCAGCAAGTTCAACCTGCATTTGTAAATAGTTTCAGGATATTTTCACTGGCACTGCAGCACAAAAAGAAAAAAAATGTTCAAAATTAATCGAGAGTTCATATCTCCAAGCATCATTAATCACAGCCTACCTCTCTGCTTGTTTCACGAAACTGTACAGATAGTATAGTAATAGCCACATGAGAAAAGTCTAGTTGAAGTCTAATTGAGTGTTTGTATAGCTTTTGGTGTTCCAAGACTTTTACTTTATTAGGTATAATTTTGGTCAGCTCACTAATGGGAAAATATGCTCAAGCTGGAGATGATCCAGGAAACCTCAATATAGTTAACACAAAGATGTAGAGACTAATGAAAAAGGTGAAGAACAACATGTGAACTTTTTTTTTCCCCAAACACTCTCAGTTTACTATATTTTGATTTGATCAGCTGTTTCTGTTCCTCAGTTACAAGCCTGTTTATATAAATCACTGTGCATCTTTAGTAGAAACCTAGTATATGTTGGAGAGAGAATGTATATAACATAGTAGTTCTACAGAGTCTATCCTTGATGGCAATTTCAATTTGCCTTTAAGTTACTTTGAAATCACTTAGATTTCAACATAAACACTTCCTGTGTCCATTTCTTTTCTTCTGCTAGCACTGAGCTAGTCCAGTGACTCCCATCACCTCTAAGCTATTGATCTGTCTGACATCTGATTCAACCAGTTCACAGTTATCTCAAGTGCTACAAAGATAGATCAGAGAGATTCATTACCTGCTTCTCTGACACAAAATGTCTGAAAGAGTAACACTTTTCCCCAGTCAACAAACAAGTTAATTTTTTTAATTAAGCAAGGACAATTTTTTTTTAATTATAAAAAAAATATTATCCTGAATAATAAAATAGTGGCAAAATACTTACCAAAAAAATTGTTTACGTATATAGAACTCTCCATGATGGGTCCATGGCTCAATAGGCTCTTCTGTGTACTTCTTCTCTAGCTAAGTTAGATGCTTGAGTCACTTTTAATCAAAAATTAACTGGAACCTTAATTAAATATATATATACCACAAAAGAACATATTTTTTAAAAATTAACTCTCATTTTTATGAGTTCACATTTCACCACATGAACTCATTACACCAGTGTCTCTAAATGGGTATTTGCAGACACAAATGGGAAGTTTACTGCTGACTGCTGTGGAATTTTGTTCAGCTCTTCTGTTGCGTTGCTGTACATTTTTAAGTTCAATTTACAAGTTTGTGAAATGCAGAATTTGTATTTACACTTCAGAAATTCTGCAAAATTCAGTTTTTCAGTTAAAAGAATTCTTGAAAATCCAGATTTTATCTGCACTAAAAATGAGGAAAATTAAATTATTAGTAGCTTATTCCTTCAGAATCATGTTTAGGTCACCTGAAAATGGGCAGGAGCACAAAAGAAGTAGTAATCAGCATCTGTAAATCTTCAAATTTATCTCCAACTGAGTGAAATGCAAGTTTCAGGTAACTCAAAAGAATTTATGAAGCTCTGAGTACCTAATTCCTTGTAGGGAAAGAAAACCTGATGGTCAAGGATATGATTCTGGTGTACATATGTGATTGTGGTGGACTTCAAAGGGGTCAAGCCTACATTTTGTTTTCATGGTCAACCTCTCTATGTACTTTTAAAATTAAATTAAATTATACTCTTTGCCAAAACTGTACCTACATTTTTTACTACTTCTATTGCATTATTATTATTCTATTGAATTAATACAAGATTTATAACATATGTGTTGGGCTTCTTAGAAAGGTCTTAACCATCTTATGCACATAGAAATAACATGCCTTATAAAGAAAATAAGGGTGTTTTTCTGTGGGAGCTAAGTAGAAACAACTCAGGGGGAAAAGGTGAATCATCAATATTTTGGTCAGTAGAAATAAAAGCACAACTCACATGGCAGCCCCACAGGAGGAAAGGAACAGAAGGAGTGGGTGAGGCTGAAAGTAGACTCAGAGCAAGACAATAGGCTGAACTGACCCCAGACCCAGCACAGAAATCACCAAGCATAACACCAACAGGATACATCATAATGTGCGCTAGAGGTGAGACTGAGAACCTGTTTCTGTGGGAGAAGTGTCTTATACTGTAATTAACCAGGAAAAGAAAACATTCAAATAAGGTGTGAACTTCTGTGGGAAAGCAGTCTCTGCTAGCTAAACACTTAAATTAACAACTTGTAAGCAAAGTTAAAACTGTATCAATTGAAATACTTTAAGATGCTGAACCAGAGTGTCTCCCTCCTACATTTTCTCCCTCATACTTTTGGAAGCAGAACTATTTTTCTTTTTCAAGCACCACGCATTTCTTTGACAATATATTCAAGAGGTGCTCAAAGTATATTGCTGTGCTTCTTAGGAATAGGTCATAGAAAGGGTCGTAGATGGGAGACACATAACCTTGAAATGAAAATGACTCAAAGTAAATGAAGAGACATTTCCAGATTGGTGAGGTAGAAGTGAAAGCTTCACCACCTACTCAGAAGTGAGATAAATAGAAGGGACAGGCCTGGAAAAGAAGTGTTAATTGGATGAATGGCATAGAGAGAGAAAACAAGTTCACAGTTAGCCATTTTAGATAGAAACTAGAATTAGGAGGTTTCCACTTAGAAAGTGGAATTAGGAAAAGAAAGAAAAACAAGATATGTTTATTGACTTTGGCGTGATCCTGAAACCTTTTCCATTATAAAAATACATTATAACATATATAATAAGGGAAATCTAATGTTTTTTAACAGTGTAACTTTGTTAGTGACCTGTAGTGTTTCTCAAAAGTGAAAAATTAGTAGTTCATTGTGCCTATCAAGTCCTCCATTAATATATACTCTGGTCCTTTACTGAATATGTTTTCCCCACAATCATGAAAACTCTGGCCAGCACTACCAATCCAGTTTTGGTCTTTTCCCTGAGTGTTTTCCAGCATCTCAGGAATTCACTGTTGAATGCAGTGAATATTTGTTTACTGTGTGTTATTCTTGTCTCTGCTTCCTCTGAAGTTTGTGCTTTTGCAGGTGATATGGATAGATTGCACTGATAGCAGAGTTGCCAAGCAAAGAGGTCAATTGTCTGGGAACACACTTTATATTCCCAGCAATACTGAATGACTCTGGGAAAATTGCTTTTCTTTCCTGTACACAAGCTTTGCCACCTCTGACATAAAAATAGTGTTGACTTCACTTGCAAAATTATTTTCAGATACACAATTGTACAAATCTGTGTAATTTTCCGTATTTTAGCAACTTTGATGATGTGTTCATTCATTTCAACAGAAACTTATTTAATCAGCTGCAAGCTAACTCCACTTGGTGATCAATTTCTTCAGATCAGTTTTGTTCTGTGGCCCACTGTACCTGCTTTTTTCCTGTTACTTTTTCCAAATATTTCTCTCACAATCTGTAAAGGTGCAAAGAGGTGCAAAGTCAGTGTGGCATGAATGAATGTGATACTCAGAGCTGCTTGTACATGTATGGCAGAAAAGAGGAGAGCTTTCAAAATTCTCAGAATTTATGGAGAAGAAAACAGAAACTCCAAAGAAACTGCCTAAAGAACAGTTAGTTGAGGCTCAAAGAGATGAAAAATCTGTAGATATTGACCTTCTTTTTGAGATACTCAAGAAAGATCAATAATATTGAGAGCTACACAAGGATCATAGACAGTGGAAGGAAAAAACAACCCAGAAAACTATAATCAGAGTCACATGATAGATCATAAAGAACCTCTAAAAGAAATGTTCAGAGCAAAGTCAGGACTGAAACTGAAGTTTAAAAACCATCAAGGAATCTGTGTTGTAAAAGCTAGTCAGGGAAGAGGGAGGATGATCATTGGTTTTTGCATAAGAAGAGGTTAGAGGCCACAAGAACAAATATGTATGGTTTGAAAACCTAATGAGATAGTGACAGTTCTGCAGAAAGAGAAAACCTCTAGTGGAGGTTATAAGATTAATTAATGAGGAATTATACAGCTTATTATAGCAATATAAGAACATAGAAAATATAGTGTAGCTAATTGAAAGGTAATGTTTTCCAAACAAAGCTAGCCCAGAGTTAATTCCAACAGACATAGGGCAGGATCAGAAAGGCAGGGAGGAGCTGCCACTTTGGCACTGAAGCTAAATCAGATCTTAGGCTATAGTATTGGGACTATTTTATCTTTTTCTTTCCACTATGAGTTTTCTTGGACCCGTGATCACATCATTGACTTAGTGTCACTCAAATATATATGGACTTGTTTCTTGTGCCTTGTATTATCAATGAGGAACAGGACCTCTATACCCGATTTCTCTCACAGCAGTGAAATAAGAAGTGCTTTTGTTTATACTGATGTAAGTATAAATGTGTGGGTAAAATTAAACAACCACACTTTCTTAGAAAGAAAAAATCATTGACTAGGCTGATCTACTGAATTTATTTTATATATAATACATGATGATAAATGGGGAAACCTATAAATCAAGAAAAACTGAGCCATCAGCTGTATTCACAGATACCCAGATGGTTTATGTGTAGTTGAATCTGAAATGTTTATGCAGTCTTTTTGTATTATGCATGTTGCTTACCTCAGATCAGTTCAGTGTGTCTTTGGTTTTGCAGAGAAGAAATTTTTTGACTTGCTTATTTTTTAAAGATTGAAAGTCTTCCATAAAAGAAAATATAGCACTTCAGTGCCTCAGGATGGCTCTAGTTACTGAATGGAAATTATTGCAGCAGCTAGTTTTTGTTTTAAGTGTCTTTCTTTTAAGTAGTAGGAGTTCTGGCCTTGCAAATGAGAAAATAATTTAAAATTATTGGTGTGCTTCATATTTTTAGGAGACCTTCATTCTTCCAATTTAGAACTCCAATTTGTGAAGCACTCCAATAACTTTAAGTTGCTGTGTACCCTAGATCCAAAGCTTAATCTTTCCAAAGAGAAGAGCTTATAAAACTGTTGAAACTCTTTAACAATTCTGAATTAGATTACAGATACATGACTAGAATTTCAGTTTATTTTTATTTTAAAGAATTTAAAAATAATGCAATCCAAACCAACCATAAGTTTGTATCATATGTTTAGTTTCTGATGTTAGCTGTTGAATTTTTCAAAGTCATGTTAAAAACTTTCTGTTTATTGTCAATGTCAAAGAATTGTTGGGAAAACTAGGTATTGCTCCAAATCTTTTAGCATCTCTTTGAAAGGGACACCATCTTCATTTTTGTATCACACACCAAATATGTATAGACTTTCGGCTACTTGCAGGTTATTAAGTTTTTTCTATATATGGCCCACAAAAAAACCCTATCTGTAGTTATCATTGATAGAGCCATCTGATGATCTACTGTGGTAGGCTGGGAAGGCCAGAGACAGGAGCTGATCAGCATTTGGAGAACCAGCTGTTTCCCCAAGGCTTCCTTTGATCTTGTAAATCAGGAAGAATGTATTTTGCAGGTTTCCTTTTAAGGCTTTACAGTGCAAGACTTGGTCATATATGTGCATGATTTTTTGCTGCCTACCCACAACCTATCCTGAACGTGAAGGAATAATACATGGTGTACCAGTGTTTATGTATAAAACAAATATAAAGTCATAGAAAACAGTTTATCTACTATTCAGATACAATCTGCTGGGTGTTCAGCCGAATTATGCATAATTTTTGTGTAAAACCATTGACCCAGAATTTTCTGGACATTGGCAAAGGAGAGAGAGGAGCAGCATCCCATGCAAAGACAAAATTCTATGCATAGCACTTGTCTAATTCCACACTAAATCATCTGAATGCCCAGAAATAGGAGGGAACAAGAGGGAAATGTATATGCATGCTTTGTTGAATTGATGTATTGGCATTTGAATTTGATATATACACACAAATTTTTCCCCATAAATGTGTCAGTTTGCCCCAAATTCATTCAACTACAAACACATTCACAGAAAAACACAAACAGACCTGAGTTTCTTTATATTTAACATAATTTAACAATGTATTCTTCCTTAGCCTGATAAAGAGTTAAAAGGGAGTTCAACACTTGACATTGATTTTTTTAAGAATGGCCACATTTACTGGTACATTCTGTCTCACAGTGCTCCATTGATGCCAATCGCTTTAATCAGCTAAATAAACTCAGTTCATGCCTGCTGTGCATAAGTGAAGAGGTACAAACAAGCAAAGCAAAGCACGTCAGTGAAACTGGCTCAATATGTTGCAAATAACATTACAACTCCTGAGGTTTAACAGCTAAGCAAATAGAATCACAATTGAGAAGATATTCAGGTATCCTGGTATCGAATTTTATTTAACCTTGCCTAAAAATGTATTTCTATGTCTTCTCTTCATTCTTCTGCTAAAGCTTTTTTTATATTGATATATATTTTTCATTACCTTTAAAAGTATATGCTAATACAAACACCAAAATGTCATACTTTTAATCTAAGTGATTCAAATGCAATAAAATATTTTCATCTTTGAAATGGGGGTAACGTCCCCTTCTCAGATGTCTGACCACCCTCTAAAGCCTAAATTCCATGCAACTCTGCACTGCTAGTGGTTAACTTAAGACTGTAGAAGACAAAAATTACTGTAAAGATATTTGTTTTAATGCCAGAGATGGTGAAGGCTCCTGTTATGAATAAATTCCAAGCATATATGTATATAATCTGAATTTTTTTACAGTTTTCATTAAAAGTTTATGGTCTGGATTGACTACGCAAGAGCAGTACTTTTGCATGTACTCAGTATCCAGTGACGTTTCTTTACACCAAAGGAACTTGAAAATGCTCACAGTTTATCCTGGAAGTGGAGATGACTTTGTCTTTTTGAACCGTATTTGTGAGCAGATAGAATTAATTCATTCCCATATTTCTTGGTTCCACTTCTTTTTTCTGGAGAGTCCAGCAACAGTCAATAACCACATTACCCACTTCACTTACTTACTGCAGGCAGTATAGTTATTTTAGCGATTGGGGGGGGGGGGGGGGGGGGGGGGGGGGGGGGGGGGGGGGGG
>JAWWEE010000105.1:87819238-87855945 GCA_035221455.1 Xenops minutus | reverse complement strand
GGAAGGGAAGGGAAGGGAAGGGAAGGGAAGGGAAGGGAAGGGAAGGGAAGGGAAGGGAAGGGAAGGGAAGGGAATAGTGTTGTAGATGACATCTACATGTTTATGGACAATTGTGATATTGCTTCAATTGAGGAGATCAGTGAAACACACATCTATTATATTTTGGATTTGTATGATAGCCTTTTATATGATGAAGTGTATGATGGCCTTCAAGAGCATTTTCTTTTGAAGTTTTAATTGCACCCTCATTTTTCTTTCCATGCCTGGAGCCTTATACCACCTCTTCCTTCTCAAAGAAGAAAGTTTCAACCCTTTTTTACTGTTGCTGGAGTTGAATCATTCTGAAAAAAAACAAAAAATCATAGGGATAGAGGGATCAGATTAGATAATAGCCAAATTGATTTCCAAGAGAACAGAATAACCTTTTTGATTCTTGGCACATTTGCTTAAATTTGCATTCTGTTTATCTTCTGTGTCAGCAATTTTTACATAGTCCTGAAAGCAGGTTGCAGTCCAAGATTGTTTCACATTGAAACAATAGGCCATACCTGTGTTTCTACAGACAATCATAGTCTACTTTGCTTATTGGTTAATAAGGATCACAGAAAGGTGCTGAAACTTTTGATGGAGACAAAAGTAAGAAAAAACTTTCCTTCAGGCCTGAAATTGTTATACACATTCTCCTATCCACATGTACTGGGATTATGGTATGGCACCTTGAGATGAGGGAGCATCAGGAGTGGGTAGCTCCTCAGGGGAAGGTGAGGCTGACAGCAAAACCTCAGATGAAAAGTGCAGGTTCATTCATAGCCCACTGATCACCAAACAGCCTGTAGTGATGTGACAGGTCTGAGGTCAGACTGAGAAGTCAAGCCAGCAAGTCAAGGCTGTGACCAGCATGGAGGAAGGCCTAGCACAGCGTAACTACAGCATAGCATGGGCATGGACCAAGGGCAGGGGCCAGAGCTTAAATGCAAACCCTGAGACAAGGGTTGAAGCATAGGTACATGAAGGTCCCAGTTTTTCACACTTTTTTCTTGTGGCATAGGTGTTTTCCCAGCGGTCAGATAAAAAAGCTACACAGTTCTGGCAGACCAGAAGTGACTCACAGGAAACCAAGCCTCTGAGAAGGAGTGGGGAAGAAAGGTCACATAGGAGGTTTATGGGAAAGGACAGTTATGGACTCATCAGAATAATCAAAGCTTGTTGGTGAAATCAGGGCCCTGACACTTGATAAAAAAATGCAGCTCTTATAAAAAGTGTCTTTTTTAATTGCCAGTCACTTTGGCTTTATTTTTTTATTTGTTTATACAATATATATTGCAGAGTTAACATGTACTTTCTTTGATCCACAGAGTTTCTTTTTAACTCAACAGGAGTTGTGTGCACAGATCAATCATAATAAAAAAGCAAAACTTTTTTTCAGAACTATAAAATGTACAATATTAGGGCCTTATCCACCTTCTGGGAGATGATATGGCTTGTCAACTCTAAATAATTTCCCAGAGAACAATGTACCTCACAGGAGGTCATCGCGTAAGAAAATTGGGGGTTGGATCACTGACCCACTTCATGATTCAGTTTGACAGACTGAGTTTAAGTCTATGGAGGAAAGAACTTTGCTAATATTGCTTGAACTATTTATTGGTCCCTTTTACAAATCTCACTGCTTTTCCGTATGATGAATACAATACTTAACAGGAGAACTTTTCCACAGAAAAACAATTTTCTGCAATATTATTGTGTCCCTCCATAGAACAATAAAACACTGGGAAAAATCATCAAATGTATTTCTTATTATCATTGATTTGACTATGGGATGCTTTATAGGTTGGATTTCTCAGTGTGTCAACTAATTAGCTTCACAAATTACAAAGAAAATTCAGCTGCTTCCAATTGACTGTTATGAACATATAAAATAGTTTCTGCACCATTGAAAAATGAAATATGACCTTTTAAATGTTTAAACTTTACTTCCCTTTTTTTGTGAGTCATGATACTCTGGTTTAAATTCTATATTATGTTGCAGTTGAAGCAATATTCAGGTGCTTAAGATAAGCCAAATGCTTAAAAACATGTTCAATTTGATTGTAAAGTATCTATTCAGATTATAAGAAGAGTTTCATATAAACAGAGAGTTTAAGTTTCCTCACTGGCATATGGGGAGCCTGTCCACCCCAGAGATTAGGCAGTTTCACTTTTTCTGTCCTGAGCCTGAATGCCTCAGTAATTTCAATTCCTAAATTATGCAGTTTAAATACACCCCTGAGTCAATTACACAAAGCCAACACTTCGAAGTCAGGGTAAGTAGCTGTTACAAATGTCTTGTTCCTCCTCTCCTCAGCAGACACACACAGAGAAGTACACATACGACCTTGAACACACACACACTGCAGACATGTTCCAAAACCACCAAAGCCAGCTGAAATTCCTCTGCTTACTTCAGCTGGCTTTGGATCTTACATTTGCATTTGCAAAACAATTCTGCTCACTTCTGAAATCTAATAGGTCACATCTGTATGAATCCTGAAACAAGCATAAGACAGTTAAAAAAAAAAAAAAAAAAGAAAAAGTCATGCAGCTTTCTAAGCCATGTGGATAAATTGTCAAGCTTTTACCTTGTTCAGTTCCCAATTTTGTGCTCAAATGTACCAGATGCAGCACAGTCACTTATAGTGGAAGGCACTTCAGCACTTTCAGGAGTGTTCAGCAAGTGCAGCTCCCTTTAGGAGAAATCACAGGCTTGTAGCACATAGTGAAGGAGGTTACTCAAGAGATCATTTACCTTTCCGTCTCACCCATTCCCAGCAGACTGTTTTTTAAGCTGCCCTTAAAAACTTGAGATGATGGAGATTCCACAGCTCCCTAAGGCAGGATGATCAAAGCTTCACTGTCTCTACAGTTGGAAAGTTTTCCCTAATAGCCCTTGTTTCATTCTAAGCGCAGCAATTTTTTTTCATGTCTCGGATGGAAAAGAACAGGACAGTGCTTTCTCTTCCTGGCAACCTCTTGTACATGAGAAAAACTGTTGTCATGTTTCCTCTTGGTGAAATATTCCAGTTCTTACAGCCTTTCTCATAGGTTGTGTTTTCTGGATCTTCGATCTTCTTTGTTACTCATTTCTGTGCTCTCTCCAATTGTTTTCCTCTTTCATCAGTCATTATGTGTTACATTGGACATTGCCCTGAAGCTAGGTTTCAGTAGAGGATTAAAATATCAAAATATTCTATAGACACAGATATAGTTCTTTTTTCTTGTGACTTGCAAAGGAAGGGGAATATTTCATATCTTGCATTTCTTAGGACACTAAGCAGAATAAAAGATACTAAGTCTAAACATCAGATCACAAAGTTTGTCAACAATATATAACCAAATTCCAGGTATTTAGCTATGTCTACCATGGCATCATAAGATCCCAGCAACCCAGTTGAGGCTGCCCTTGGTTGTCCTTCAAGAGTTAATTTTTTCTGCGTGTCCTCCAACCATGTTATCTGCTGATGTTTGATTTTGCACATCTGTCAGTCAGATGCGTTTAAAATCCATATAGCTAGTTACTTTGATATTAGTGTTGAATTGAAATACCTACTACCTTGTGACATAGAAGAGAAGGTGGGAAGGAATAGATTTTTTCTTAACATTAAATATTTAAAATATATTAGAGGAAGTGAGTGCAGAAATTGTGACTTTCATATGTTGCAGAGTTGACTCAGAAGCTGATAAAGGTGGTTGAGAAATATGATCAAACAATGTTTTGGTGACCTATTAATCTAATGAGATTCCAAAGAGGAACTGCAGAGATGAAATATTAGCTGGAAAGAGGAACAATTGTGGTTGATAGTGAATAAAAAATGAAATACCGTATGTGGCTATACCTTCATAGCTGGAGTTATAAGAATATACACATTCTGTTTGTGTGAGCTTTTCACATAATTCCCTTGGGAGGTAGTGCAGAATTTGTTTTTTCAAAAGAAAGCTTTGGTAATTTTATATATTGTCTTTTCTGTTATGAAGTAACCTCCTTTCATTTACTCAAAAATAAAAATGAACAGTTAAAACAATTGTCCTAGTCTTCTGGCATATAAAGTATGATGTGCATTTGTGAAAGGACCCAAAGCTGGTAAAAGGAAAAATGTAGGAGTCACAAGATAGCTGGAAGCCTCTTCCCTTCATTAATATGATGACTTACTTGTCATGGAAAGCAGTGCTTACAGTACATGCATTTATGGTAGTGTTTGATATGTTGCCTCATGGACACAGAGTCAACATATCCAGAAAGACCTTCACAAAGCTAGTGTGTGCTTAGTGGTTTCTGGCAGCAATTTCACAGGAAGTCTCTAATCATGGGTACAGATAAGGAAGACTTTTCTGCTGTCTATACTAACACATACTCACGTAAATTCTTATATAAATTCTACAAAGCTATCCACAGAATTAGCAACGTACAATCAGGTTGCTGTTGTCATTTGCATTTCAGCTGTCAAAAACACCATTTTATTATATACGGGGTAGCATAGAATCAGATTCTTCCTGACTTTAAGTACATAAAGTTGGGACTATCTACATGTATCACATTGCATACACCACTGCAATGTATCTGTGCTCAGATTGTCAGTTGTCTGAGCAATAATGTGTTTTGTATGTCAAGGTTTCCTTTGTCAGTTCAAGGAACAAAAATACTATGTAAAGAATTTAATTTCAGAAGAAAAGCACAAGATTTAATACCAAACTATTTTTTTAAGCATCAGTGTAATCTAATGTTGGAGCTGGCTTTTTTAGTCTTTGAATTTATTTCTAAAGTAATTTTTACAAAGATGATTTAAAGACTACATTAATTTAGATTTAAAACAGAAATTAAGTGTTTTGAGGAAAATATTGTACTTACAAATGCACCTGATTTAGCCAAAATCCGATTCACAGTTTTGTTATTTTTTCTAATTAACTTTTTTGAATCATCTTTTATATTTGTTTGTCTGCCGCAGAAATCTACCAAATACGCATATCATTATATCTCACTCTAGAAATTATTTTACCTTGTGGAGAAGGAACTGTTTGCTGAATGTTTTTGTGTTTTGTTTTTTTTCTCTGTGGGAACACCTTCTTTTTTTGTAGATTGTTTTGTGGTCTTTTTTCAGTGGACCTGATGCTTATAGAAATTGTTCTAAGGGGAAAAATCAAATATGCTAACAGATTGCAATTTCTACTAAAAATACTAAATTCAGAGTTATCCACAGCTCATTTAAAGTATTTTATAATGTAGTATATGAATCTATACGACTTTCCACAACATAAGCTTGTAATAAAATTGCAAGCAAAAACTTGTAGTAACCTTATTTATCAAAAACCCTTAAAAAATATTTATTCCTTATGTCCAAGACACTTTTCCCTCATGTTCTTATCCCATTCCTCACTTTTGCCATCACACTCTGTATACACCACAGTTAGTAAATGCTCAAGCAAAACATATATTAACATCATGCAGGCAGTGCTGGATTTGTCCTTCATCATGGAGCAGTTCACATATATCATTGTTAAGTGAGGGTAAAATATTTGAAAACCTTTTAATTTTCTGGAGGAGGTACATAAACATGCTGAACACAGAAATCGCAAAGATGTTTTAGGAAAGTTTACAGAACTTTTAATTAAAGTGCCATCTGCTATGTACTGACATAAAAGAATTTCTTGGACAGAATATGCACAATAGGCACAGAGGCATTATGCAATAAGCTTTCCTTTTTCCTGACACCCATCTCAAGCATTGCAGTGTTTCTTTTTCTCCTGGCTGCTCCAGGCCATTGTCCTTGTTGAGCTGCATTGCCATCCTTGCATGCCCAGCAATGCCCTCTCAGTAAGTTCTCCCTTTCATGGCACAATTCTCACTTTGACTCTATGGGTGGCACAAGGACCACTGCATCAGTAGTATTTTCTCTCAGATGTAAGTGTTCATTTTTCTGATTGGTACTTCTATGGAACTCTCTCCAGTCAAACAGTTTCACGTGGCCAGTGAAACGTTTCCTAAGTTTCACATGGTTTCACTCCTGGAAGAAACTACAGCAGCATGATCTCTCCTGCAGTCTGCTGACTTTTGCCAGGACTTGTACCAGGATTTCTCCCAATAAATGTACCTTTCCCAATGACATTGAACAGTAATGAGTGAAGATTTAGTTCTCACAGTTAGCATGAACTTTGCTTAACAAAGAAACATTTTTTGCAACTACTAGCAGATATTTAATTGATCTTGTCAACAAATAAATAAAGGGGAGTCTTTCCCTGGATATTCAGCATAAGTCATACTCGTGACCTTGTATAGGTACTGAGGACTTCAAGTGACTTTTTTAAGAATTGTAGCATTTGAGAAACATCAAGCCAAATAGTTCTAGATCATTGAAATTACAAGATGTATTATCAGTAATTTTTCTTTTAGAAGTTGGAGATGAGAGGTTGATGGGGCGAGGAATTACATTACATTTACAGAGGGGCCTTTAAAACATGTTTTGATAGAGAAGCATGTTTCTGTGACTGTGATTATTATTTGTGATCAAATTGGAATTGATTTCTAATTCTGAATATTGTTGCAAAAAGCTTTTGAAGTAACATAAATCTGTTTACAGTACTTGCTGTATGCCAAGTGTAATAATGAATAATAATTTATATTGTTAATAGACATTATACTGATACTATAAAGATCAATTATTTGAATTTACATTTTTTAAAGATGATTAGAATTAAAATTAAAGATGGATCAGCCCTGGTTGTCTAGCACAGCAGCATAGTATTTTTCCATCCAGAATATGTGACCAGTGATTTTAGGCCTTATTTTAAAGGCCTATTTTGAATTTTAATTCATTGAAATTTTGTGATTCTGAGATGGAAATGACTGTGATTTCACAAGAAAGTTAAGCATGTGACTGCCTTTGTGCATATGAATAACTGCTGAAATTGCTTGGGCATTAAGTTATAGACATATTTAGGTATTATATTGAACCATGGTCTTAGAGAAGCAACGCATTATGGCATTTCTCAATTCCTTTCCTACGCAAAACCCCTGAATTTTAAAATAACTTTGTCACAGAAAGTTATTCTGTGACAAAGAGTTAAAATCACCAAACTTAAAAATAACCCAGACTTTGAAGAAAATAAATTCAGTAGAAGTGGAATTAATTCTGTTTAAAATATATTGATTTTCTCTTTTTTTCCTTTTTTTTTTTTTTTTTTGCTTTTTGTTTTTTATTCAAGTGAGTTCAAAATTGGAAATCTGTGAAACTTAGAAGTATGGAGCTGTCAAATATTTGCAGTTTTAAAGTGAATGAATTAACATTTTTCTGAAGCAGACTTTTTTAACATCTTATCAAGAATCAAAGTACTGGTATGAGTGTTCATATAACTCTTTTATAGGAATCTGCAGGAAATTCCAGTTTGCATTGTACTACATATTGGTATTAATTAACATATCATTGAAAATGAAGAATGGTTTAATTCAACTAATGCTGAAATAATTTTAATTAGTTTTAATATGAGATGTCCTGAAAGATAAAAAGATATTAGACATTAAAACACAAGAAAAGTTACAGCTGAGGTCATTGTTTCTGTATTTCTGACCTTGAGTGTATCATTCCTCCATTCTTCCAAAAATGCTAACATATTTGTGTGAGTTTGTATCATATAACCTTTAGAAAAACTTACTCTTTGAAGTATTTACCAGTACTATTTTCATATGTACCCACCTGTAAAACTAGATATCTTACTCACTGAAAGTGTAGGGCAAGAAAGAGCAATAAAAATTGTCTGAAGTAAGCTAAAAATGGTTTTCTGTTTCTATAAAATAACCCCTCCATACATTCTCTTTAAAATGTCATGATTTCAAAGTTTGATAACTGACAGCCCTGCAGAGTTAGAAACAAGGTCTGTGAGTCCAATTGCAAAGCTGAGAATCTTTTCCTTTACAGTTTATTGCCTCTAGCCCTGCAGGACTACTAGGTATTGAACTTTAAGAGCAGTGACATTTTTAAATAAAGAGTAGATGTTACTGGCTTGGGATTAAAATCTGACCATTTTAAGGGTCAGGAGGTATAATTTTATAGAGAAAAAAGAATTGTTGTGAAGGAAAGCAGCAAATATTTTGCTGTTTAAACAATCTTATCAGCTAAGTTCATGCACAGAATAAAAAGTGGGAAGCCATTGTTAAGGTAAATCTAAAAGTAGACCTTATGAACTGTATCAAAATCAGATGAGATACAATAACAAGTATCCCTATTGCAACCTCTATTATCATTGTCCAAGATGTATACACATATATATCTCAATAGAATACTGTATCATATTTTGGGATGTGAATACACTTGTAAAATCCCAATTCTGCAATAAAATTTCTGACATAAGAAATTCTCTCTCATATGAGATAAAACATTAATTTAAAGCAATAAACATTTAATTCTGGTCAATGTCCATTTATGTGATGCCAAGAAATTAAATTTGTAACTTTAGGATGTCATAGCACCTCAACATTATATTAAGGCTTAGCTAAGATACTGCTGTCTCAGCACTATGTTTTGGGCTTAATATGCATATGGAATTTGTAAGCTCAGAAAAGCCCTCTAGGATCATAGAGTTCAACTGTTAACACAGCACTGCCAAGTCCACCACTAAACCATGTCCCTAAATGCCACATCTACAAGTCTTTTAAATACCTCCAAGGAAGGTGAGTCTTTTGCTTCCTTGAGCAGTGTTTCCCTGGTCAGTGTTTGACAAACCTAATCTTCCCTAATATCAGATCTAAGCCTTTCCTGGTACAACATGAAGGCATTTCCTCTTGTCCTGTCACTTGTTACTCACTCACTGACTCACACCTCACTGCAACCTCTTTTCAGATTTTTGTAGAGAGTGATGTCTCCCCTGAGCCTCCTTTTCTCCACGCTAAACAAGCCCAGCTCTCTCAGCCACTCGACATAAGACTTGTGCTCCATATCCTTCACCAACTCCATTGCCCTTCTCTAGTCACACTTCAACACTTCAGTGGTTTTTTTTTTTTGTTGTGAGTGGACCAAAACTGAATACAGGATTTGAGGTGTGGCCTCACCAGTGTTGATTACAAGGGAACAATCACTGCTCTGGACCTGCTGGCCACACTGTTTCTGATATGAGTCAGGATGCTAATGGTCTTCTTGGGAACCTCAGAACTTGGGCTCACTGCTGGCTCATGTTCAGTGGGCTGCCAACCAGCAGTCCCATGTCCCTTTCTGCTGAGCAGCTTTCCAGCTGCACTATGCCAAGCCTGTAACACTGCATGGGGCTGTTGTGACCCAAGTGCAGAATTTGGATCTTTGCCTTAGTGAACCTTCTGCCCACCAATCCAGTCTGTCGATATATCACTGTAGATCCTTCCTACCCTACACCAGATCAACACTCCCACCCAGTCTGGTGTTGTCTGTGAATGTACTGAGGCTGAGTTCAGTCCCCTTGCCCAAATCACCCATAAAAAATACTAAACAGGACCAGCTCCAGTACTGAGCACTGAGGAACCCGCTAGTGACTAGCTGCCAACAGGATTTAATTCCATTGATCATCATTGTCACATGAGAGTGAATAGTCCATCCTGCCAAGCCATAAGCAACCAATTCCTTCAGGAGAATCCTGTGGGATGCAGTTTCAAAGGCTTTTACTAATGTCCAGGGAGACTACATCCACAGCCTTTCCCTCATCCAGTTTTGTGACCATCTGGTCACAAAAGGAGATCAGGTTGGTTAAGCAGGACCTGCATTTCTTAGACATATGTTGGCTGGGCCAGATCCCCTGATTGCCCTGTACCTGCCGTGTGATGGCACTCAGGATGTGTGCTCCATGACCTTCTCCAGCACCAATGTCAGGCTTACAGACCGAGATCTTCTTTCTGGTCCTCCTTGTAACTGGATGTCCCATTTGCTGACTTCCAGTCAGCTGTGATCTCCCTGGTGAGCCAGGACTGCTGGTAAATGGTTGGAAATACCTTGGTAAACACTTCTACCTGCTCCCTCAATACGCTTCAGTGGATCATGTCTGACCCCACAGACATGTGTGTGTCTAAGTGGTGTAGCAGGTCACTGACCATTCCTGTTTGCATTATAGGGGCTTCATCTGCTCCCCATCCCTGTCTTGCAGGTCAGGAGTCTGGGTACCTGGAGAACAACTGATCATACTGGTAAAGATTGAGACAAAGAAGGCATTTCAATACCTGTCCTAGTTAGGCTGAGGTATTTTTCATTTGTTACTGTTTCCCTCTTCATCCAGTAAAGAATGCAGATTCTCCTTGGCTCTCCTTTTGTTGCTGATGTATTTATAGAAACTTTTTCTATTGTCTTTTGCCGCAGAAGCCAGATAAAGTTCTGCTTGGGCTTTGGCCCTTCTGATTTTCTCCCTGTGTAACCTCACAATATTTTTGAAGTCCTTCTAGGTTTCCTGCCCTTTCTTTTGAAGGGGATACACTTTCCTTTTCACCCTTTATTCCAGACAAAGCTCTCTGTTCAGACAGACTGGTGTTCTTCCCCCCTTCCACTTTGTCTTTTGCCACATGGTGGTAGCCTGCTCCTGCATCTAAGATTTCTTTCTAGAGGAATGTCTGGTCTTCCTGGATTCCTGTTCCTTTAGGGACCTTAATGACACCTCCATGCTAGATGAACAATTGTCCTTGCTATTGTTTGGTTCCATTTGCACAGCCCCATACCTGCTATGATAAGGCACCTGCAAAGTCACAGAAAAGATGTGCCTGTTGTTCTAGGCAGTAATTTATTATCATTGTTCCCTATTCCTTAAGTCACTGTGTTCAGCCACGGGGAGAGAGGACAGGAAATCCTACATATCATTCATCCTGTCTGCCTGTTGAGTCTGTCTCAGGGAAAGTAGGGTAGAATTCCAGTAGTCTCGCTCTCTCTTTCATAGTTCCTGATGCTCCTCAACCTACTCACTTCCTCCTGGAGCTCTCTCACTAAACAGAGGAGTTCCTCTACCTGGGCACACCTCCCACACTTCCCTTCTGCAGGGCACACTCTGTGGCTGACACCTGGGTGTCAGCATGTTCCACCCAGAGCACTGTCTGAGCATCTGTGTCAGTTGTACTGGTTGCAGAGCTTGGAGAAATTGTGGCTTTCTCCTGGATTATTGCCATTACTTCCTGGTTGAGCTTGCAGGGCTTCAGTGCCCTTCCTGCATGCCCTCCTGTGCTAACTATCTTGCCATGCCCTAAGGGATTCTTTGATAGGTATGGGGGGCTTGGCTGCCCTTGCTTCTGGCCCTGCCCAGGTCTCATCAGCCACTGCCACACAAGCTGCAGGCTCCTGGTGGCTCTCTCGCCTCTCCTGAGATTCCCCTGCTTTAGGAAACCCCACTGTGCACTGCGCCGGAGCACTCCACTGCCGATCGTGCCAGCAGTGGAGATGCTCACCTCAGCAACACACATGCAGTGTGAAACAACCAGCAAACTGAAAATGTGATTCATTTGAAAGCAAACCCTTTAAACCAGCAATAATAATTCAAGTATAAGCTAGACTGAACAAGTGAAAGATTAGTATAGCCCCAGCATCCTGCCTACCACAGAGCCTGTTAACAAATGCCTAGAAATGGGCTTAATAGCTAAGTACTTATTTAGTAGATATTCCCCTGTATGCCTCATAAATTCCAACAGATTTGTGATGTACAGTCAGATTTTTTATCTTTGTGTGCTGTAGCCTTAAAAGATTTTTTTTTGTCAGTGAATTTATCTAATCACTCTTATCACTTTTTCAGTTCACATAATCTTCTGTCATTTATAACCTCCTGTGGCAATGATTTCCACAGTTTAACTATGCCCTGTGAGAAAAAAAAAAAAAAAAAAAAAAGCCTCCCATTGTTTGTTTTAAATATACAGACTAATAATTTCATTTAATGCCTTTAGATCTTACATGACAAGGAATAACATTTTTGGTTCATTTTCACCATGGAACTCTCACAGACATTACCTGACCTCCCTTGACCACCTCTTACCCAGGCTGGAGGGACTTACCTTATAGAAGCTGTGCCATGTCCTCCAGAGATTCCTCCAGTTCCACTAGATCTGTTTGAGTTAGGAAGAGATCAGAACTGCATACCGCATTCAAAATGTGGGCTTACCGCAGACTTTTTTAGTGGCGTAGTCATATTTTCTGTTTTGCTATTTCCAAAGCCCTGCCGAAAACTAATATAACTGAAGAACACATCATGCACTTGACATGCTCTAGTATCTATGAATTAAAATATACACAGAAGTTTTCTCCAGTGCATAGTCAATAGAAAGATGTTTTCTTATATGTAATTTTAGATATCATTTAGCTGTCTGAGATATCAAAATATAGTGCCAGGCTCTGATGTGAGTTACACTGAGGATACTCCATTGAAGTTGACAGGTCCAATCAATATACAGCATGCACTGACATGAAGTGGATCCCTGACATTTCCTGAATACGGTATATGCACAGACAATTATTGCAATTGCTCTCATTATGTAATTTCTAGGAGATATATTCTAGCTAGTAAGCCTCATGTACTAAGTATTCTGTATATAATTCAGATCAAGTAGTGCAATCTAAATTAATTGTATTCTTTATTTATTGCACTTTTAAAACATCAAGTACTGTGAGAACATAACAGAATGCAAATTATTTCAAAATATAAGAAGATACTGTAGCCATTTCTGCTTGCATCACTGTGTCTGACTGAAGGGAAAGGCATTTCAGATTTGGAGTTTTCAACTAAAGCATGCCACATCCATGTGACACACCACAGACAGACAGACATCTTGTGATATGTCTTTCATGCCAAGGAGAGTTGATTCCACTCTAAGAACTGCAACATTAACTGAACAATTTTACTGTATATGTTTTAGATATGTGTATTTTCAATATGTTAAATGATATAGTGTTGTAAGCATCAAAAATACAGTATGAGACTTCCATGTAGAGATAGAAGGGAATAAGTATAGCACTGTATTTGATAGCATTTTCTTTTCAACCTAGAAGTTCTTTACCTTCACATTTTTATTTTGGCATTCAGTCCTAGGAATTATCTCTGCTTTATGATGAGGTTCAGGATGACGCTCTCTGTCTCTGTTTTAAGGCTTTCAGCTGAAAGCTGTATAATGAGTGTACAACATTAGTATATTAATATTGATAATTGTAGGGCACTTTTTTCAGTCCTTTTCTACCATACCTGAAGGCTGAAGAGTATACCAGTTTTGTCAGTTGGCTGAAGACAAGCCCATTGCTACAACTGTTGTACCTGCAGAATATTGGGGATTCTTTTTGTGCTGTTTTCCATAAGAAGATACGCACAAACAGAAATTTTCTCAGGAAATGGAAGAAAGTAGATAGGCTAGTAAACTTTACTCATTTATTCAGACAGACTTTTTTTTTTTTGCATCTGGTTAAAGCATATACTCCCCAATAACTGTTCTATCTCCCCTTTTTTTAGACCATGAAATAAAGGTACTTGTCCATCCTCTTAACCAATTTATTTAGTTTTTAATGCCAGCAGTAACATTTGTCAAAGCACATACTCTAACTGGCCTGTGACTAGACAAAATGTATTTACCAGGAGTAGGAGGACTTAAATCCTGTATTGCCATCGTTCAGTGTAGTACATTTTTCTGGGACTTCTAGGTATATGATCATTACAAATTGTGAATGCATCAGACATATTGTACATGTGCAGATCAAATTTGAAGCATGTCCACAGAATCCACTGGAATTTGTGGACCACAGAGCCTCCCCTACAACATGTGCCCTTTTACTATTGAGTCAGCCTAATCCCTGATACATAAAGTTCACTGTTCAGATATGGCAGAGTGCAGACTGTCATTCTTTTCCCAGCATTTTCCAGATGAAAGATGGAAGCATCTGCTTTCATGTTTTGTGCACATGTCCTTCTTCCAGCCACTGTAGTAGGCACTTCTAGCTAAAACCAGGGTAGAAAACTTTACCTGTTATCTCCAGAGATTATCAGCAGCAGCAGATGGCTTCTTTTAAGGCAACACTACCATTACACTAGTGTGAAGTGGTATTTAAAACTATGTCAATTAGCTGTAATTTACCTTACTGGGAAGTTTGTTGGTAAACACAATCACTCAGGAAGATTCAGATGAGCAGTAGCTCACATAGCTGGACTCCAAAGAGACTACATTCAAACGGTTTTGAGTTTGGAAGCTGAGCAGAGACTTTAATAAGTCCTAAGGTAATAAACCTTACTGAAAGACAAGAATGTCAGGACTAAGGCCAGCTTAAAAGAGTCTAAAATATACATTAAGGAGATGTCTCTTCCATCTTCTTTTTCTTTAAATGAGAGAGCCTCCATTTCCTAAATCTGTACTTGACTTCATTTGACTCGGTAACCACAGTGATTTTCCCACATCTTAAAATAAAAGTGAAAATTGTTAAGACAAGAAAGAGGTATTACTTTATAGTGTCATAAAAGTTAGCTCTGTGAATGACAGAGTTTTCAATGCACACCTTGCATCTATCAACTTTAGCAACATCTGGGTTGTTTAGTTTTGGTTTTTAACCAGATAATAAAAACTATGAAAAATCTTTTTGTTTAGCTTTATTGCACTACATTCTCTACTAGTTGGGCTTATTCAAAGTCATTGCTTCTCAACTGTGTGCTCATATTTGTTGCATTGCCACATTTTAATTGTTTCGGTTATTATATGAGATAGGGAGATACCTACCACTCAGCCCAGGATAGAAGAGACTTACCCAAGTTGATATCTCATTATTGCAAGATTCAGAACCTTTTCAGGAGGAATGAATCTCCATGCTGTAAGAAGGAAATCTCCAGGCTGTAGGGTATTTTGAAGTAAGAAAGCTTCGCTAATTCCCTCTATTCACCATTAGTCCTATTCTTTCATATCATAACTAAATATCAGTTGTCTAGATGGGACAGACTACTCTGTTCTGCATGTTGTAGTTAAGGTTTTCAATGAAGAAAAGATACCAAACCAAAGTTGTTAAGTAACAGTCACTACAACCCCTTGTCACCTCAAAACTGGCTAATTAGTGTGTCTGATCTCAGTCAAGACCCAGTAGGAAGTTATATGCCTTTGTCCTACTGAGTTATTTGTATCAAATGTGTTTTTAATTTGCAGCCTGATAACCAATAAAAGTTTTGGTGCAGGTTCAGTCAAGATGTGTGCTGACTCACCAAAGAGAAGATAGGGAGATAAGGATTTCTGTTATTGAAGGAGTTGTTAATTGGCCAGTCAGGTACACAAGATAACATCTGATCTAACAAAGAGACATCTCTAAGGGAGAAATAGAATCCTTATTTTAATTAAAAGGGGTGGTCAAATTATCTTCCAAATAAGAAAGAAATCAATGCATTTGAAGAAAAACAGATTAGATCTGTTTAGGCTCCTGGGAAGGACTTATAAAAAGGATGGGTTATAAAAAGCAAGTGTCTCACACACGGCAAAGGACATAACCTGAGCCCTAACATATAGAGAAAATAAAACTTTATAAACTGAATGTTTAGGAAATCTTGCAGAATAACAGCTGGATAAAAAAGGAGACCTACTGCTGACATAAACTCCATGTCAGTAGAACAAATGTCAGTTTTATTTTGTTTCTTTTGTGTGTGTGTGTGTCTTATAAACATCTGCAGCTGTTTTTTTTTTTTTTTTCTTTAGTTGCTTGTTTTATTTCAGTCTGGCCTAAGTTTGTTCTCAAAGTACAAGGGGACAGGGAAATGTCTTTACTTCTTTCTTTAGAATTCTACACTGAGACAATTTAATCCCAATTGTCATAGCTCTGCAGCATGTTCTTCAGAGAACCCACAGCTAACAGTTGTAGGATACACAGTAGGATTGTGTAAGAGCAGCAGGTGGTATCACAAGACACAGGGGAGGAGAGGCTGACAGCTAGGAGGGTTCTTAGTCATGCAGCTAAGATACAAAGGAACAAGTATGAAACCTGAGGATTTTCAGACAACATGTTGAATGCTCGATCCGCAGACTTATTAGCACTGAATGAAGTAGGAACTGGGATGCAGGTGCCACTCTCTGTCTTCTTGCGATGGGGCTACAAAATCCGTGCTTTGCTTTGCCTGCATAGTTCTGCATAATTCTTCTTCATCAAGAAGGAGTGAAGGTACTCTCACACCAGAATGTACTATCATTTGGGGTTAGGTCATCTGCTGCAAATCTGTACCTATTCAACACCCCTCATGCAGAGCTGGAAATGGAACTCACCTCGTCTATCTCAGAACCATTGAGCTGTTAGATAATAGGGAGACTCTCCACTGTCCATCTCTGAGGCGAACCTAACTCCAGATTTTGAAAGGTAGTGTGTACACATATAGCTCCAAAAGAGAGCTCAGCTCTCTTATGCATCACCAGAGCAATGAACATCATTTCAGTGCCTGACCACTAAACATATTTGTTTCTGCCATTCTTATTTTGTGTCTTAACTTTCTCCCTGGAGCGTAATCCAAAGCACCTTCTGAAGAGGCTGGACATGTACTGTTTTTATTTTGATGTGTCCTTTCAATCTAGAATAGGATAAGATGTTGTAACAGTAACACTGATAGAAGTCTAGACTCTTTTCTTCCCCTCAATTCTGTTTCACACTTTTTCTTCTCCCTGCTGGTCATAGATGGCCTTGAAACTTGAACTAACCATACTATGCTTTATTGCTTGTCATTTGGAATAAACAGTAATAATAACTATAACCCTCATTCGGGCTTTGACTTTGTTAATTTCCAGGATAAATTTCTGAGCCCCTGGCAATATACAGTTTGCAAGGTTCCTTTTTGCTAGGAGGCCCTGTGAATAATAGCACAATGTGAAAGATTTTGTAGGTTGATCCATTGGAAAACACTGCATGACAATTTTTCCGTAGTTCATCATAAATCTACATATGTATTTATAGTCTAAACAAAATAACATGATAGATTTTACTGATTTTGTGAGGAGTGTGTTGCATTAAGACTAGAGAAATTTGGTAGAAAATAAACCCTTTTGCTTTCCAGCTAGTCCTCAGAGATCAGAGGGGCTAGGTGCAGCGAGGCCTAATTTCTGATTATAACCAATTCAGCACTGTAAGTCCGGTCACATTCAATAAAATCCCAGATGCACCAGTAGTGTGGATCTCATTCTCAATCATAGATTCACAAATTGTGTGATTTACCAGTTCAGCACTAGAAATCTGGTCAAGGTCAATAAGAACTTCCATGAACACAGATTCACAAGTAGGATGGTTTAACAATTTGACACAATAGGTCTGGTCGAGGTCAATAAGAACTTTGCTTCCTGTAGTTTCTAGGAAATCATCTTGGGACAAGATGTCCTGGAAAGGAAGTGTGGCCCCTTGTCTGCTCCATTCATTCTGGAGGTCCACGAGATAAAAAGACATAGTTCTTATAAATTCTCAACAGACACCAACATCCTTTGACAGTGTGTACACAGAATGAATGCCCAGTACTTCTATGCTGCTTCTCCGAGAGCATCTACAGAGTCAGACAGAGATAAAGCTATGAAAAGTGGTTGGTTTACCTCCAATTTTTAGTGCACCACTACTCATCTTCTTAGGAGATTTTTCTCTATAATTTTGAGAAAGAGGGGAGAATAGTCTTGTTCAAACATCCATCCATTAGGCTTGTTAAGATACAGAAACAGAGCTGAATGATTGCCATTTGTCTGACGCGGTTCAAAAACATGCATGAATCCCATACCTATAATGATGGTAAGTCTGCATAGTAGCAGTATTACAGAGGACCAGTAATCAGGAACAATGCAATAGGAGGCAGGAAACTTCTAGTATTTGTTTCATCCTGGTTTTATCATATAATTTCTTTGGAATTTCCTTTCATTTTACATATTGATAACATTTGCAGGATGCTATTAGCAGGGAAACTATTTATTACAGCACAGTTCATACATACATGTCCTAAACTGTGTGGACAGGGAAGTATAAAGAGCAATAAAATATTACCAAAATCATAAATGCTCACTTCCATGTATCTCCCCTTTCCATGGATCATTTATATATAATAGACAAACAGATAACCAAAGCAATTTTTGATCCTTCCAATGGACCTTGCTATGAGTTATACATTATGAGAAAGTTAATCTCACAATGTATGCTTATAACTATAATGGATCTGTTACAAATCCTACTTTTTACGGTTTAATATCTCATTGGTTTAAATCATATTAAAATAAAACTTGGTTTCCAGCCCAGATACACATTTGTTTTACAAAAGAATTATTCATATAGGATTTATTTTTGATATAAAGGATCAGTGAGAAAATTAAATTTTCAAATATTTCTACTTTCTTTGGCAAAAAAAAAAGAGATTCACAGGTATATCACTGAGGACAAATAAACAATTCAATGTCTGAACTGAAAAACTGTCCTCAGTCTTTAGGAAAATGAAGTGTTCTGGTTGACGATCCAATTGCAAGATACTTGTCACCCAGGTTTTCTTGTGATGCCACACAAATTCAGACATTCTTTTGGGGACATTTGCAGTATTTTAGACATGTAGTCATAAGGCAGGGGTTTTTTCCATTTTATTTGTTTTCATTTCCATTATTTCATACATTGGATTTTCTAATCATGTGAGGGGAAAGAAAGCCCTGGGTCATAATGACTTAATGTTAATCATATTAACAATTTCAGAGTAAACAATACTTTTTAAAATGCAGTTTTATGTGTGACATTATTAAGGAAAATGTATTTGCATCTACCTTTTCCTTGTGTTTTTTTTTTTATCTTTTTTATTTTTTCTTTTGGAAAAACTGGAGATAAACCAGATATTGACATATACTGCTGATAGGAATAAGACTAACCACAGAAGAAATTGTGCATACTAAAAGATAGGTCATGTCTCAGATATATGGACATGCACAACTGAAAGGGGACTCCTGCAGTTGAGCCTTCCCTATGATCTCCCAGGGATTTTAGGTCCAGGTGTAAAGAAGTAAGCAGATGTTGGAAGAACTTTATCTTCAATAATATGCCAGCTAGCACATCTGAACAGGCACAGCGGTGTACATAACCTGCTACTCATAAGGGCCATGAGCTTCTTTCTTACCTTATGCCAGGCTAAAAAAATTCTGATATCTGCATTTTCCATGTGTTTCTCATCATTTTAAGTCTTTCTTTACTGAGGATAGGTTTGGAATACCAAAGTCTGTCCTAAAGGAAAACAACACCTATTTGAACAGAAAAAAAAAGAATTTTATAAAAATATGTGTACTCAAGAATTAGGCAGAATTTAAATCATCCCAGCAGTAATAATATTTCAATTTCTTAACTTCTGTGTAGTTTGCTTTCTTCAAAGATATAATTAAATACTTAAATAACAGCAAGAATAAATAACAGCTTCTTGCTGTTATTTAAGTAATGTAATGTCATGGTCAAAAAGCTTTCTTATTCTACTTTAACCAGAGATATCAATCATCAAAGAAATTACTCAAGTGAGCTACCATCATAAATGATAGGATGATAACTCTTTGCTTCTGATGATCAAAACCCAGGAGACTACTTGGTCCACAAGTTTCCAATATGGGAAGAAAGTAGTTAATAGTGTTGTTAGCTTCCTTTGTCTCACAAAATCTCCCTAAAAAAAAAAAAAAATAAAATCTTTAATTTGGAAGGCATTTTTTCAAAATAAAATAATAATGTAGACATTGTACAATATGAGATGAAGGCCTTTATTAAATGAGTGGGTTTGATAACAAAGTCGTAGTTGATTTTTCTTTACCAACATGTTAAACAAAATAATACAATTAGTAAGATATGTGTATTATTATTTAAAAAAAAAAAAAATAAGTGGCAAACTGTGTCATGAGACCAAGAAAAATACTGCAAAATAAGGGAAACATAGGTATTAGAGTATCAAAT
Organism: Xenops minutus; assembly: GCA_035221455.1. Taxonomy (NCBI): domain Eukaryota; kingdom Metazoa; phylum Chordata; class Aves; order Passeriformes; family Furnariidae; genus Xenops; species Xenops minutus. Next base: position 87,836,068 of record JAWWEE010000105.1, on the reverse strand, counting down.
GTGGCCTGATCATCAGTCTTTGTCAGATTGGCAATTGTGTCTGTGAATGGATTTTTTATTTTACAAAAATGCTGCTGTCCTAAGAAACTACTTTTCCTTTTCCATATCTGAGATAGTCATATTATTGTTTTAAGTAGTGAGCATAATTTATATATAATACAATATTGCATAAAACATTATTGAAGAGTAAAACCCGATATTTTTTCTTCTATATCATACATGATTAAAATAATTTTCTGTATATCATTTCGTTATCATTTTTGTTGCATAGTATATTCCCAATTCTTGATTAAGAGGTTTACATTAAACTCTGAAAGGGTATTGAAAACCCACTACAACGTTCCCCTAGCTGTAAAACTATCCTGAGAAGGACACAATTACAGGTAAATATTGGCGCTGAGGGGTTTTTTGTTGGGGGTTTTTGCTAATAATGCTTATGCCTTATTAGCAATAGAACAACAGGCTCAAATTACATCCTACTTAGATTTTTTCCTCTGCTTCCCTATTTCCCCTGCTTTTTCCCCTCAGCTGCAGGATGACACAAGATCTGCAATGGTAAATCTATGCTTCTTGGGAATTCCTTTTCTTCTATCATGGGAATTTTGCCAGGTTGATTAAATCATCCCTAGCTCAGTAGAAAAGTGCAAAAATTGCCAATAATGGGCATGAACCTACATCTATATTTGATACATATTTTCAATTCAATAATTTCCCTTGATATAAATAGAACATGTGTTAATAGTACCTGTCACTCCTTTATAGCTTTCTGCATAACAAGAAAGATCCACAGGAATAATAGGTGCCCTTTTGCATATTCATATGATAACCCTGAATGTTAGACACATAGTCAAAGAAAATCACACCTAAAAGGAATGAAACTTCTAAATATGAGATAGATTCTGATTGGCCCAGAAGAGTTGCATTACAAGAGGGATCAATCATAAATGGAGGATTTCATAAGTGTAGCATTGTGATGTACTGAATATACTAGTTTTAACTCTGTATTTCAATTCCTTATTTACTTTACACCTAAACCCATATACTTTATGTCAACAAGTTAAAATTAATATCTCTGAGTGAATTAATAATCCTGTATTTACTGTTCTGCTGGCATAAGCATCATGCAATAAATTGCAGTTATCCTTTTCATCTGGTTTTGCTTCATCTCCTTCATGGACTTAGCATACTATGCAGTTTCTCTCAGCCATGATTTCAACAGGCTACAAATATATTTATCAATGAAGTTTTTGTTTTGGTTTGGTTTTGGGTTTGGTGTTTTGTTTTGTTTTGTTTTGTTTTAAACTGCATTACTTAGGAAAGAAAGAAGGAACATATTTAATCACTGAATTTTCATCTGCTACATATTCAAACATAATGGTGTTAAGCAAGAAATTGAAGTGTATCACTGAAAAAAAATGAACAATAAAGTGTAAAAGGTGTCCATATTGGACTGACTCTACTCCTGCCATGTCAGTCATTGTCTGAATCCAATTAAAATGCTTTATTAATTTCAGACTTTTCGAAATTCTACTAAAATTTTCAGTAATATTGGAAAAGTTTTGCAAAATACATAATGTATTTATGGCTCAGCTACTGTATGACTGGAATTTTGTATTTGTGCAAGTGACTTGAAGAACAGAATAAGCCCCTATAAACCTGCTGGACTGCCCATGATTTGTACTTATTTAAAGATAATTATAAATGTAACAGATGCTTTGTTTTCAACTAAACTGGTGACCCTGATTATCTACCTTTTATAATTAGAACTTGTGTAACTCTTGTGTAGTGGACACCATCTGCAAGGATTTAGTGCTGACTGGATGTATTCTGCATCCAGTGCTTTTCAGCATAGGGGGGAATTCAATTTATTAAATCTTATTCTCAGGATGACTAATACCATCCTTTTGTTTTAAAATATGTCAATTTCTCGTATACTATCAATCCTTAATATTTAATCAGCATAGATAAATGCATTTCATTTGGCCTTAACTGTGTGTCACAATAAGAGAAGAGACAGGAAAGCTAATAAAATAAATTGTTTAAGTTATCCAGAAGATAATACTTCTGAATTTAGAATATGTAACTGCATTTTTCAAAGTGGATGTTGATTTAGCCTGTGGCTCTCTGAAAGACACAATTTGTGAAAGAAAGCTAATAAACAGCTTTAGTGGCTTGAAGAATTGGTGATTTTCTCTCAATTGTTTCTCTCAGCCGCTGTTTGTTTTGTTTATTACAGGATTCTGTTTCGAAAACAATAGTGTGCAGGGGTTATATCTGGTGTGTTCAAAAACTAGTGGCACAAAATGCTGAGGTGGCCTGGAGTGAACTGCACTCTGCGAGCAGGCTTAGGATAACAAATTGCCTTTGCATGAGGGCCCTGGCATATAGAATCACTTACAGAGGTGTGTTGTCAAGGCAGAAGAGGTGAAACAAGGGTGGTCACAGGGACTGGATATTATTATTCCCCCACCTTCTTTCTTCCACCTTTCTTTTTCCTTTTTTTTCAAACCATTTAGTGACCTGAGGTGAAATGGACAGGAACTGACAGCACACATGCTGCTGCTGGCAGCAGAGTCACTGCAGTTGCTCCTTGGACATGGAAGGAGGAGGAAAAAGAAGAAAAAAATCCAGTTGTTTTCTAAACATAACATATGTAAAGATAATATGTTTGCTTTAGTTGAAACCATCCCCTTTTTCCTGTAGAAATTATTCCCCCCACACTGCAGTTCGGGAAAAAGGAGAGATGATTTCTTGTCTCTCCCTCTCCTTCTCCTTGCTTGCACAAAGAAAACGTGGGTTGATACCATTTTTATTGTACTGCTGGGGTGGTTTTCAGATCTCGTATTAGCATACTGAATGTCTAATTGAATTCGGGGACTGTGTTAATCATCTTGTTTTGTTTAGGGGTGATTGGTGAAAGGTGCCGGCAAATGATTGCTTTGGCTTGGGGTTAGCGTGGTACTGCCACCCCAAGAAAAAGAATCGGGAAGGGGGAGGGAGCCAGGGAAAGGCGAGTTGACTGAGTGATGTCTGGAGGGCGAACTCGTGTGTCTCTTTGGTGATGTGTGCTGCTGTACTGAAATCCACCCCTCTGCTGGAGCTAAGGCAAGAGTTGGAGGCATCTGATGCTGCCGTTTCCAGGGTGAAATTTCTAAGGCTGATCGCTAAAAACAACAACCAAAAAAAAAAAAAAAAAGCCCAAATCCTCAGCAAAAAATAGCAGTCAGAACAGAAGATCCGGCATCTCGCGGTCCAACTGGCATAACCCAGAGAGACATTTGAGAACCACATGCTTTTAACCTAGCCACACACACCGGGTGGGGGGGCGGGGGGCGCGGGAAGAAGGGACCAAAAAAGACACTGCAACTGCCGAACATCACATTTCTTACTAAAGGGCCAGAAACAGAGCCGGTAGGAAAAGAAAAATAAAAAAATAAAAAAAAAAAAATAAAAAAGAAACGAAAAAAAAAAAGGGGGGGGAAAAAAGAGCGAGGAAAAGCCTCCCCCTCTTCCCCCGATGAGTTTTTCGCAGTGCTCTGGTGAGGCTCGGAGGTGGCTGGCAGCGCAGGGGGCGGCTGCTGGCGCGGCTGGCGGGGCTGGGCTGGGCGCAGCGCTCGGGCCGCCCCGCTCAGCACCGCGGCGCCGGACAGCTCCGCGCCCCGCCCGGCCCGCCGCGGCCCCACAACAAGTCCCGCGCCGCTGTCCGGAACTCCGCCGCGCGCTCCCCGCGCCCAAACTGCATTGTCTCCTCACGGAATCGGCCGTCAGGCGTAATTACCCTCCGTTTCCCCCCACCCCCTCCTCTCTCTCTCCTTTGCAGGAACGACTCTTTGGGAACCTGGTCCACCCAGGGATGTAAAACTGTGCTTACCGATGCATCCCATACGAAATGCTTATGTGATCGTCTCTCTACCTTCGCCATTTTGGCTCAGCAACCTAGAGAAATAGTAAGTAACAAAGGAGGGGGGAACATCCAGTTTTAAGGCAAAAGGCATTGCGGGGTGGGGGAGTTGCGGGGGGAGGGGGCAGCGGGTCCGGCTTTCCTCTCAGGTATATTGCAGACGTTGCATTGAGGAATTGTTTAATATTGCAGGTAGGCAAATGTTAGTCTCCTGGTGTCTACAGTGCCTCAGATAAATGAATTCAAGATTCTGTGATATAACTAAATCCTCGTGAAATTTGCATGCTCTCGAACTCCATAAATTTTTCAGAGAAAGCCTTCTAATTGTGGTGCAAATGTGTAGGAAACTTTTGTATTGAACAATTAAGGGAATGTGCAGGGCTTTATTATTGCTCTTGGTAGGAAAACCCTAGATACTGTAGTTAAACAGATTGCAGATCTGCATTGGACATTTTCAGCACAGATTTTCTATGTAGTCTGTTGATATGATGTAAGAAAAATAATCAAGTTTTCATGAGAAAGTGGGGACATTAAGTGTATAAGCAGACACTCCCAGTATTATTGAATATAAAAAGAGCTAAAAAGCAAATATTTGTGAAGTTATCCTGCCTAGGCATAATTTCATTTTCCTGGTTTTGGAAGCGTATGATCAGACTCTTTTTAATAGCAAAGTAAATCAGTTCGGAACAAAGTGGTTGAAATAAAATACTACTTTCTGACTGAGATCTGGCCTAAAAGTACATCTGTCTTATCTCCTATTTGGGTGACAAAAAATACCTTGATAAATGTAATTTACAATGCATCCCTGAGGCTTTAGAAAGCATTTTGGTAAACCAGGCACTATATCCTTTCAAACTTTTAGATCTAATTTTTTTTTTTCCATGTGTATTAGCAAATCCCATACCTTTTTCAGAATATGAGCACATATGCATACAGAGAAAAAACCTGACCTGATACCTGAGGATAATAGTTGCTTTTACATCAGGGAAAGCTAGTTTGGTTTCAAGGTCATTCTTTTTTTTTTTTAGGTTGTTTTTTTATATTTTATTTTTTTATTTCTTGTTAATACACAGAGTGCAAATGAAATAATCCTGATTTTGAGGCTTTTTTTTTAAGGGAAGACTTATGATACTGTTGCCATAGATATCTTGCATTTCCTTCTAGGCAATCAGAGGCCCAAGGAAATTAAGCATGTGAGAATAGTGGATTGAAGTCAAAGTTATTAAAAGTCAGAAAGTTTGGTAATTCTGCAACAAGCATGAATCAAATTCTGGGACAAATTGCTGAATGATCTTTAATAGACTATAGTGAAACCAAGTTGTTTGTTTAATACACAATTCTAAATATTGCTACTTCTCAAGAGAAATATATATTTTAATTAATGTTAACTTAGGAGTCATTTAAACTTGTGCTAATGCTATAGTCTCCTATTACACTGTAGTATTACTACTTTATTTTTTAAAGTATCATGCAGGCATTGGAAGGTGTTTTAAAGCTCAAAGGCCTCTGAGGAATGTATTAAGCAGAGCTCAAAGTTGTGTATGGATCAGTTTTGGAATTAAGTTGATTTCTGCCTCATAAGTAATATTACTGAAACTGTAACACTGTGGCTGCTTTCATAATTTTGCTTTTGTTGCTTTTTTTTCTTTTGACTTGTTTTAATTGCTGGAGAATGTTCTTTCTTCTGGTTGTCTGTTGTAACCTACAGATCATGGAATCATCTGGTACACCCTCAGTGACCTTAATAGTAGGCAGTGGTCTTTCATGCTTGGCTTTGATCACCCTAGCAGTTGTCTATGCAGCGTTATGGAGGTATGTAATGGATTGAGAGAGCTAAATGTAAATACATACTTATATTTAGTTGAATTGCAATTTAAAGAGAGCATTAGTTGCTACATATATTGTTTAGAAAATTAAAAGAAATAAATGCAAAATTTAGTGCATGTTTTGATGCCTAAATTTGTTGATGTCATTGATCAGTTTTACCGTCTTGGCCTACTGGTGATGTATAACCCACTCTTCTTCCCCTGTTCAGTGTGAATGGTATCTCTCTTTTGGTGGGGTATTCATACTGCTAAATAACAACAGGATTCTTACATATGATATAATTCATGTGAGGCTTCTGGAGTATACCTCTAACTGCTTTTCCTCCATTTACATTTTTAAACAAAACTTATATGTGATAAAATAAACATATCTAAGTGGCACATCATTCAATGGTATTGAAGATTTATGGAGGTTTAGTCAACCAGTTTTGAGTTTATTCACATCAGTTTTAAGTTTGAATGAAGACCCTGAAATCAAATAGTCTTAAATAGTGTGGTGGTACATTCCAGTAACAGACTTTCTTACCATCTTAAGTTTACAATATTAAAATATCATATTGATTTAAAAGTGCAATAAATAGTTATGGAGTAAATTAATTAGAGAAGTCATGAGAAACAGCATGATGTGTTAGTGCAGGAGAAACACAAAATTAACGTGAAAAGTCATGCAAAGTAATATATGTTTTTAAAAAGGGAACATGCATTCTGACTTAACTTTTTCAGTAATAAAAGAAAAATAAGTTCTTACCCAAGTAATGAGAAACATAGCGATAAAATAATAGTTCTTAGAGTAATGTAAAATCAACCAATAAAATTCTGCCTTTAGAAGTAGCTTGATAATTTTACACCCTTTTCTCTTTCACTTTCTTATTTTTTTCACTTCACAGAGACTCAAAGCATTAGAAATATATATATAATAAATAAGAATATCTAGTTACATAAGTTATGATAGGAGTATAAAAATTATCAGCTCTTGTCTGTCAAAACTAAGAATGAGAGTATTTCAGGATATAATTCCCATCTGAAGAACTATAGTATTATTTTTGCCTGCCCTGATATATTTAGCACTTGGATAGAAACCCTGCCATGCTCAGTTGAACTGGTCTTCTCCATTATTTAAATTAGACATAAGGAAGAAATTTTTTGCTGTGAGAGCAGTGAGGCACTGAAACAGGTTGCCCAGAGAAGTTGTGGATGCCCCATTCCTGGAAGTGCTCAAGGCCAGGTTGGATGGGGCTTTGAGCAACCTGCTCTGATGGAATGTGTCCCTGCCTATGGCAAGGGGCTGTAATTACATGATTTTAAGTTCTCTTCCAAACCCAAGCCATTCTATGATTCTATGAATCTGTTAACTTCTAAGCAGAGATAAAATGTTATGTGTTATGGATTTAGTGTGGGTTCTGCATCCAGATGAAGATGGCATAACTTATATAGATCTCAGTGTTCTATCACTGAGATATTTTTAAAGTATTATGATAACTGAGTGGCATGTCATTTGAAACATTAAAATTTGTCATTAACATGTTTCTTGAGAGTACATAGTAAACAACCATAGGAAGAAGATAGATGCCAAAACATATGTGTCTATACTTGTTTTTATAAATCTAGGGGTAGGGAGAAATGTGATGTTTTGATCCTATGTCTGTATTTATAGTTTAGAATACCCAGCTTCCCTTTGAATGATAGGACCTCTTTAAAGTGATATGAGTTAGGTGTATTCTGGTCCATAAAACGCCTGTCAGAGCATTCTTTTATGGTTCATAGTTTTGACCCCTCCCAAGTGAAGATTCAAACAGAAAAATAAATTCAGTATCAACCAAATATTCAACCTCCCCTCCCCTCCCCTCCCCTCCCCCTTTCTCTTCCCATTTCAGTAGTGGCCTGTCAGAAAAATTGAAACCTTCTCAGCTTAATTCAATGTTTTTTTAGGTCTTGCTTGCACTGCATTTACTCAACTACTATGGTTCTTTGTAGTCCATGGATACTCAGTGTTGGGAACTGGCCGAGGTGAATCAATAGTTAACGAGTTAGAAGGTAGCAGTATGCTGTCTGGGTGAGCAAATGCACTACACTTTCTGCATTTGTTTGCAAACACATAGCAACATAAGAATGTTGCTATATTTTAAGGAAAGATGTGGATTGTGGTATCAGAGTTGTTCTGTCTTTAACTAATAAAGTGTCTTCACTTATATAATTTGATATCTGAGCAAAAAAGAATGCAGTTAATTTCATGTCCAAAAGTCAGCATTTCTTTTGGGTTCAGCAGTCTTTTCTATGATTTCCTCAGAGTGTCAAATGTGGATGTACAGCTCAGGAGGAGACAGCAATATTAACTGAACTTCACAGAGAAGCATGTAGTATAGGTCACTATAAAGTCACAGGCAAGCATGTAGTATAGATCACTATAAAGATATGGGTTGGTCTTCAGAGGAACTGAGCCCACTTAACTTTCATTTATTTTAGTAGTCAACATCTACTGTTAACAGCTCTGAAGATTAGGTCTGAAAGGTGCTTCACGTGAAATCATCATCATTCTCTTTCTGTTCTGTAGCATATAAAAGATTGTATACAGAACAATAAGAATGCTAGCATCTTGTAATATGCTGTATGTTATATGTGATAAGAGTATTTGACTTTTTCATCCTAAAGATATGTGTAAAATGAATACGATAAATATACAGGAGAAACTGTGATGCTCATTGCTGTAATTGAATCTTTTTGTACAATCTTAGCTATATTTTGGCATTCAGTCTTGTGGAGATATTACAGTACTATTGTTTCTTCCTAAAAATTGTTTTGTGAGTCTTGTGGAACATCAGGAGTAATGTTGTCCTTATCCTAATAACATTTTTTAAAATGCACTGCCAGAGTGTCATCAACCAACCTGCACCTTATTTATGCATCATGGACCAAATCTTCTGTTTATGTAAATCACCTTATTTTTGCTGAAGTTAGTAATTATGAGTGGTCTGCACCAGCTGTAGATATTCCCAGGGATGAGCAGAGAGCATAAAAGTTCCTGACATGAATGTATGCAAGCACATTGCTATTAGTATGGTGTTAGAACAGTTACCAGCAATTTTTTAAAAGAAGCATTGATAGATTATTTTTAAAATATACCAAGATACTGAGAATAAATTGCAGATTGCCTATCATAATATCATAGTTCTGATGGTTGTAGTGTGATAGCTCTCTGATAGTCTTTCCGAACACTTGAAAGAGACCACCTCTTTCAGAGTATCTCCAATATTTAATGCAAGAACTCCATCAAAGCTTTGTATAACTTGCCAGTTGTTTTCCTTTTAGAAAAGTTGTATCCTCTCTTTGTTTATTTAAACAGGTACATCAGATCTGAGAGGTCAATAATTCTAATCAATTTCTGCCTGTCTATTATCTCATCAAATATCCTTATCCTGGTTGGACAAACTCAGACACATAACAAGGTATGATGATGGATTGTATTAAATTTGCACTTAAAGACTGATATCTTTGTTTTATTTGTATTTAGCTTAAAATAATTACATACATTTAGTCCCATACTCATAGGACTTGATGTTTTTGGTAAAATATTAGCAGACAAGGGAAAATATTTACTGTATTTCCTAGTCTTTTTTTGCCTTCCAAAAATCCCTTTTGGTATTGTTCCCTCTGGATAATCTGTGTTCTCTGTGGTAGACTTGTGTTTTATAACTAAATTTCAAAGCAAAAAAGTTCAAAGACTCAACATCAAAAGCACAAATTCTGGTTCATTATAATAGTTGTAATAGGATTGTGCTACAGTGTTTTTGTCTTTTTATTAACACGCTGATACTCAAAAGGCAAGTAGAAATTGCTTAGAAGTTAGAGTACGATTCTTGAAAATGTGCAGAAACAGACATCATAACAAGCCATAGAAGTGTTAGATCTCTGACTGATGTAGCTATAATAAAGCAATAAACAAGCATACCTTACTTAGTGATCTATTGACGATTTATTGCTAATGTGTTCTCTGAACATAGTTGGCATTTGTCCCCCTTCTTTAGAGCAGTCCTGACATTGTTTTGAGGAGTCATCCAATGCCTAGGGAGGGTAGGCAACTTTCAGAGGCAATAATAAGTGGTTGCTTGAAAGTATCTGTAACTACAGGATTGTTTAGAATAGAAAATAGTATGTTATTGGTTAATTAGGCAATATGTGATAGAATGCTAAGTTAAGTTTTGGAGTAAGCAAGTGTTTGTAAAGTTGTTCTTTTTCCCACTGTGTTAAACCACTTAATGCAGTGCTTATCCTAATTTTTCCCATATTGAATGAAACACATTCACCATCTGCTATAGGGTATCTGCTGTTTCTCCAAGACACCTATAATTAATCATTTATTCTCTTCAAATAAGTGCTTAGAAGTTTAGCTGCCGGAACTCTATAAATTCAATGCAAGTTACATAGCTGTACTTTGTAAAATATACCCAAACCAAACATAGTGATTTCCTACACATAATTTAACAAAATTATTGAAATTAAGATATTAGTACACTTTTAAAGTGTTGAAAGTATGTAGAGGTACAAATGAACAAAATATGGATTCACAGAAGAAACCCACTTGACTCTCACAGATTTTATTCAGGGCAAAAAAAGTCAGAAATGTGCTAGCAACTTCAGAGTACCAGAGTGCAGAAGATTAATCCTCCTTGAACTTCAGCACTAACACACAGTGTCATATATCCTATTTTAGTATGTATTTCAAGAAAAGATATGGTTCAGTAGCTGAAAATTTCTGTGTACAGAATTTCTACATTGCCACTGTAGAATCAGAGTTTGAGGGTATCAGAACAACACACTCCCTAGGCATGCTGGCAGCCTTTCTCTGATGTTTGACTCAGGGAACTCTGAACTATAACACATCCTTAATCCAGTTCCTTCCTATTAATCTTAATCTCTTTGAGCTCTCTCGCTTCTCCTTCCTGAACTTCTGAAAGCGCAGAGATATCACAGTGACGTATTTCAGAGGCCAGCAGATCCTAAAAATGCAGATATTCAAAGGAAATAATTGACAGACAAAAAAACAACACATCCCAAAGTTTATGTTTTTAATATACAGCCTGAAAAATTACTGTAAAATACCACTTCTTGCTACACTTTTCTTCTTTCTGAGTCCGCATCTTGCTTTTGATATGTCTACCACTCAGGGCCTTCTAGCCAGGAAGCAACTCTAATGGATCAAAGGCAGAATACTTTTTTTTTTATATCAAGGAAAGCATTTGTTGTTACAGACCAAAAGTATTTTTATCACAATGTTGACATTTATGTGAATATATTGTAGCTCCAAGAGGCTGGCCTGTGAATTCACCATCTACAAAATAGCCAGTTAAAGCCACTCCTTAGTGAAAACTTACTCAAACTAAAGCAATCAGATCTGAGTATGACTTCATTGTGTTTGTAAGCAGGGATATATTTGGGCATCAGATGTGTTTGAATTCAAGTTCTGGATTTTTTATTTTCAAGATAATATATGACCTGAAGAAGCCAGTGTTTGATTTTTAGTCCATAGTTCTAGATTACATTGCTATCATCTGTAAGAAAAATTTATGTTTTCACTTTGCTGAGCTGAAGAATTAAATATGTAAATGGAAACTTTAGAAAGAAAATTGGGTCCTAGCCTATGGTTTAGAATTAAAAAGATTTTAAATTTGTTTCTGAGATTTTATTGGTTGCTAGAAGTCAAACCCTATGGGTTTTTAGTGTTTGAAAATTTTGGAAGAAATTTTGGGAATATTTTATTAAGACAGTGTAGTATCCAAGTCAGCAAAAATTGTTTGCTGAATAAAGGCTGAAGTAATGTTTTATGGCAAGAAGATGGGCTCTTCTTTTTTAATGTATTGGAGAACATTTGAGAAATATGATATTCCATGTTTGAGTTTGTTTACTCTGTTCCATTCTCACTCATGTTCCTACTATTCTCATATTATTGGGCCACTAGTTAATGTCCACATGATACTGTAAATATTCACAATACTGAAATATATACCTTTTTTCTATACTTTAGTTTGGCTCTGAGTTTAAATTGTTCCTAGCTCTCTATTTGTGTATATTCCCTTTAAGAATACCAAAGATGTATTTATAACAAATAGCAGATTTTCGGTCTGTTTGCAGTTTGTGGTTTTCTTTGTCTGTATAAAATACCTCACCAACTACTTTTATTTTATAATGAAAGCTGAGTATATCATCCATGTTTTAACAAAAGCTTCTTTTATTAACGGCTAAGTGAGTTTGAATATTGCATTTGCTTATGTTCAACTAAGTTCTGGCTTTTTTTAAGTATAAAAGATCACCTCCCCTGGACAGAAATGGTCAAAATATTTACCAAGGACGTCTAAAAGGAATTTACATTCAACTACTATAGTTTTTCCATTTCTAGGATTCCCTTTATAAAAGTTAATTTTTTTCTCCAGTTTCAGTAACTTGAGGATACCAAAGGTAGACCAGATATCTAGGTTGTGGGGCTTTTTTAGCTTGTTTTAGAGTAGTTCATGATGGGAGTCATAGAGAGAAATAGAATTACTCTTGGAAGATTTGGATTGGGATAGCAAAAAAGCCCTTTGTCAACAGAAAAGCTTTTCTCCTTTATTCCTTATTATCCAAACATGTTGCACATTTTATTGAAGGACATAGCTGAAAAATGTTCTGATTTTTTCATTATGTTTCCTCAAACCCTTCAAAACACAGAACTTTATTCAAAGCTTTCTTAATGCTTCAGACTGTGTAAGACATTTCTGTTTTGTCAGATCCTATTTTGAAATACAGGTCACTGAAGGCTGAATTTACAAAAATGTTATGAAATTAATTATGTATCTTGTTTAAATATAGCCAGTGTTATACTGTGCATGAGAAGCATATTAATTTACTTCAGTATTTCTTTCTTCTTTTCTTTCCAGTGTTAAATGTTAGCCACATAATTGTTTTTAAACTTGAGGATATGCAGTTGCTACACTTTAACAACTGAATTTAGTTTTGATGCTGAAATTAAGTGTCCTTAATTAAGGAAGGGTAAATTTCTCATTTATAACATAACTGCTCAAGTATCTGTTATTTCACAAATCCTATGACATTTATGAAAGCATTACATGTTTACTTTGAAGAGTCTGAGAGGTGTTTTTGAGGAAATATGTGTCAGTGATTTGTAGCTTTCACTCTATCATAACTCTTGCTACATTATGTTTCCTAATGTTCTTCTTGCCATCGAGAAAAATGGTTGTATTTCTTCTATATGTGGACCTTTAGCGTTTAAGCTATAAACTTTTACTATGCTTCTGATCCCATTTAATGAATAGATTCTCTACCCTCTGTAAGTTATGGATTACTATTATGTGAATTTCTTCATAAATTCTCTTTCATTTTTCATAGATTCAGAAAATAACTGTGTTTTTTTTCAGTTTTGTCTAAATAAAAACACAATAGCTGTTTGGTACAACAGTTCCTGTATATCCATTTTTCCTGTGAAGAAAACAAAGATGAAAATAATAAAATAAACCATAGTATTTATTATACATACAGACAGAAGTTAATTAATCTGTTTTTTACTGTACTTAAGAGTTCATTCGTGAAGTTTGGGTCACTTGGGAGAAACAGTCATATTTTTTAAAAGTTTTTAAAATGCCGTAAGACTCAGGACATTTTGTTAGCCCTAGTCAGTTCTCTGTGTGCCTACCAAGGAAAGAACAGGGAAGACGTTAAGGCAAGATTTAGTAACCCTGATATTTTGTGTCATCTCTGTTTAATTGCAATATTCAGTTTATTATTCTTGCTATTATATTTGAAATTCATCTCTTAGACCATATGAAAGGATATGAAAGAGGCATGTCCTGACCATATAAAGCAAATAACAACCTATCAGTGCTTTGATAAATGCATTGTAAACAAGCATAAAGATTTGTAGATAATAAGATTAGAATGTTCATTAAATAGACTGACAGGACAAAAATAACCCACTTTTAGCATTTTTTTTAATAGATGTGTTAGGCTGAAAGAAGCAAATAGAAGTCGAAAGGAGCTGAGAAGCCACAGCCTCCCATTTCCTTAGCACTCTGAAGTAGCTGACTGCATAACTAGAGCTCCCTCAGGTTTTGAGAGACAGTGGGTGGTGGGATCCCCTGAGAAACCTGCAAATGTTCAGGTGATACTAATGCTGCCTCTAACCATGTGGCTCTTGCCCCATATCTGCCACTGCCTTACAGATGCAGGCATCGTGGCAATATATCTCCTAGGAAACAGCGGGGGAGACCTAAGAGCAGATGGAATGAACAGAGAAATGATGCTAACACAGCATTAAGGCTGTGTTAGAAAATCAATGAGGAAGTAGGGAATTCAGTATGTCAAGCAATAGCACTCTGTATTTCAAGTCTTTCTGGAGAAGTTCAAAGGAATAGCCTCCATTTAAGCAGCTGAAGCCCAGGAAAATATATCCTTCCATTTTTGCCAGTATCCAACTTCCAAATTAACATCTACTCTGCTGATTGTCATCTTTTTCTTTGTGTGACAGCTCTTTTAACAGCTGACCCAGAGAGTCTCTGATATGGGTCATCCATGCCAGGAACATACAATAAATAGGTCAGCAGTGAGAGCGCACTGCACCACACACATCTGTCTGCTGTGTGTTAGGAAATTCAGAAACAATCAAAGGGAGAAGAACGCACTTAACTGAATAACTATTACAGGAGTAGGTCTGTTTAAATGATGCTCTTTTACCATGCTGCATTCTGACAAAACCTGTTAACATCAGCTGAATTAACTACCTACTTTTAGATTCTCAAGAGAACCTTTGGGAGCAGATCTTTCTTACCTAAGATCAGTAAACATTGTCATTCATGTTACTGTTACCTGCCTCAGAGGAAAAGGTAACATTCTTCTCAAAAGTGCCTGCCAGACTGTTTCTCAAAATACATCGACTTTATCATTCATTTTTTTATAACTAAATAAAACAGACATTTTGATTGTAAGTGGGTAAGAGGGAAGAAGTTGGTTAGATATTAGGAGCATGTGTTCTCTGCCTCCAAACTTTTTAAAGAGCTTTGTGAACTACTTTAGAATCAGAGAATTGATCAGCCTGGAAGATCTGTCCAATCACATTCTCAAGGCAGGGTCAGCTCTTAGGTGAAAATGAGTGAGACTGGGCTTTATATAGTCAAGTCTTGAAATCCTCCAGGTGTGGAAACTGCACACCTTCCTTGGGAAACTTGATCCACTTCTTGACTGTCCTCGTGGTCAAAAATGTGTGTTCTATATATCCGGTCTGGACCTTCTGTTGTTTCAGTTGATGCCCATTGTCCTTTGTCATCCCACAACACATCACTGTGAAGAACGTGGCTTCACCTTCCCAATGGCGTGCCTATCTATAGGCACTGACATGTTGCACTTAGGTGCTGTGAGCTTAGGTTTTCCTGAGGTAACCCTCTGCTCTCCTACTGTTTCCAAAATTGTGGGATTTTTCCTCCTTGCTCTTCAGGACATGTTTAGAATACTTTTTTTCTCTTCTAGAATTCACCCCCACAGCCCTAAGGAAAATAGCTCATTCTCTCACAAACACCTGTTTGAATAATTTCAGACAATCTGTTGATGACTCAAGCATCTATTTTGGGCTTCACACCTTTTTTTCTATTTCTCTTTTGCTTATTTTTTGAATTTCAGTGGAAATAGAAAACCAGTCAATGGGAAATAGATCAACCTACAAATGGTTAAATATTCATGTCTTTCACTTACATAATCTTACTTTTAAGAAAGGGGAAGCAATAAACATTTCTAAGCAACAGTAGTAAAAAGGATTTTAAAATGAAGTTACCATAGCAATTGACTTCACAAGACTGAAGGGTTTAAGTAATAATGATAACAACAGCAACAACAAAACCCACATTAAGTTACTTGATTATTTTCATTCTAATATGAAAGTTGAATTTCCTATGGATTTTCATATGTGAATTACCATTTCGAAGAATGTAGGCATAGAGCCCATTTGTCACATAACCCAAAAGGTACAGAAACACAGTAAGATATTTCTGTTATAGGTGTCTAGTAAAAAAATGCATTAAAAATTACAACTCTGAGATAAATGCAATGTAAATCTTCTTCCCTACTATAATAATTATTACATCATTACTCTTTCTGTATAATAGAACAAAATGTGATAGAAATCAAAATCTCTTTTAAAAGAGATTTAACAAACCATAGTGTAAATTTGGTGCAAAATATTTTCTACCTATTGTACTGCATTTTATTTGTACTTCCCTATAACTTCCTGTTGTGTCTGCATATTTTCAGGAACATATGGTATGCTGTAACCTTGACATGCACTATGAAGTTCATTTGTACAGTTTTGCCTTTTTTTCCTTGCATTCTCCTAGGTCACCATTTTTAGGCCCATATATCTTGAAGTCAAGTCAATGAGAGCATTTTATCAGGAAATTACTTGGATTGGTGTGAATCTCAGATTGGTTTCATCAGAAGCTGTAAAATGAGCATTTGTTCCTTAACACTACACAATTCACTCTGTGAAACCTATGGGGCTCAGTCCTGTGGTTCTTATATGTGAAAGTATTCTCTAACCCTACATTTACTTTAGAAATAGTGTCACACAAAAGTTGGGAAAATCAGGCTCGGCTATAGTTTAACGGTCAGTATGAAAATGAATCATGGGATGTGTGTTTGCTACCTATGGCTGAAGTACACTCAGTTCTGAAAACAGCTTGCTAGTGAATCAGTTCACTTTTTACACTGGAATCCCTCTTGCTTTTTCAGCAACTGGAAAAAAAAATAAAATCATGTTTTGCTAGATTAAGTCACACTAGTCCAGGATGACGTTTGAGCAGTGGCCAAAACCAACCCTTCCAGAAGTACAAGAGGCTCTTCCCTGGGAGAGTGTGAATTAATATAACTGGTAGATTACTAGGTTGTTTAATTTGTGATTGATTTTAAGTCATGACCAAAATAAACTTTCTATAAAATGATTATTGTTCTCAGGTGCTTAGATTAAGGTCTGGGTTCCAGTGCCTATGTCCAGGCCTGTTTATTCATTTTTTATTTGTGTGCCTTTGGAGATAAGCCTTCCTCTCCTCTCCTCTCCTCTCCTCTCCTCTCCTC
>JAWWEE010000105.1:87711022-87819138 GCA_035221455.1 Xenops minutus | reverse complement strand
CCCCTCTCCTCCCCTCCCCTCTCTTGCCCTCTCCATGAATCTTGTCTGCTCGGCTACAGGTACCCAGGCTGCAACAGCAAAACCAGAGTTTCCTTCTCATTTCCACTTTCTCTCTTTTGTACAAGGTGATGGTAACTGAAATTTCATGGAAAGTAGGACAAGCAGTGTGCAAATCATGTTCTAGACTGAGACTAACAACCAGATGGAAAGACAAGGATGATCACACGAATTTTGACCTTTCCTGCTTTTTTTTCTGACATAGAAACTGTGGTCACTGTGGGCTGAACTCAATTAAGTCAGCCTTCAGCACGTGTGACCTGAGTGTAGTTATGACATCCTGAGGAAAAACAATGTTGGTAGGTTCTCTGGATCACAACGTGTCTTCATCATAAGAGGTGCTCAACTTGTCAAATAAAGGGACTCCTAGGTATGATTAGGGAACCAAAATTATGTCTCCAGAGATCCTCCTGGTGCTAACAGAAAAGGCATGTAGTGCCCCTAATTTTAGACTGCTGCTGAAACATGACCTTTTTATACTTGTTTTCATGGATATACATGCTTATTTTGTTGAGTCTCAGTGAGTCACACCACAGACATTAAGGCTGGTACTGAAATATTTGACAGTAACTGTGTTCTAGTATTTTTGTCTTTTGATGGTTTTGTCAAAATTCAAATAAAAGTGACATTGTGGATGAATAAGTAGGTATTTTGTGGAATTTAATAGAAAATTATGCTCAGAATAATTGTAGAAAAAAAACCCTGTAAATTTACAAAGCATGCATTTGGCTATAATCATGGGCATTTTTAATGAATGCAATTGTGAGATTTCCAGAACCCTGCAGAGAACTGTACATGTTTGTAATAAAAGGGCCTCAAGCTGTTAAAACTGATAGAATTCCTGTAATGTCAAGAAAGTTCAGTTTGCACTAGACTTCTGAGTTTAAAAACAGGATGGAAAACATATTAGTATCTCTGTCTACTGAAGAAAACTGAAATATATCTGGCACAAGAAGTCCAGCAGTTGGAAGGAAGTATGAATAAGGTTGGCACAAAATGTTGTTCCATTAGTAAGTGATTACATATCTGTCTCTAATTAGTAGCTTGGCATATAATTTGAGCTCTATGCTCTTCATTTCATAAAAAGTTGCATCAACCTATCACTTATTTGCTAAATAACTTCTTTAAGGTAGGAAATTGCAATGGATTTATTATTCTTTAAATACGACTTAGAGTTAAGTGAAGGTTTAGAATGAGAATGACTTCCCTAACAAGCTTAGCTGAGCCATGTGGGACAACAAAGCCCGAAGTGTCAGAGCCTACAGCTATTGAAACTTGGGTTTTAAAATGATGGGATTAATTGTAAAGCTGTTGTTATTTACATTGAGATTTTACACTTCTTATATTTAAGAGGGCTTTTAAGTCTCTGTTTTTTACTGTATATCCACTTATGTCAAGTCACTCAAAAATCAGGCTTGAGTTTTAGCATTTTAATTATTTCTATAAAACCTTAATTTTGGCACTGCTTATCTTTTAAAGTAAATACAGAATAGTAATAATTTTTCACTGAACTGAATGATCTGACAAGCTATTGCAGTTGTATTCCAATGGAAGAAAAATTTTTTGCTAGGAATCATAGTTAGACCTCGGTATGAAGGCAGCATTAATGATGGACAAGAACTGTTGCTAAACTCAGCTACTCTTGTTGCTATTCAGAAACCACAGCTGATAAAATCACTGCAGAAATTATTATGTAAGAGTTAAACCTGATCAAGTGTCTGTTTCCATTCATTTCTGAAGGATTCTTCCTTTTGTGAGAGTTTCGACAATAATACCTAACACCAGTAAAAATATATTTAAGTCAAATTTTTAAGCCTTAGTGAGACAACTCAATCATATTCCATAAATGCCTAAAGAACATATCTGCCCAGTTAAACATGAGCCATTAAACAATCAAATGTGTCTTTTAATTATAGGAAATTTTCCGTCAATTGCAAATAGGAAGCTTTCAAAACTTTGAGTTGTGGCATTAATCCCAGTGCAGACTTTTTGCCAGTAGCAAATGCAAAGCCTGAAATTAAACAGAACTAAGCCAAATTGCATTCCCTTGCAGTTGCCATGGCTAGGAGCATGCACACAAGTCATTGACACAGCTCCTCTGACACTCTTTGTGCCATGATGACTTCATTGTGTGTCTGGAAGTCTCAGTTCATTGAAAATTCAATACTTCAGTGGATAGGTATGGTAAGCAAAGCAGAGGCAAAGAAACACATTAAAGTTTCTTTGTCAAAGGAACCCTTTGCAGAATTGCCATTCAAGATACATGTATACTGCACCCAGCACAACTGGACCTTGGTGTCTCTCAGTGTTGCACTCTATTAGTGTTAAATAATAAGAACTCACATGGCCTTTGCTAATCTCAGCTCGTGGTCCTTCTGTTCTCTGTATTTAAACTTGTCATCATCTGTCATCTAGGACTGGTTTAGGTCACTTGTCTCCCTTAGAAACTGGTGAGCAGAAATCTGCTAGTGCACTATGAAAGCTTAAAGTTCTGGAAGGAATTTGTCTAAATGATGTTAAAAAAAAAAAAAAAAGGAATAAAAATGGATTATTATGAATGCACAAAACAAGTAGCCTTCCAGTGCAGTCCCCACCTTCCTTTTCCCCCAAAGTTCTTTTTAGGCTCATATGCACCCCTCTGACAGTTGGTTTCTCTTGCCATGGTCTACTAGACGTTTTTGGTTTTTGTAGCTTCTAAAATATAAGAATAGATCTATAATAAAACATTACCTAGTTTCTAAATATAAGAAAATAATAACATGAAAACAAAGTTTTATGCCTTCTGGCCTCTGGAAGGGAAGACTGCTTTCCTACAATGGTCTAAACCTCTAAGTACCAGTTGATTTAGAGATGCTGCTTTATGTTCTGAGGATGGCACTGATTTCAGTGGTTGGCTCTGCAGGCAGAGTTATGTGATATGTCACAGAGCATCCACTAAGGGAATTCCCTGCAGGGGAGCAGGGAGAATACAGATAAACTTTCCAAAGGTAATTTGGCTATATCATGTCATCTGGAGCGTGATGGATGTGGATATAATCTGGGAGATTTTGTAGGAGGAGACATCCATGCTAAGTATATAATTTAAAATGTAGCATTTTATACTTGCTAATTTTAGTTGCCAAGTTGCCAAGATGCATCTGAGAGACATATAGCATTAATTATTAATTATTGTTGTTGTTGATAAAAATAACCCTATAATTAAGGCTCTGGGAGTATTTCCAACATCAACAAATTTTCAATTTGATTTATTAACAGATATAAACATTTTTATTTTATTTTTCCCTCTAGCCAGAATCTCAACTTATTTCATACTTGCCCCTCTCATAGGAAAAATCTTGATTAAATGTATCAAACTTGCACTCTCTTCTCAATGTCAGCACATTGAGATCTACCAGGTCTCCTGTAGAAACATGGAGTCATGACACTTTCAGCTGTGATAAAACTGTTCTCCTTCCATTTCTGAGGAATTTGACCTTGGAAGTGTTGATTGGTACACAGAAGCAATGGATGTTATGAAGAGGGCTGAACATGAAACTCTGTCAGATAAAATGGAGCAAAAAAAAGATTCTCTGATTCCACCAAGCAGTGAGGGTAGTGTCGCCTACAGGGAAAAGCTGTACTAGAAGCAGTAGTGCTGTGAAGAGGACAAACTTTGCTCTTGTTGATTACAGTCACACATGAGTGGAACCAAAGAATTAATTTATTTTTTGCATTAGCAGAAGCTTCCTACTGGTCTGAAAGTATTGCCCACTGAGCATTCGACATGTTGAGCAGATTAGAGTGGTTAAATATTTAGGCCTCAAAAGCTAGTGTACCAGTTAAACACATAGCAGAGAAAGGTCACAACTTTTACTCTTTGAAGTAGAGTACAAATAACAGTATTATGATGAAGGCAAAGTGGGAATTCAGGGGCTTCTACAAAGGCCTTCTCCATTTTCAAATGGAGAAGACATCTTACAGGATGTAAGCTTTAATTTCTGATCATGTAGGATTTTTCAGCATTTGCATTTCACTAGTGAACAATTTTCTGATGATGACAAGGCACTGGAACTCATAAGAAAGAGAGGCAGCATCCAACTGCAGTCTTCAAATCTTTAGTGGCTCTAGCCAGCTGGACATGTTTTGTTTCAAGGTCATTTCTTACAGAGGAGTCCTCCATGTTCATGGACCAGTGCAGGGTTTGCCCATTGCTCCAACCTGGAATCTGAGAGGAACAACTTCCTTGAGGATTTAAAAGCTGGAAGTTAGGAGTAACAATTTAAAAGGCCATGCGTGTGGTCACAATGAGTTGACCGCATTTCTTACTTTCCCTAAGAGACTCCCTGATCTTAGATGTTCAGTGATTTTAATGCATTCCACATGGATAGCTCTGTGCCAGATAAAAATTCACCTCCTCCCACTGAGGTACTATTTTTTTCTGCAGATAGGCTGTTAGCATATATTGTTTTAGATAGGGCCTGTTTGCATCCCATATACGTTAAATTTTTAATATGAGACTCAGTGAGACATAGAGCCAGGGGTTAATCATGTGGTTAGCCATGCAGTTAATGATCTAAAATAACTGAAGGGATTTTATTTCCTTTAAAAGGCTACTACTGCATTATTTAATAAGTCATAATTTGTATATAATAAAATGCCTAGGCTCAGTCAATGATAATTATGTTACTTAGGAAAAATTTGAAGTCACACACACTGAAAATAATACAGAAGCATTTGCTTTCCATCTGAAGCTGTATAGTAAACATCTATGTTTCTTTGATCTTTATGGGACACATTGCATTTTGCTTAGTATTTTTATGGTTATTTACCTTTCAAAATAACAAAATCTAAGTTGGAAAAGGACTCAAAGTACTTCAGAGAGAGAATGTTTATGTATGTTAATGACTGCTAATTAGAAAAAAAAAAAAAAGCTAAAATCTAAGATAATATGTTACTAGCAATACAGTTATTCTGCCTTTAATCATATTCGGTGCCTTACAGGCCATAGAGAGTTTCAGTGGAGAAGAGTAGACCAATATGCTCAGTAGACAAGACAGCCACCCAGTTCCTCTTCTCTTGAGCATCTTGCTCAAAGGGAAAGTCCTTCTTGTGAAAACAGCTGAGGTACTGCTGGCTTTGTGGAGAAGAGTCACAGTAAAATTATTTTACTTCCTAGTCACTGTGAAAAATGCAGGGAACTGTGGAGTGTGGTGGTGGTGGTGCTTGGTTTACAATTGGACTTGATGATCTCAGGTGTTTTCCAACCTTAACAATTCTATGACTTTATGATTATTGGGCAGGAGTAAGGTACTTCTTGAGCTCCAAAGGTATGATGTCAGTCACTGGCTGTCAGAAAGGAGGAGAGAGGGAGAATTTTTCATCCAGACTTTTTTTACGCAGGAGCCAAGCACTGCTTTATACAGCTCCTGCTGTGTGCATGGGGAGGGAAAGGCCCTAGTTTTGAAGGTTTCATTTTCCTTTCCTATCTCTTCCTTTCAAGAAGTTTTCATAGTGACCAGATGTTTCCTTTTCAGATCTGCATGTAGAAAAAATCTGTTTTCATATTAAAGATGAGCATTACATCAGTCCTCCTTTCTTTTCTCTTTTCTTCCCTTCATTTTTTTTATCTTCTTTCTTTATTCATTGTTTGCCTTGCTTTTATGATTTGTGATCTACTTTTACTCTGGCTTTCCTCACCCTTTCCTTTCTTTGGCTACCCTCATACCATTTCTTTGTTTCTTTGTCATCCAAGATTATGACCAAAGCCAATATTTGGGAATTCAGGGCCTTCTACACAGGGCTTCTCCATTTTCCAGTAGCAGGACATCTTACAAGATACCAGCTTTGCCTTCTGATCACATAGGTTTTCTTCAGTATTTGGATTTCACTTGAGACCAATTTTCCAGTGGTGATAAGGCACTGAAAGTCACAAGAAAGAGAGGCAGCATCCAACTACAGTATTCAAGCCTTTAGTGACTCTGGCCAGCTGAGCAAGTTTTGTTTTCAGATAATTTCTTATAGGGGAGCCCACCTCATTTGTGGACTCGCAGAGGATTTGCCCATTTCTCTAACCTGAACTCTGACAGAAACAACTTCCTCAAGGATTTACATGTTAAAAGAAGGAAAGTCCCTTCTCCGTTCTTTTTCCACCCTTCTCTTCTGCCTCTTTTTAATTTTCTGAAAGGCAAAGATCTCTCTGCTTACTTTGTCCCTCTTCATTTCTTGTCTACTTTTTCACTTGACTGTCAAGCTTCTCAACAGCCAATCTCTTTAGAGTAATGGCTATCCCCTCTTCTGTTGTTTTCTTCAAATTATCAAATTGCCTTTCTCAGTAAGGGTAAGCTGAACATTTCAAGCTCAGTTATAACAACTGAATGCGGTAACTCTGCCTCATAGATAGAAAAATGAGAAATAAAGGAAAGTGCAGTTATGAGATGTGATAGCTCAGTAAGACTCTTACCATATGCCAGTGGGATATACATTGTGTTCTAGCAGTTCTCCATTGGTGTGCTTCTCAATAAAAATGTTTTGTTCTTTTTTCTGCTATTGAGCTATAGTTTAAAAGACAGTGGGCAGCAGAGGTTATATTACTACATATTTATTATAGAATGATAGTGTGCAGTGATGTTGTATATAGTATATTTTGTATATTGTGGAATCAATTAAAGAATTCCACTCAAAATTGAGGAGTCTAATCTAGGGGCTTATATCCTAAGCCAGACAGCAATCTAATGCATCATTGACACTCTGACAGCCCCATGGCTGAGTAGGACTGAGAAACTGCCTCATGCACAGGTACAAAATAGCCCAAAGATCTAAGAGCCTGGTCTGAAGTCCTTTCACAAAACCACCCATTCTGTCAGGCAATTGTCCCATTCCTGTGTAGCTTTACACTATTATAGGAAATAACACCACGTAGCTTTTTTTATTATTATTTAATAGGCTGAACGTCACTATCTCCCTTGCTGTACTTGTATCTTGAGACATTTTGTTCTAAAGTAGGCCAGGCTTTTTTTGCTTAATTTGTGGATAATATTACCCTTTAAAAATCAAAACTACCTTCATAAAATTGTGGGGTGGGCTTTTTTTAATCTGTTACAGGAACAAAACATTTTAAACAGAGAAAATTGAACTGAGTAAATAAACAAACAGATCGTTTATTACACACCCACTTTCCAGGCTGATCTTAGGTCTTTTTTTATCTCTATGCTGTCAGAGATTGAGAACATTAGATTGATGCTCAGACTATCATGTCACTTCCCTGTATGCATGTTTACTAAAATCTACCTTCTAAAACCCATGTTAAACTATGGTCTGGTTGAGGAACATTAAACAGGGCTGGGTGTTAGCTTGTACCTGCAGCCAGTAAACCCTTGCAAAAGGAAAAGTGTAACAGCAAAACTACTTGTAAACCATCACAACCTGAACACATAGGTATGAGTCGCTAGGTAAGAACAGTGAAAATCAATCCTGAAGTCTAATTCGGCTCCTTTGCCTTCCTTTCAAAATATAAACAGGCCACAAACCCTCTGCTGCCTGTTTAAGCAGTTAGTTTACAATTGCTTTGTATCAAGGGCTCAGCACAAAGCAGCTTGAATACACTAGCAAATATATCCTTCATTTCTTCTAGCTGCTTGTCAAGGAATAATAGAATGGGCGCTGTTCTCTCAGGTTTTGTAGTTCCCAATATGGGATTCATTCCCTCCCAACTCTCCTTTAGGGTCAGATTTTCCATACAGTGCTTTCTAAGCTGCACAATGCCCCCAGATTGCAGTGGGGGTTGTGCAGCATGAAATCCAACAGAGCTTTGAAACTAAGCTTAAAACCCTGCAGTGTTTTGGAAATTATGGCTATTTATTCAGCAGTGTGTTGGAGCTAGACTGCAGAAAGGTCCTGGAGTTTCACAAATATTGCTGGGACAGGACTAAGGTGTTCTACATAGGACCTATTCAAGGAACATCATTTTGTATTGCCTAAGCCTGCAAAAATAACAGTGTACCATACATCTGATGTACTTTTAGATAAGGTCATGAAAAAGTAATTGTGGCAGATCCAACCCAGAAGCAAAATTTCTGTGTGCATTATATTAACTTGTTTACTTGTGGGATGCCCTTCTTTGCCTTGCATATAGCAATCCCTTTTTTTTTCTTTTTTTTTTCTTTTTTTTTCATTCTTTTTGAGCCATCTTTTCTTATGGGACAGTTTTCAATATATCAATTCAATATGAGTTGCAGACTGGATTTGAAACTGAAAAGATCTAACCATTTGTTACACAGCTGTAGTAAGCAGGATATTTAATCAAGAGAAATTGATAGATGATAGTGCCTACAACTGAATTAGACCGTAATTCTGAAGACGATTCTTTCCCCACCAAAGCTCTGGATCCTGTGGAACAATTCCCTTTAAGATAGGTCTTCTGTTGCAATGATTGTGGCATGGTAAAAAGGCTAAAGTAACCATTATCACTCACCTGGCTGGTTTTAAATCATCGTTCCTGAACACTAATTCATGGTTCACTTACTTAACACCCTTATGGAAAAGTCGTGTATATCTCTTTCAAAAGGGTAAGTGCTTTGTATTTTCATTATTCTGTAAAAGAACTATAATATCTTTACTTTACATTTTTTGAGATTATTCAGCACATCTTTTGAAAATACACAATTCCAGAGCAGTTTGGAATAAATTCTAAAGAACTCCATTGCGTTATGCATGTGTGTGAGAGTGTGCATGTGCGCATGTGTGTGGTCCTGGTAAGTGCAGGATTTTCCAAATGGGAATCTGTAATGTATTAATTTTTTTTTCAAGTACACAGCTTCCTGTGATTATAGTGGGATCTACAAGTAGAGTAGAATACAGTTCATTAGTGATTATATCTGCCAGGCACAGAATCCTGGAGTCAACATGCAACATCTTATTAATGCATTTTCACTATGAGCAAATGATGGAAACAAAGGCAGTGTGCTAGAAAGAAATTCACAAAAATATCTGAACACAAGGGCATGGGGAACCCAAAATGCATGCTGCTGAATCAAAAGGTAATATGCTTGTTTGTTTGTTTGTTTGGGGTCTTTTTTGGTGTTTTTTTTTCTGTTTGTTTGGTGGGTTTGTTTTTGGGGTATTTTTGTTTGTTTGAAGATATGTTTGAAAACTATTAAAATGGCTATATTCTTCAGAAACAAACAAAAAAAAACAGTCAAACTGTTTGATTTAATATCACAATATTCTAACGCCTGTCATTGCATAATATAATTTATATTTTCCTTTAGTCTCATTTGAGGTAAGTTAATATCAATTGAAGAATTTAACTAATAATAAGTCTTCCTTAGTTCAGAAATATTTCAGAGTTCAAAATAATGTTTAGCCTTTTAAGGAGAGTGACAGTAGCAGGTGAAATCTTTACTGTAACAGTACCTTGGATATTTTTCTATATATTTGACATCTGGTTCTATGCGTCATGTGATTTCCTGTATAATTTGTCTCACATTTGTAGAATTTTAGTTTTTGTTAGAAGTATCAGCAGTTTTTATGGCAATAATAAGAAGCTGGAATGTGTTACAGGTCCATGAGCAAGCAGCTTGAATTGGACCTTATTTTGCGCAGTGATACAGTTGCTTTTCAGTGAGCTGAGAATCAAGTTGTGCCTTATGTTAAGTAGTCATGGCATTATATCCAGCTGAACTTATTACTCTTTCTATTAAGTCTTTCTGCGAACAATCACAATACTGACAAGGCTTCCATGTTCACATTTTTAAGTAGCTAGTGGGGTTGATTTGCCTACAGGCTCCCAGGGAGCAGTGGGTGTTCCAATAGTTTTACAAAAAGAAGTGACAGGTTGGGAACTCTTCAGTGACTGTGCCACTTTCTTTATGCCTCTAGATTCCTCCATCTCAGTAGGAGAAACATTAGTATATATTTGCAATGTATTAATAAACTCATTTAACTTTACCTTTGTAGATCTTCTATTACTGATCTTGCCATATATAAGCAATCACAAGTTCATGTAATACAGAATCAGGATTTAGCCTGATTTTCAGTGCTTTCTCTACCTTTATGGTAAAAAGAATTGATTTATTTCTTAATCTAACTAGAGAGCTTAGAATTATAGCTATCATTTAACCAGGGAGTTTTGTTAATAAGACAACATTAATAACTTACCCTTTTATTGAAAATAGTAATATGCAAGCACACTAGTCATCAACTCCACTTATATTGTGGCAGTTTAACTTGGGGCAGCTGAAGATATTACAGATGTATAGATGATTTGCTTTAATTTTTTTTTTTTGTATTTTAAGCATTAAGCACATCTCCATGGGTATATCCCCAATGGTAATTGTGAAATATCATTCAAAAGGCAGTAGTTTAGACTTAATGAAGTCAGTGAGAACTCTGTGCCAACTCTAATAGCTTCATGGAATAGCTTCCCTTTGTGGAAGGACTGAAGCACATGAAGTTACTGCCATATATTCAGGAATGAAAAACAGACATTTTTAATTAAAAATTTTAAAAATATAGATTTTTTTTTTTGATCTCAAGCTTTCCAGGACACAATTTCAGACTTGCTGCAAAATGTTCCCTCTGTGTGAACTGCTAAGCCTTTTGTTTGTCCTCAAACCTGTGTATGGTACAGAAACCAGTTATCCCCTTCTTGTACCAGCTCTGAAAGGCCTAATCTATTCTGTGTTATAAGAGCACCTCTAGGCTACAGTGACAGAGTGAACTTCCTAACAAAAAGTACTTAACACTATTTTTTTTTCCCTCTGAGAGGGATGGTTAAAGAAAAGATAAATTCGTAACTTCCCACTGTCACATTTTGTGCTGCAGATATTCATGTTAAAGTGGATAGGAGTCTTCTACTTTTCTGACACCAGTGGAAGGTAAAACTCAGGACTAATTCATACAAAGTGACATCTGTGGCATTCAAATGCTGTCTTGATAAAATTTAAATTTTTAAAATTGTTTCCACTTCTGATCATGTGTGAAACCAAACTGCCTGTCAGTAACACCTTCTTAAACAAAGATTAAAACATACCAACCATTTATGCATGAAAATGTTAATTTTAATTATCTTTCCATAACAGAAATGTGCTGTGGATTGTAATAGGGTGTAATCATATGTTTAGTGGATTTTCGACCTTACCTAAATACACATCATATACACTCCTTCAGCAGCAGTTGAGCTGGTCCTTGGTCAAAGATTTGTACACAGCAGTTAGTGGGAATGTGGCTGTTGTACAACTCCCACTGTTCCCAGTGATGGAATGGTGCACCCAGGGATGCCTTGGGGTTGGTGCACAGCACTGCTCCCTGGCACATGGAGGAACTAACTGAACCTGCCCCATTTTTCATGCCGACTGGTCTGTGTGCTTATCAGTGTTATTTTCTAACACTGGTTTCTACACACATTTTGTAACAAAGTATGACTGTTGAACAGGTGCATTTAACATATATGTCAGATTTATTTGGATTCTTAACCATAGTGTCAAGTTTCATTTAAAGGGAAAAGAATTCAGGCTGATAAAGCTGTCCACATTCAGGTTCTTTTGAAAATTTTGTCATTGTACTCCTTCTCTTGTGATGTACTTATGATACACTGTGATGTGACAAAATATACTTCGAAAATGGGAACTTTCACGGTTGTGTTTAAAGTCAAAGTCTATAGATTTCCAATCACTTAAATAGTTCCTAAATATCATTTATTTCACAGAAAGGTAAAGTTTGGCTAGATACTGTACAATTAAGCAGATGAAAGCTGTTAGCCTTATTTAGCCTCATTTTCATATATCACATAGCATGAAAAGCAACTTTTTTTTTCATTTTTGTATAGTCTTACACTCATTCCAGGGTTGTGGGCAATACTGTAGCAGATTTTGGAAAGTTTCTGATGGGTTTATTGCATTTAATGAGGATGCAATATATGGCTCCTCAGTCTTGGCTGACATTTTGAAATTAGACTTCCAGCAGTGAAATCTTGTCAGGGATGGGTTTCAGATTACTCAAGCTTTCATGATTAGAGCTTTTTGTACATAATGTCAAGTACAATCATCTGTTAAAGGCTAAATGAGCATACCATTGTTAATGCAGTAGCAGCACAGAGAATAGATTCTAGAGAGTTTAAATTTTTGCTGACTTGAAACTTAACTTTATTATGAACTTCATTCATAGTTTATTCCTGAATGTATGTGAAGACATAGAGGAGAAAGATCTCTGTAGAGCTTTAAAAGGTGTATTTTAAACTGTTTACAGTGTGTATTGTATTAGAATAAGTTATTTGAATTATCAAGAAAACAAAATATTGGGCTTTTTAAATTTCTGCCAGGTTATTCACCATGTATAAATGTGCCTTCTATATGGCAGATATATATATACATAAGTGAACTCTAACTATTATACTCTTTCTGAAAGTATGACTTTTTAACACTTTTGTGTTGCACAGCAACACTGAGGTTGAGAATTTACAATTATGACCAACCTAAAAAATTATTATATATTTTAGAGCAACAGACATACACAGACAAATAAAATGCAATGTTGCATGATATGTTTTCTCATGTTATGCACATTAATTCATGTTAATTCAATGGCTATCTAAAATCCCCTATCTTCTGTAGGGATAAAGCTGTGTTTGAGCTAGCTATGTTATCTCAGACCCGGATCCACATAAAGAATTTAGGTGTTAACTCAGTAATATGGAAGTTTTTTCATCAGAAAAGCCATAAAAGGTAATGCCATCTGTGCCCTTACATAAGATGGCTAGAATCCACTGTTCAAAATGTATAAAAAGTTGGGAGTCTTGAAAAAATTTTTGCACAGATATCAGTGTGCTGAGTCAGCAAAGCCTAGACTGGAAATGATAAAGCATTGAGGAGTGGTTTGCAGCTCACCACTGCAAGCTTAGCATTTTTACCTGCTCTAAAATCATAACTAGAGAGCCCTCTCCAACTTCAGGCCCATCCTCCCCCTTTGTGGAAGGCGCAAGACACAGACATTCATTTCTGTCCCTGTCTCTCATCATGCCTTGCCTTGGCTGTGTGCAAGGTTTGAATTCTAATCAGACAAAACATGATTTTTCAACTAAAAGATTGGCCTTTAACTGTTACAACTCCACCAACTCACCACCAATGATTTTTTTCTTTCTTTTTTAATTGACAATTCCTCAGTACAAAAGAAACTAACTGATGGTTTAAGTATTTTGCTACTGTTTATTGTTTCTTATTTTGAAAGCACATATCCTCAGAATCTGTCTATCAATGGGAGACCATTATACTGTGACAACATTTTAATCCACTGAAATCTTCTCTTAATTTCCTTGACTCTTACTATGTGTTTGATTTCACCAGCCACTACCAATCAATGTAAATATTTTTTTCCTGTGTTCTGCACCATTCGGTGACAATGTGTATCCAGCAATACACATTTTCTACTTTTGTGTATGCTTACTGTTCTATAATGGAGCAATTTTTAGTGTTACGAGCACCCAATGAGGAAAGACCACAAGGCACTGAGCCAAGTAGATTATTGGAATAAGCAGGTCAACTTTCTGTGACTTTGCCAGCATTGGGCCAATTTATAGTAGTGTCAGATTTGGTTTATATCATTTCATCTGACAAAGACCCTCCAGTCAGTCTACATACTTTGCTTTTGATTTAACAATTTTAGGTCAGTAACTGACTGTGGGAGCTCATGCGTTTTTTTTTTTTTTTTTTTTTTTTTTTTTTTTTTTGTTTTTTTTTTTTTTTTTTTTTTTTTTAAATGGTGCAGTCCTCTAACATCAAGCTGCAGAGATAAAATGGCCAGAAGGCTACTTCAAGCAGCCCTTGGAGGATCTTCAAATGATTTTCTCAGCCCAGTGTAGTAATATTACAGTAACACAAGACCAGTCTCAAAGCCAACAACTGGACCAGCTGAGACTATAGCAATAATAAAAGGAGACATCATTCTGCATTTCTCCATCACCCCTGTCCAGTAGTGACCAAGGGCTCTGGGTGGGACCCATAGCAGCCCTGTTTGGAATACATGAATTCATAGGATATTCCAACAGCCATGTGTAGACCAACACCAAACTTATTACAGTGATTTGTCTGTGTTTGTGTGCGTTTGTTGCTCGCCACTTCCCGAGTTGTGCTGTATACACTGTTACCACATGTGAAGACCTACCCTGGAGCACCTGAAATTTACTAATGAAATGCATAATACAGTAAAGGTTACTAAATATTCACAGAATCTAGTGACCAGTGGAATCACAACGTAGTGGTAGAGTTCAAATTTGTGTGAAAAAAAAAGCCTAATTCCACCAATTTCAGGCTGAGGCCAGACTGGTCAGTACTTCTTAAAGCAAAATCCTGAAAAAAGAAAACACGTAGTAGGTTTCTACCTCCCTGAAAGCATGTGGGGAAATGTTTACAAAGTCTGCAGTTACATGAGACAAGGGGGCATGGGTCAAGGTACTGTGTTGGCCATAAGATCAAACCACCATGAAAATATGTTGACAAGGAGAGCAATGGAAGTGTACAGTTACAAACAGCATACAACTCAGTAATGTATCAGAACATCCTTGTCATCTTATTTTGAGTCTGAGTTTTGCACAATTCACAGTAATTTATGACTTTCTTGTGCCTCTTAGTACTGATGGAAACTGCAGAGTTAAAACCTATTTGGAAAATATAATTTAAGATCTTTAAAAAAATCAAAAAGATAAAGGCAGTGATCATTTTAGATTCTGAACAGAAGGTCCTTTAAGTGTCAATATGGGTAGTTCTGGAGGAGAATTCATCCATTACTGGAACCTTTTATTAGCATGTAATCAGAAATGAACAATGAACTCCAGCTTGTTCCATGTTCCTTTCTTTGGCTGCATTATCATATATCTGAGAAAAATTGTCTTTCCTACCTCCTTTGGAGAGATCTAACAAGTTCCCTGCCAAGGTGAACCAGAGAGTCTTGGTCAGTATCTCAGACAGTCTCCCAGGAGTCACAGCAAGTGAAACAGTCATTCTCTTGCAAGAGCAATTAACATGAAAAGTTGCACTAATTTTTTTTTTTTTTTTAATATATCACTAAGGTTGGTGTGAGAGAAATAAAACTAGAAAATAGTCTTGTAGGTAGCACAGTATTGTATCTCCTGGTTGTTATTTCTACATTGATTTCAAGTTTCCCTGCACTCTAAGTTGATCAGTAAAAATATCAGTCATGGTTTTCTCTGAGGTTTCAATATCTTCTCCAGTTATAAAAACAATGAAGATTAAAAAGTTCTGACATTTAAAGGGGGATACTCTGAAAGGATCTGTTTCTCCAAATCAAAATTATTCAGCTATTGCCTGCATATTTTCCATAAATGCCAAGTTTTTTCTCAAATTATCTTGAAGACAAGTCTGAGCATAAACCACTGAAATCATAGAAAGAATATTACTTTTACTGCAAATCTTCCCAACTGTTTATGGCTAAATCACATCAGTGGCAGCATATTCTTTTCAGGACAGTCTCCAGTATCTTCTACATGTCTTTCAAGTTTTCTTGAGTCTCCAGGAATTGATTGAGATTACACTGATGCATTTATTTGCATTCAGCCCTTCCAACATAGAGGCTAACACAATAATGGGGAGAAGTTATTAATTTTTACCCAACTAACTACTTTTAGCTACTGGCTAAGTCTGCTAGTAAATGAAATTTTGAAACCATAAGCAGTGCCTTCATTTAAGGGAAGAACGCATAGGAAGCTACTGGTAGTCTATCAGCTACACTCAATTACACTCTATCATCCGCTCTCTTTCTCTTCCTCAATTTTGTCTTTGATCAACTAACAAAGAAGACGTACTGTAACAAGAGAGCTCCCATGCATGTTGAGTCTTGCAGAGGAAACTGTGTAGCAAATCTTTCTGAACTAACACCAGGAACTAACAATTTCTTGAAACACTAAGATTCTTTTTTAAGTCAAAATTACCTTATTTATACATGATATAGCTTAGTGATGAGATACCGCTATTGGCTTGCATGTGGGTTTTTCATGTATCAAACTTAACCTTTCCAAAGTAGAGGATGACAGTTTATCTTCACACACTTACAGTCTAATGACAGGCACTCAGAGAGAAACATCTTCCAGTACTGAGAATGTTGAGTTCTCTCTCATACCTAAAATCCCAGCTTATAACAGTCTTTGTCCTTATCTTGACAGTATTGTACAAGCTTTTCCACTTCAAGAATCAGACTTTTGGTTTTCTCTCTGCTTGCCCACGCATGTTGTGCAAGTAATATCCCTTGTATTTCTGTCATAATGAAAATTCACATCTTTCACATAAGTAACGTGTAAGTTAAAACTAACAAACTCAATGCTTAAAAGATGGTCTTTTGGAAATTTTGACATGAAAAGATTTTCTAGGCTGCTCTTACTAGCACAGGTTTTGTCTGGTGAGGGAAAAGTAAACCTCCCAGCTTGCCATTTATAAAGATTAAGTAGTGAAAGTGGGTTTTCTTGGTGTGGGCAGGAGTGGGAGATGGTGGAGCAGCAATATTTTTTTCTATACATGCAAAAAAGACGTAATCAGTTAATACTTTAAGGACTTTATCATAGCTGCCTCTGAAGTTTTATCATGTTAAGTTGCATGGTAGGAGTAACTGGCCTTACAGCATGAAAGTCAAAATTTAAGAGAAGAGTGAAAGAGTATTTATCTTTCTTGTACAAGTAACCTTGAACACTATTTCCCCACCTTCACATATAAAAATCAAAAAGGAGAGTCTTCTGTCTGTCCATATTTGCTTAGCTGAGCTGCCATTTACAGAGCATAATATAATGTATTAATTTTTTCGCTTTGCCCATTTATCTTACAGCACCTGAGTTACATCATTTCCTAGAGACCTCATTGCAAGGTGCTGTGTACACTCTGATGTATCAAAAAGACTGTTCTGATCAGTAAGCAAACTTACTAACTTTAACATTTTAAAAAATATAAGCTTTAAATGTACTGCATTTTTAAACCACGAAGTTCCTTGTGCATTTCATTATGGTTCTATTTAACTAAAGAGTCCTAAAAGGAGTTCTTTTGGACAACAACAACAAAAAAAATAAAAACGTAAAATTTGATTCTTTCATTTGTGTAGATTTGCCAGCTAACCTGCACAAATGCAGTATGGAGAAACTTAACCTCAGAACAGTATAATTAATTGATTAGACAAAAGTCTATTTATATCTGTTCAGTTTTCTAATATCTTGTGCAAGTTCCCTAAGTGTGAGGCAAAGTCATGGCACTGTTATGCTTTCTTCCTATTTTTGATCAAGGTAAGCACATCACATGTATTAGCATTTAAGCCACAAGGCAAGCTGATACTTAGGAAACAACCAAAACCACATGAATAGAAGCAGTCTAAATTCCTACATAATTAGCAAGATTTTCATAATAATTGAAAAAGTCCAACATGGCATGATGTCAGCAGTATTCAGTGAGAATGCAGGACAGAGACTCATGCATTTCAAGTGAAAGTGGGGAAGATGATGTAAAGTTAAATGGTGGACCACTAAAACAAAAAGAGTGTCAACACATCGACTAGCTGACTTGGCATGCAGTGCAAAGATGTATTATCCATCATTCATGAAACTCAATTTGCAGAGAAAATACAATAACACAGAGAGCAAGAGGCACCTAGCAGGAAAATTTGCAAGCCTTAGGCTTTTTTTTAACAGAATACTAGAGTGACAAGGTATTGTCCTTCTTTAATGATTACAGGACTGGATTGCTTTTGGTCACGTCTCCTGTATGGTCAAATATAAGTCTTTTGCATAGGACATATATCACAGATCCATCTTCCCAGAATGAAACTTTAGGTAAATATACAAATGCACCCTTTCTTTTCTGTCTCCCTCACCAATTAAGAATCTGAGATAACCATGGGGAATTCTAAGGTTGTTTTTAAATGATGAAGAAGTATGTCTCAGGCAAATGAAGCTAAAAGGGCAACACAGGAAAAAAAGGAGAGTGACAATACTGAAGAATGTATTCAGACGAGATTGATAATGCTATCAAAAATAAAAGAAAGAATATTAGAAGTTAAATAAAACCTAGAAAGATTAGAGGAAAAGTAATTAAATATACAGCAAAAAGCATAAATTCAATTAAAAAGTTAATGTTAATGTAAAATGTACATGGAACTATATTAGAGCTTTAATTCATTACTGAACCCCCAAGAAGTACAAGTACCAGAAGTGACCAAAGCCAA
This sequence comes from Xenops minutus, assembly GCA_035221455.1. Classification (NCBI taxonomy): domain Eukaryota; kingdom Metazoa; phylum Chordata; class Aves; order Passeriformes; family Furnariidae; genus Xenops; species Xenops minutus. Next base: position 87,800,898 of record JAWWEE010000105.1, on the reverse strand, counting down.
ACATCAATTTTTGCTGTCTTCAAGTCAGGCCTATATTTTTCTTTTTGCAGTGGAGAATAGAGAATATAAAATTCTAGACATAAGAGGTACAAACATCAGGTGAAGTAGCTGTGAAGCTGTATTTCCATAACATACTGAATAATAACAATAATAGCCAAGTGGCTTTGATTAATATGTCTTTTAGTGTTGAGTAAACCATCTTGCTTTGTAACAAATGTCATGTATTTTCCACTACTGTACAGTAAATTTTGTATTAACAGAGAATATTGTAATTTGAAATGGGAAGTTGCTAGACTAGATAACTAATGTAGAAGAAGAAGAAATCATGTTCCTGTTTTTCTTGTGCAGCAGGCACCTGACACAACTGTGATCCATTGACCAATATGGAGAAATGGATTTGTAGCAAACCCAAACGAACGTTCTCACCCTCTAGAAGGAAGGGGATTTAGGAGTGTAATTCAGGAGCAATTTTCCAAAGTGAAGACCAAATTATTAAAGGTGCTTGGGCATCTAGAGATGCATAGAGGTGCATCAGTGAGAAGCTCATCCTATAGATGCAGGCTTGGTCTTCTCATCTCTACTTTAACCTACTTATCCTCTGTCTTTTTTTGTGAGTTGCTACAGATACTGGTCATCCATTTCAAATACAAAGAATGGCTTTCAAACAAAAAGATTGCTGCAGAATTTAAGACCATTTTACATGCAACAACTTGCCAAAGTCTTTAATAACAAGTCTTCACTTTTTTTACATCATCTTATCCACCACTTTGCACCTAGAATGACTTTATTAGTGTTGAATCATCACCTGTAGAAACAATGTCTGGTTTTGCATATTGATGCTTCTGTCCATGGAATGCAAATGCTCATACATTACCAAAACCTTTTTCCTATTAGATGATCTAATTTTTTTCTGCTTTCATGTAAGGGGTTTTTTTGTTTGTTTGTTTTGTTCTACCTACAATGAATAAAGAGAATAATTGACCCCTGATATTTTAACAGGAAAGGTGAAAATGCTTTTGCATAGTATTCCAGTTTAATTGATCTCTACTAGTACCTTCATACATTTTGCGTAGCATCAGCAGTTTTGAATGGTAATAAACTGAAAGAATTTGGACTCTGAGGTTTGCTATATTCCCAACCCGTATTTAATTCTGTAGTAATCTCACACAACTGTGCAGGGGTGAAAAAAAAAGGTCTTGTTAAACTACGGGGACCTGCCAGACACATTGTGGACATCCAAAACATTTTAAATTAAAGTACTACACTGTGAAAAATTTGACACAGAGTTATTTGGAAGATTTAAATAGAAGGCTTGACTCTTTATTGTCAAAGACTCCATGTAACCTTTTATTCCTGTGCAAAGACAGTCTAAGTGCCACAAAACCAGAACAACAGTATTTACGCCCACTTTGCACTCTTATTAAGCAAGAGTTTTAAAAAAATATATATATGTAGGTATATAAATACAAAGGCACTTAGTGGTCATTCATGAAGAGAAAGCGTAAGTACTAAGGCATGAAATGGCCAGAGAAGATTAAGTAGGAGAGTACTTAAAAGATTACAGCTTTAGTTGAACCATACAAAGATAATACAAAGCCAAGGTTAGGGGAGACGTCAAAATGTTAGTATTGCTGAATCTGGAAAAAATGAAAAAGAATAGAAGTCTTTTACTCTGAAAACTATCTATGAAATTATGTAAGTGAAATATGAAGATACATTGTTTCCTGACAGTATGTCTGAGGAAGAGGACAAAGCAAGCAGCCTCTTTTTATAACATTATCCATGAAGATAGTAGTGATAATTAACAACTACATTTAGTTTGGTCTTTGACTTAAAATTCCCTAAAATCTCTGACTCAATAAAAGTTTGCTTACTTTCATCACCTTATTCTTGTAGTGTCTAAACTCAGTTAGATCAAGCTATCATGTAGGCTATTGTTCTTGGTGTACTGACTTTGCTTGTATCCTGCTTTCCTTCAAATTTTGGAAGAGATCTCTTCCTGAAGTACATTATGCATTAGACAGTGCCACCTCTTCAATATTTGGCCATCAGTTGTATGGAAATCAATTCAGTCCTTCCAATACAACAGTAAGTTTGTTAAATGCTGACTTCACTAATACTTCCTTATTTGACAGAATTTGGCAGGTTTCTGGCAAGTCTTGTCCATTAGTTATTAATATCTAATTTGTTGAAATTAACTGTTAGATGCTGGGATTATTTCCAAGACAATGTCAACTCAGGTAGACCTGAAAATTTTTCTTTAAAATCTTTTCTTCTTGTGATGGTAGCTGCTTAATTTAAGCAGTGAATAGTGTACACTGGCATGCCTGTTTCTGCCTTTGTGATCAGTGCTAAAAAAAATCAGACAAAATCTAGAAGTCTAATGTAGAATGTCGTGAAAGAATTTTGAACCTGAGAGTTCCACTGAGTGTTAATGTTTTGGTTTTTCTAATGTTTAAATGCAAGAGGAAAAAAACTGACTGCTAATATCTTCCACTTTAGGTTATCAGTCCATTTCTGTAAAGTCTTTTCACATGACCATAACTCTTACCTGGTCTTCTTCCAACTACTAGGTATTTGTCTATGGCATGCTGTGCCCAACATTACTCTTGTTATAGAATGACTGTAAAAAGACATAGTGTTAGAATGGTTCTTTTATTTTATATTTTACTGTGACTTCTTGAAGTTATGGTGGTGACTCTATAAATGTAAGAATTAAAAATAGTTTGTAAAAGTTTCTCCATTTATTCATCATAGCCAGGTATTCTCTTAAATTAGAAACACCCTTTATAGTAAAGGTTTGTAAAAAAATGTCTGAATTGTCATGCCTATGAATTTCTCAATTCATAATCCTATTCAGAGAGATATCAATTTTTTGTACCTCAAATCTGGATTTATTAATCTGCCATATTTGTTAATATCTCTCCCACAAATGAACAAATTCTAGTGTATATATTCAGATATTTAGAATTCTAGATGAAACCATCTCTAAGCCACAACCAGTTCTGCTTAAGGAGAGTGGAAAGACACTGGCAATTAGTCTGAGTGATTCTTGCAGGGATGCTCAGGTGGGGAAGGTCCATGGCCAATGCTCATTAGATGCACAGCTTCCTGACAAGGGCTTTGATGCAGTTGTAAAATGAAACACATTCTTTAGAGAGATGGATTTGCCAGGAACCTTCACTAACATTGACTGTGGTAGCACTTTGGTCACTGACATTCAATTTAATGCCCAGTGAGCTGCAGACAGCACACGTTCTTGTCTGTGTGTCCTTGCAAAATGCACAACTTCCCTGATAGGCTTCAGTTAATTCTTCACAGTTGTGACTTTCTCTTTTCCTCAATATTGCCTGATAAAATCCCTCTTTTTCTGCTAACATGTAAACTGTGTTGCTATTTTTTAAAGCTTCGTGAGACCTCACTTTTCCTAGTGTGAGATCTGGGTCTAAATAAAGCTGTGCTGGCAAACTAGCATCTCTGATGCTATCAGCTGTCTTCGCTTTTATTAGTGTCTGCTTTTAAATTTCTGGGTTTTTCAGGGTTCAACAAGACTGAACTACAGCAGCTAAAAGCTGTTTCTTTTTTCCCCCCTCTCTTACTCTCCTGGAACCTTACAATAAATTTGGCATTATCAAATCTAACATTCTTTCCTTCTACCCTATTAATATGGAAAGTCCCTTGTATTTTCTTGCATCCTTTTCTTCCACTGACTCTCTGTGAAGGGACATAGAGGGTGTTTATCAATGTCACCAGTGGCATAGATCAGAATATTACTTGATATTGCCAACTATGCTACAAGACTCTGATGCTGCTGAAGTGTCTAAACATAGCAAGGCCCTTACAGTGGCCTTCATCACACAGACATTTTTAATCATTGCTGCAGAAAGATGGAGCCTAGTTTCCTTCAGAAGTTTCCTTTTTCCTGTTAATTTACCCTTGCAGCAATGTTATAAGATTTCTTTTTCTTTATTCCTCCTTTAGACAGCACGACTCTTTCCACTCCTTGTGTCACTGTGAGTGGCCACATATAACAAAGATGCCTAATATTTGAGCTACAGCTGAAAAAAATTTCAAATGGGAATATTATTTCTACTTCTTGTCCTCATTCTTTCTGCAATTTGGAGTCCTCTCCTCTGAAAAACTGCACAGACCACTGCCCAGACCCTGCTTCATCTGCCAGCATAAAGCTTATTAGGGATCAAACTGACATTTTCCGACATCAGAAATACCAGTTAAAACAAATGTGTTGCCCAGACAGTATGGGCAAAGGCTGTGGATGAGGGTGTACTCTGTACTCAAACCCATCTGTAGGGAATTCTAACCCCAGCCCAGCTGCAAGGGCCAGATGAGCCTTGCAAACCCCTCCTCATCAAGCTTCAAACCCACAGGCAAAGGGGATGAAATTTTTGTCAGTATTATGGCTTTAAAACTTCCTGTGGTGAACAACTCCCTTGCCACTATAAAAAGGCACACAGAGAGCAAAGATCTGACCCTTCCAGTTTCTCTAGGAAGAGTTTTTCATTAAAATTTATCATCATGTTTTGACAGATATAATTCCATTAATTCTAGCAGCTTTGCCAACACAACAAAGAAAATGTCTCAGTTCCCTCACCTCTGGAAGTGATGTATAAGTATGCCTGTCATATCGATTTCAAAACAGGGGCTAGAAAATAGGATTACAACAACGTGAACCACTCCAATGGCTAGGATAACTAAACAAGTGCAAGCCTCACTTGATCATGTTTAATTGGTTTAAGCCACAAAAGGAGTGAGAAGCAGTGCAGCTACTAGTCTCCATTGTGCATTTGTATTACAGACAAATACATCCCTACCCTTTTTTATTCTTATCAAAATTGTTTTTCTGAAGATGTCTATTTCAATGACCAAAGCATTCCTGTCCTAAAAAATTCTAAGAAATATGTCTGTCACATACAAGAAAGACCAGGCAAGGATTCTTGTGTTAAAACTGAATGGGAAAAAAATATTTATGTTAACAGAAAATTAATCCTAAATGAATATTCTGATCATCAATTTGTTCTTTTTGCTTAAAACCGCCCCTCAAGCCCCTAAACCTTCAAATAGCTTTTACTGGCTACAAATATGTAAGTCTATGAGAGATATATATCACCAAACAGCAATTTCAAGAATGCTACTTATCTTTTCAACTCACAAAAATAGACCAAAACCCCAAAATATAACCATATACACAAAATAATTTTGAAACAAGAGCACAGCAACTTTGTTCCTAAAAAATACTCAAGTGATTATGAAGGGACAGAAGAATGATTTTACAGTGTTTCATTTTCATTTAAAAGAAGAGAATTTATAGAATTGCCAGGAAGCTCCTATAAACCGAAACAGCTATAAAGAGCCAAATTTCTTGGCCTGGCTTCCAGGAGCTATGTTACTAGATTTTGAATCAAGTAATTAAACTCAAATTTGCAGATAGACACAGAATAAAAATAACTAGGGAGATCCTTCATGAACTTGTTACTTTGCCTTTGATGACTGTGGGCATCTTGCTGAGGCTGTCTACTTCAGTCAGGTAGAACACCAGAAATCAAAAGGACAATATCAACAATACATGAAGCTATTTTTATAGTGTCTGAATTGGTCTCTATAGCAACAATTTTTAGCCTATTTAGATTTTTTTAAAAAATCTCTCTTCCTCTTCCCTTTCTTGTATTTTTCTGTTGAGTGACAGATACTGATAGAAAGATAAAAGTGTCCACATGCAAACACCTGTCAAGTTTTGAAGAACAGGTGGTTGTTTGCTTTATATTTGAACTTTCCCTTAAACAGATATTCCAATGCCATCCCACTAAAGTTCTTTCCTTTTCTTTGAGAAAAATTTACTAAGAAAAAGAAAGATACATTCAACTTGCAATCCAATTGCTCAAAATATATATAGATATATAATTTTTCGAGTTTCTTTGAGTCTGTGTTCGATGAGAGTGGGGGGTGTGTGTGTCATCATCAGTTTTTTATAGTTTTGGGAGACAGATAGGGGTGGAAAAATAAAATAATTGTTCGAGGTCAGCCAGCCAGCTAGTGGTTTCACTGACTGTACTAGCAGATTTCAGTACCTTAACAAGAGGTTCCTGATACTACACTTTATACCTAAACTCTCCGTATTTGGCAGACATTTCTGGCTCACTATATCCTTGTCTCTCTGTTCTGTTGTTGTATGAAAAATGCTCTCAAACAAGCAAGAAATAGGACTACACCCTGAGAAATGCTAAAATGACTGCCTCAGAAGGCCATTAAATTCACAGAGAAAAAGAAATCAGTATGAAAGTACAGGAAATTTGTTTTTATAAAATCCCATTCAGCTATAATAAATCAAAGTACTTAATGCAAAAACAGTAGATGTGAAACTTTTGCTCTTCTTTGGAGGAAAAAAGCTAAAATTGAAGAGTGATGGCTATAATGAAGTGGGATAATATTCCTGGACAGTATGGAAATGAAAGCAGCTGTTACTGGTCTGGGGTACATGCATAGAAGAGTTTTATTGAGGATCTGGACCTTTGCGTAAACAGACAGTAGAGGAGTGCCTGTTCTTCACAACTGTGTAGATGAAAGGGATTTTCTTCACACTAAAAGTATTCTTATCCCTCATGAAGTGACCTGATTTTTAAAATTATCTGGTATAATTTTGCTACCTGCCAACTTTAGAATATAAGAACAGCAGTATCAGCTCAGCTCAGTGATCTGCCTTATTCACTGTGCTGTCTACATTAACGAGACCTACAGGAAAGACTACAAAAATGGGAATGAATGATCCTATCTGTGCTATGCCTTCATGACTTTTTGAAGTCATAAATTTAAAGATTTTCTAAGCCAGAGCTCCATCCAAAGCAGGCTATTGTTTAACCCACTTTAAACTCATTTATCTCTTTGGCTTCCTTCAAATCCTAAAGCATTGAGTTCCACCGTTCAAATTTTGTGGTGTATCAATGACATAAAAATAAAATAATATGTTGAGCATCCTAGTTCTAACACTTAAAATTTTATTTGAATGCAAATCACGTTATTTGTATCCTGAGCAGAGTTGTTTGTCTTTACAGTTGCTCACAATAACTGGAAGTAAATTTTAAAAGGCACCACAGATGAGACTGATTCATGTGTATCCAACACTCAGACAAAATTGCAGATGATCGGCTGCATCCTGTTGGCTGTTATGTTTCATGCAAAAACCAGAGTTCTGTGATACAAGCCAAAGTGTCATCATTTCAACTTCATCAGAATGTGCTTATATTTTTAAGTACCAGCAGTTTTCTTACAAATATTATAAACTTGTCAATTTATTTAATTGGAAATTTAATATTAGATGGTTTGGGATTTAGAATAAGAAACTGTAAGAGGACATTTTGAAATTTATATGGTGATAGTTTATTGAGATCAATTGAGCAATTAATTGGGTGTTCTCACCAGAAAAGTTTTTTTGTTTTTTTTTTAAAATCATGTTTCTAATATCAACCAATCCTTTTGTGCCACATATAGACAGAAAGCTGTCTTAAAATTGGCAAAATAAATGTAGAATAAAGTAGTAAAAAAATATTCTTTTAAAATATTTTTAATGGCTAAAATAGCACAGTCATTTACAGGAAGGGGCAAAAAAACCCCCACAAAATATCCACTTCATCTGGATGAAGTTGATACAACAGTAATTCTAAAGTAATTAGTAGCAAGCACTTACCATAAAGCCATCACAGCACTACCACCTTCAAGGGCTGAAAACAATTTATCTTTATGCCTAGCATGGATTGCGAAGGTAATATTAATGAAGGAAAGAACTAGGAAATTGCAGCACACTTAAAGCTGACTAGAGCTAAAATTGATGACAAGAGGCAGTCAGAAACACATGAGTAATTATTTAAGCAATGATAGATTTGGGTAAGTAACGTTGCAAAATCAGACCTTCTGATATGTGGGGTGAAGATAAATTATCAGTTTTGTAAACTGAGCAATTCTGTTTGCCCTTTGACTAATATATAAATGAAGCATTTAAGAAATGTGTTTGCTCTTTTCCTACCTTGCTTTCACTGATGTACTTATGCCCCAAGCTATATTAAATCTCCTGGGGTAAAGACACTACAAGAATTAAACTTCTGTCAAGGCATTGCCCTGAGTGATTACGCTATTGGCAATCATGTTTATCAGGGGTCCCAGTGTGTTGGGCTCTGTACCAACACAAGAGAACACCAGGGGCTCCTCTCTCAAGGAGACTGCAGCCTGTGTCAGGCACAGAGCATATACAGTTCACAACACTGAACTAAAAACAATAAAGGTGCACTCTTATGTAAGACCATCCTCTCTTTGGTAAAATATCTGTTCATTTATACAGTGGTCTCATACACTTTGTGAGAGAATACAAATTGCCTTCTTACAAAGCATTAATATACTTTCCCTGTGTGTGTAAGCAGCCACTGTTCTGTTATGGGTGGAGCAGCAGATAAAATAGCCCAGATAACTATGGGAATCTCAGGCCATCTTCTCTGATATCATACAAGAATGAAATATGTTTTAGACCAGTGTTCATAGTGGGGGATTTCTACACCTCCTACTTCCTGTTGTTGCTGCTTAGATATCCACAACTCAGAAATTTATATGATCGTCTTCAAACTGATCATGTAGACCTTCTGGTTCCCTCCCTGAAATAGCATACTTTGAGACACTGTAATTCTTTTATTGCTGTAGGCATCTTTAATAGGAGGCTCTTCAAATTCCTTGGAAAGCATTATCTAAGAGCATAGATAATGCCCACATGGAGAAAGCTACCATGTTGCTAGGCACCAGTTCTCTGTAGTTCATCTTGCTGGATTCTTTGTGCACACTCTCCAGTGTCCCTCCACAAAATTTTTCCTTCCTCATTTGGAAACCTCTTTTCTTCCCAGCAGGAAGCTTATGTTCTTAGACTCCCTAGGAGTTAAACAAAAGTACAACCAGTAGATATGAGGCCTTACAGAGAGATCCAGGTCCTCACAAGACTCCTTACAGTGACTCCCACAAGAAGAATGTATGTAGGGCATATAGGAGGAAGGACCTTGTGCTTGCTGGTATCTGTGAGGAACCAGTGCTATCCAAACAATAATGATGTCCCAGCTCCTCCTCCAGATTGTGTTGACAGAAGCTGATTCACCTCAACTTACATAACAAGTATGGACTAACTCAGCTAAACCTCTTCTGCAGCTTCATGAGAAAAAAACAGAGGGAAGTGGAATACAGACAAGAAAGGCCGGGCAAATAAAAAGACTGCTGTTGTCCTCAGTCAAGAAATCTGGTTCAAAGTAATATGATAGAGAAGCTTTTACTAGTTTAACTCCTGATGCATATGAGTGGTATACAAAACCATTTCATTCTTTGTTACTTTAAAACACATAGGTTGATATAGTGTTCTTCTTTAGTAACCACAACTTCACACATTTTTATAATTATACTAAAGGAATCACTGTGAAAATTTCCACACTGCTTTGTCATAAATATTAAATCTTTTAACCTACTGGTTTAAGGCAGCAGATAAAGAGAACTGCATGAATGTGATACCACATAGAATTTCCTCCCTGCTGCAAGACAATGCAAAGGTATAAAATGTATAAGTGGTTTCACTTTTTATAAGAAAAAAATTCTTGACATTTTGCTTTTTTATGCAAGTAGTGAATGGAATCTGATGTCAAAATATTATCTGAGTCAGTAGAAATTGGCTTCTAACCTATTGTTCTCATTCCCATTCTTAATCAAACTTCCATATACAAGTGTGGTCATAACCTTTTCTCTCTGGTTGTAGATACTATTGCTTTTCTCTTTCAACTTCCATGAATTATCTAATTACCCATCATCCCAGTAGCCATGGTATAAAATGACCAGAAGATGCCTCCTTTGATTTCCTCAGTGTGCCCATGTATGCATTGCTGTATGGTCTTTGCCCTGTGTGAAAACCACTGAGGTTTCATTAATATCATTTAGAAACACATAATTACTCAATATTTTCCCTCTTCTGTATTTAGAGGGACTCTAAATTTAAAACTGATTTTTTTAAGCAATTTTTTACATTAAATAAAGCCCTCTGTTAGGAATTTCCTTCTTCCAGATGTAATTTAATCCTGAGGATGAGGCAGCTTCTTTGACATTATGTGTATCTCTGTATGAAGAAAAAAAAATAGGTTGGTCTCCAAAACAACCCCTGGCTAATGCAATAAAGGCATTAGAAATTAATATCATAACCATGAGAGGAATTAATGTGATTCATGATGCTATTGTATAATGTTCCCATTGACTGTGTCATACCTGAACTAGGACACTGCCAATTGCTCAAACTGAAGATTCTGTTCTTTCCCCTCACTCTGCATTCACTCTCACGTACACAGGTTAACAAGATCTGATATAGAGCTGTAAAGCAGTCTCCTCTGTCTTCTGTCTGCTGAAAATACTGTTTTGCAATGCATAAGATGCCCAAGGGTCACTCTACCTCTACACTTGCTTTTCTACTGTGATAATGTGTGACCTGCTTCTAAGGCTACAGGGAAAAAATACATATTTTGGGGGAGGAAAAAGAATAAAATATCAGGTTTTCAGTTAAATGAAACAGTAAAAATTGTTAAATCACATGCATACACATATGTATCCCATTAACAACTTTAAGATGCATTTGCATTAATTTTTTTTAAAATGTGTCTACACATGTATACATTACATGAACATTGATTCCAAAGCCTCTGTTCTCCTCTCTTATAGGCATGTGTGGACACACACACACACACACACACACACGCTCCGTTTGGGTTCCGTGTTAGGTTCCTGTACTTTGTTCAGCTGAGATGGAGTTAATTTTCTTCACAGGATCCCGTATGGTGCTGTAGTGTGGATTTTTTGATAAAAGTGTGTTGTGAACACACTGATGTTTTACCTATTGCTGAACAGTGATTACACAGCAATGAAACTCAGCTGCCCTGGCAGCGAGTAGGCTGGGGATGGACAGTAGGCTGGGGATGGACAAGATGCTGGGAAGGGACACAGCTGGAACAGCTGACCCCAAATGACCAAAGGGATATTCCATACCATATGACATGCTCAGCAATACAACTGGTGACAGTCTTTTAAAGTTAGCTGTTGCTTGGAGACTGGCTGGGCAACAGTTTGCTGGTGGGAGGTGGTGAGTGACTGCCTCTGCATCACTTGGTGCAGTTTTTTTCCCCTTCACTTATTAAACTGTCTTTATCTCAACCCACAGGTTTTTCTCACTTTTGCTGTTCTGGTCCTCTTCCCCATCTTGCTGGGGGAGTGATCAAGTGCCGGGGTGGGTGCTTAGCTGCTGGCTGAGGTCAGCCCACCACATTTGCTCAAGCCCACCACATGTTTTGTTGGGTAAGAGAACAAAGTCAAAGTGTTCCACATGCCTCTGTATGTGGATATGACCCCAAGCATTGGCATGACCTCATCCGTATCCTGGGTGCATTAGTGTGCCTCCTGGCATGATTTTGTCCCACACTAGCTAACATTATGCCAGTCAACGCCCTGAGTTTAGGATAGTTGGAACTGGCAAGGGATCAGTGACAGCAGGCTGTTTGCATGTGGTCACTTTATTTTGGAGTACAAAGAAATTTACTAATATAGACATCTTCTGTATCATTACAGCTGGCTGCAGGATAAGTGAATGCTTTCTTGCCCATTTTGTTAGCAAGTACAAATAGATGAAACCATAGTGCATCTTTTAAAATTTGCTTTATCTATTATTTTTGAAAAATAAACTAAAATTATGTGGTATGAGAAGACTTTTTATTTCCACAATAATGTAGATACTATCTTCTGTTCCTGGATTATTGCATTTTTGTATTTAAACTACTTCTTTCAAAAGGGACCATTTCTCACTGTCTCCATACTGCTAATCCTAAAAGACACTGCCTGGAGAAAAACTAAGCATGCTTGAAAATGAGGGTGTTCTTAGGGAAAAAATCATCCTTTTCCTATTACCATTATTTTTTATATAAAGACTTTTAAAGTCTATGTGTACAACTATGATTAAAAAAGAAGCATAAAAGAATAAAGGTGGGTGACAAATGGCACTGTTTTAATAGTGTTACAAAGCTATCGCTTCAATGGTTTTAGTCAGTCATGTGAAAGGATGAAATTTTTACACGTATGTAGAGAAGGAATCTTTGCTGACACCAATATCCCAGACAGGAAGATGGACTACTTTTATATGGCAGGATTACAATCATCACAATCAGATTCAGTGAAAGGCTTCTGCAGGATTTGTTGTAGAATTTCTCATTCTAGTCATCATTTTGATTGCTGAGGAAACTCCCTAAAATTACAGCAATTTTATTGTTGGCAAATAAGATCAAAATTTAAAATAGAGCAAGCGGAGGATCTGATTTAAGAGTAGAGATGCTCAAGTGACAATCACATTTTTCCTAAATGAAAAAGTTCTTTGACAAGTTTTCGCCCATGTAGTGCTGGGGAGCAAGACAAGGCAGTATTTTCTGTCTACCCAGTGGGGGCTTTTCCTGGTAATTTTTTTTCATCAGGACATCAGTTTGCACTGGCTGCATTTGAATCTTCCTGTAGAAATTTGATTCCATTCTGCTACCTCCTTATGCTACTCCATATCTTCAAGGAAACTCCTTCAGTTCCTTGCTTTTGTCAGGGCCTGGACATCTCCTGTTTTCCTCAGAACTCCAGAGAGAGAATTCCCTCAACTGTACTCTGAACCACTCTTTCCTTTAGCTGCAGTCATTGCTGACTCATGTGTAACCCTTGTGCTTAGCTCAGCCAGCTTTTCATTACAATCCTGGCTCATTGCCCCTAGCTATTCACACAGCCCCCACTGTGAACTTTTAAATAAATTAAAGTTAGGAAGACTGGGGACCTTTGGAACATGGGTTGCTCATCACTCTAATTGACTGCTGGCTCTTGTATTCTTCATTCTTCTCCAAACAGGTATAGCCATATAGCTAATGCTAACAAATATTTCTCTTTGTAACAACCCAAGAAGAGATCAGAAAAGCTGAATATCTTTATGTAGTAAGCTGAAAGGATTATACAGCATGTTCTATGTTACAGCCAAACAGCTTTTGCTTCACTGTTAATGCAGTTGTCTCATTATTATATCTCTTCAAACCTGCCAAGAGCATTTGTTTTCATTGCACATTCCATATTTTAGAATTAAAGTGATATGGAATTTTCAGACCTAAGCCCAGTTCCTGAAAAACAGCTGTCCTGAAAACCAAAGTGTAATATGAGTGAAGCTTTTTTATTGTTATCCATAATCTATACCTTGGCTTGCATAGTTCCCAACTAAACAAAAGTGTTTCTGACAGCCCAATAGAATCACTCTGACAGCCAGCACGCATTCTCTTTTTTCCTGTGAGTCACAGCCAGTTACAGAGACTTTTCAGGCCAAACTGGGCATTCATCAATATCAGTTCAGTCCCTTATGTTCACACGGAACCTTCAGTTCTGTTTCTATGTTGCTGTTTCTCACAATGATGTACAAGAACATAACTAGCTTTCCAATGGTTTTCAGAAACCAGGTTGATTTTGCTTCTCCATTAATTCAAAACACAAATCTACATTTTATCCATAAATATATATTTTAGCCATCTTTAAATAATAAATCTTTCCATGTTCGTAATGAAAAACCTCACAAAGCTATTTTTATAGAGCAATTTTTCAAGGCAGCATCACCTTCAATTTATTTTTTTAATTCTCTTTCCTCAATAGCTCAGTAATGAAGAAGTTGTTTTAACAAAGCATGCTGGTGATTTCCAATTTTTACTTAAACTGTGTATTATCACTTTACACTCAAAAGGTTGTTTAAAACAAACAAAAAACCCCCGACAAAACAAAACAACAAAAAAATGACACCCCAAACCAACTAAACAAACTGAAAGTAACAAACAAGAAAAAGAAGACTACTAGGAAAGGGTCTCCTCTGGCACAGTGAAAACTGCTACAACACTGTGATAGCAATTTGAGACTAATTAGTTGGGAAGGAATTGAGAAACTTGTCTCTAAATTGATTTTATGCTTTAGAGTTTTAAAGAGCTTCTTATTTTCTCTTATACCTGCCTGAAAACCTGCTGTTCTGAGCTTCACAAACTTCAAAACACATTCTTGTGAGGTCACAATTAAAATTTTAAGTTATTTTATCTGGACAGTGTTGACATTTACCTTGCTTAAAGTGTTTAACATCAAAACCAATACAATAAATTCATGATGTGAAGTAGGCCATATTCACTTACCAAAAAAATATTCATCTAATACTTTGTAAACATTTAAAACACTTAGGATAAGAAGCAAGATCACAAGCCTCTGCTCATGCACCTTTCATTCCTTTTCCTATATGTGCAACACCCAATAGTAAAACCCACCAAAATTAATAGAAGTCTTTCCACTGACTTTTGAATTAATCTTGTAAAGAAGTAGAAGATCCTATTCCTTCATTTCTTGCTTGCCCAGAAAAATACACATATTCACAGCACAAAGGCAGAAAAAGAAGATACTTCCTTGCCAGCTTTTGTAATCGAAGAAATTAAATTGCCTCTGAGTAACCTGTTCTGTGATGCTGCAAGTGCAGAGCTCATTTGCTTGAATATAACCTGGCAATAACAATCAAAACCCGGACAAAGACTCAAACGAGTGCGACTGTAAGAAAACCATAACTGTCTTCCACCTGGCTTTCAATTTACTGTAGGCATGCTACCAAGAAAGTAATTCTGACTTAAGCAATACAAACCTGTGTTTTGCACTGACAATCTCCAGAGAATGCCGTAAACACAGAATGAATTTTACTGTCTCATATGTTAATCATAGCTGAGCATAATATGAATTATCCAGCTGAACTTCTTGCCTCTCTTCCACCTAGTAACCAAAATGAGTCACAAATATTTCTATAGCCCCAAGGCAAATGAGCATAACATTGCTTCCATCCCTTGCAGCCAAACCCTCCAGGGCAGGAGGGCAGTTGTGTGCAAGCTGACCATGACACAGGGTTCCTGGCCAAGGCTCTCTTTCAGACTGCGCGTGGGCCTGGGTTAGGAGAGCAATTCTTGGCTCATGTCAAAACTGTGCCAAGGAATTCACTGACAATTTATGCACATGCAGTGCATAAAGGATACTGTTACTAGCATAGACATTCTGCCATATGACAGAGCAAGGAAGGTTTACACATGCAGCAAGCAAGTTTAAGGAATTATTTTCCACCCCAAAAGACAGCGGCCTATCCTTTCCGAGCTAGTTGATAGAATGATTTTGTACTATGTTCATTATAAGGTCTGGAGAAGAATAGTGGCTAGCAGAGGAATTAATTTGAATAAAAAGTAGCAGTTGTCTATAGACATAACTGAGGAGCGTCAAAATACAATTATACAGTATCACGTTTAAATGCAGAGGTTGTTGATGTGAGGGTTAGAGGTGACAGCTATCAAGGGAGCACTTTGAAGTAACTGCAATGGGCAGAAGATAAAAAGAAGCTTCCATATACTTTTAGTGGATCAAATACAAACAACACTTCTATTGCTGGACTCTGCACCTGGGAAAAAATGGGAGACATTCTGGTTAATCTTCATAAGTAAGCATCAAAAAAGATTGTGAATTATTTACTCACAGAGAGGGAATTTTCAGAAATCCCTTTGAGATAAATGTTGGTAAAAGAGGAACAGGAGCTGCATTTGTCAGTAAAGTATCTAGAGAAACTTTAGGTGAAAATAAGAAGACAGATATTTAAAGTCTAAACAGAAAGCACAGATGCAGAGAAAACTTAGTTTTGAAGGGTAAGTTTTCTTTCAGACACACTTACAGGATTGCACTAGGATCATTGTGGTTATAGGGGCAGATAAAAGGGAAGACTCTGGAAGAGAAGAAAAACAAAATTTAAATCAAAATAGCTAAAAAAATTATGCTGCACCCTGAGATTGGACAGGTGAAATGGTCCCAAAGTTTAACAACTATTGTAATAATTAGCATATGATTACAAAAAACCCAAACAAACAAAAACAAACAAAGCAAAACAAAAACACCAAAACCAAAACAAATAAATAAAACTGTTAAAACTTGATACTGAAAAAATTTGCTGTAGGATTGCAGTGCTGTTGATAATAAAGACATCCTTTGTGAGAGTATTGTTGTAAACTAAACCAAAGGAAGTGCAAAAACAGCTGGGTCATTTACAGCCATCTTATAGGCTATTTATCAGAAGCTAGAAAGGCATCTTACTTGTGGGGGAAAAAAAAAAAAGATTGGGTAGAAGTACAAAAAATTGAGTCTCCTTAGTTATCATTGATTATCTCTGTGAAGGAGATCACCTAACTACTCAAAACCTACTGCTGTTGCACTAAAAAAAAAAGCTTGCTTTAAAAATCCAAGCAAGGCCTAGCATTTACATTGTCTTGTACTGCATATAGAATCCTGCAGTATGATTAACTGTGCATAGCTCATCACAAAAATGCTCTTGAAGTCAAATGCTAATTATTTTGGGCTATCATGTCAGATATCAGAACACAGCGTAATGAAGTTAAACCACTTGAGCCTTCTACTGCTAAGGACACTGGAAAAGATTTTTAGAAGGTCCGAAAGATTTTTTATTAATTAAGTAGTCTCATAGATGTTGGTTGAAAATGCAAATACCTTTTTTTTTTTTTTTTGAACAATTATTTCCACTATATTGCACCTTTCAGTATGAGTATCAGATTTCTTGAGTTCTTTGCTTGAGCAAGTGGTTTTAGCAGCAATTTAGTCTGTCAAAAGAAAAGAACATTGTTTTTAAATAGTACCTTCAGAGATTTATGGTGCCAGTAATATTAATGATCCTGGAAAAGAAACTTGAAAGACTACAGCTATTATTTCTCAGGCATTTAAGATCTTAACAGTTTCAAATATGTTTGCAACTGAAGAGACAGTCTCCCTTGCAATATTTTTTTTTCATTGAAAACATCTCTCTTCCAGAAAAACACTCCTGAGAAGAAAGTTCTTACTTCTTTGTCCCACAGTCTTTGACTTCCATCTATTTAATCATGACAGTTTACTCTATAAATCAGTATTTAATCTAGCATTTAGTATTATCTGACCAACATACTCTATCCCTGTAATCTGACCAACATACTCTATCCCTATATTCTGAGTGTCTGTTCCTGAAGCAAAGGTACTGTATTATGCAAATCATTTTAAAACTAAGAAATTTTTTAAAAATAAAATTAAGAAAAATAAGCAGTATTTTCTTTTATGAATGTATATTTTTGAAGGAGATTGAATGAAATTGTTTTACAGCTAAGGACTTGAGAGTCATAAAAAGTAAAAAAATATATACCAATTTTGTAATAGCATTACTTTTCTGCTCATTACTATGCCCTTTGCATTCTCTTTGTTTTGTTTGTTCTTTATTTCATTTATTCTTTATTGTGGTCTTTAAGTGTTTTTTGTGAACTCAGTGCATGGTCAGAACATCATAAGAATAAAATTAGCACCCATTTAATTTGTCTCCTTAAGGTTGTCTTCTCAGAGACAAGTCAAGGGCAAGACTTTTTCAATCTTCAAGTAAATTTATTATTTACATTATTTTCTACTACTTCTCATTTCTGCTGCATTAAATAGTCCAGCTGAGTGGATTTTAGCCTGTTCATTTTGCTATCACCAAGGCAGATTTCAATTTTCAAGTTCATTTTCCAATGGCATCAATTCTTATACTGTTTATCAGAACTCGGAGACAGGCAACAAGTTTGTTTCAGTGCAAGAACCTGTTTCAGTGCAAGACAAATCAGGTGTCCTTACTTAACCCTCTTTGTCTTTGTGTGGAAGATCTATTCAGACTGCTATCAAGACCCCACTCTTCTATTAAAAAATCCACTGTTCTATTAAAAAAAAAAAACACAAAAAAAACCACAACAGCTAAATGCTAAAAAAAAATAAATTATAAAGCCTTATTTTGATGTTATATTTATGACCTACTTCTGTAGGTCATAAAAATTGATGTGTTTTCTGTCTTATTCATCATTATTACATTAAAAATTTTAATCACTAGAATAAGTAGCTTTGAATTTCCACTGTTTTTTACATTTCCCAGCTATGCTTCTGTGCGTTCATTTGAAATGGGTGTCTTACAAGTGTAAGAGATGTAAATAATTTGGTGTGTGTTCTTGCTTTCAATAATATATTGTTTATTAAAAAGGGATGGATGGTCTTACTTAGATATTCCAGGTAGCTAAACACCTGAGACTTAATTAAAGTTCATGAATCTAGGCATTCAGAGGACAGAAAAACTCCCTTCCCCCATTTGTCATTATAATTAAATACGAGGAGCTGAAAGCAACAGCAATGGGAGGAAGAGGAGGTTAGATTAGCAGTTGCCTTGAATTCAGTCTTGAAGAAATAGAGAATAAATTAAGCTGTTAAAATTATTAATTTTTTTAAGTTGACAGGTGTTCATCACAGGTAGTTAATTCAGTGAGTTTTAGTAAACTAGAATTAGAACCAAATAAGAAACACATCCTAAAGCAATAGGGAATACGTGTACCACTATCTCCTGGTGCAGATACGCTGGCACATTGCAGCTTTCTGTGAGTGATGGGCAGCAAGGCCCATGAGTGATGCTGTGGCGTGTGCAGGAAGGTGAGAGTAGATGGTGAACCCTGGACAAGGAAGAAGAGGAGAGGAAGGAGCAATTGGGAGTAGTCCATGACATGGGGAGAAAGAAAAAAATGCCAATAAATACTAGCTAAAATTAGACGTAGTCAATGCCCAATTTAGTAACAACCTTTGACAAAAATGAATTTTTGTTCCTATTTGGAAATCAGCTTCCCAGATACAGCACTTTCGCAGACAGCACAGCATTGTTTGCTTATTTATTAATCAACGGGGAAGAATAAAGAAGTACATAAAAGCCAGATTTCCAGTGGAGTATTGGACAATTGTGCTGAGCCCATGGCTATGCCGGGGAGGGGGAAGTTGTGTTTGCCAGGACTTCTTCTCTGGCAGGGGAAGGAGGGAGGCTGAGTTCACTCCACGCACTGCTAGCACATGAGTCTGTCATCAGGATCCCACAGCCATTGTTAGGTGATGTTTTTAGGCTTATTTGCATGTTTCTGATGGCATGTGATGCAAATACACTGTTATATCAGTGATACAGACTTACCATTGTTGCTCATTAAAGACTCTTGTCTGCCACTCAGAAGAGATAGATATAATCAGCAGTCATATATTCCAGCTAGAGCACAGATCACTTCTCATAAAACTTGCTTCTCTCTTCTCATTTTGTGCTCAACATGATCATTAATGTTTTCATCACAATTCTTTCTTCCACAATAGCCGTGTCCACTTTGTCTCAGATTATCATCATCTGTCTTTCAATACAGGGAATAAATCATGAATTAAATCCTACAGTCAGTACTCAAGTCAAACATAAGAGCTATGTTTTCAACAGGATTTTTTTTTTCTATTTTCATTATTTATAAGGGAAATAGTATCCTTTTTTAAAGGGTTGTAATGTGTTTTACATATGCAGTTCCTCCCTAAAAGGTTCTTTACTATTCCTCAAAATTAATTTTGTTGTCAAATTCCTGCTCTGACAGAACATGTTATCTTTTGCAAGACCATTGATAGGAAAGCAAATTAAAGTTGCATAGTAGGAATTCATAACATATGAGCAAGCTAGTTAAAGAACATTTCTGCATTTTCTATTCTATTTATTGTGCTTTTCATTGTAGAGCTTTCATTTTAAATAAGTGTTGGGGTTTGGTTTTTTCATTTTGTTTTGTGTTTGTTTTTTTTTTTCCATATACAGGAAATACTGCTGTTAGTCAGACTTTACCTGGACAGATTTTATGAATTCACATGCATTAGGGACACCTAAATGTAAGAATTAATGGCAAAACCTGGGATGGAATGACTAGTGCATTTTTAGGATCTGTTGCTTTTTTTGAGTTTACGTTCCTTGCATTTTTTAAACTAAACAACATTACTCTTGCATATAATTATATAGAACCCCTTTCCCCTAGATTTAAATAGGCAGTTTGACCCAGGATTAGATGGCAAAGTGTTTATCACATCTGTAAATTCATAGCAGGAAATCCTTAAGTTCTGAGTCTTCAAGTGCATAAATTTTTGAAAGAGATTATCAGCTAATGCTGGTATCAGCTGGTATCAGCCATCAGATATGTATTTGAGATAACTATTGAACTCTAACAATTGATTTGAGATATGACTCTGGGAAAATTGACACCATAGAAAATTCAAAACAAAACTTATTTCAAAGTAATTAAGAATATAAAATGAATCAAGAAACATGCATGCTGGGATATATGGGTGTCATATATGTCATATCCTTCCTACCATCCTTCAAAAATTCAGCAAAATATGCAAGCACCTGTATATAACTAGGAACGTGTGTATTTTCTCCCTAAATAGTTTGTTCAACAGGGATTTTAGTAAAAAAAACTAACTAGCCTTAATAAAAGGCAAAATATAAGGTAGCTATTAGATGTGTATGATGCATAAAGAAATATTTACATTTTTCAGCTACAAATCTGTATCATTAATAATTTTGTGTGAACTATTTTTATTTTTTTTTAATCAACGTAATTTTGATGCTTGAAATTGTGATAAAGATAAATTGTGATAAGGATATTTTCAATGTTACTGGTGTGGTTTTGGTTCTGGGATACAATGCAGATTGCATTTTATAGCCTGCTATTGGCATTTCAAGCAACACAGTGGAGGGCTGTTCATCATTTATGCCAAGAAGCTCATTTATGTAAGCTACAATGTCAAGTTTAATTAAGGGCTGCAGTGACAAAAGAAAGCCGATTGCATGTGCTCAAAATACTTCTCAGATGACAAATGACTGATACCCACGAAAACAATATCTAGGGTTATTGTTAAAGTTATGATACTTAAACCTGCCTAAAAAAGATCTAAGAGGATATATTCAAAGAGGTTAACATGCTATAAGATTTAAATAAAAAATAAAAAAATCAAGCAATCTATTACCTAAAATTCAGATTTATAATCAGGCTCTTTGTGCATGAAGGGAAAGAAAATATAACTCACAATTAAGAATATTTGTATCCCTACATTTTCTTTATTCAGCTCAGTGAGATTTTATAATCATTTTTATAACTTTAAAAATGGCTTACCAGAATGGCCTTATGATGATCCCTGGTCAAAGTAAATGTGTGGAGAAAAATCTGATAGTATGTTTTATTTAGCATTCTTTGTCCCTGCTCAGAACATTCAGTGTTTGGGAAAACAAGTCAAAACCTCTTCTGCCTAATCCCCATCAACATCTTTCTTTCTTTGCCTCTCCCTTTGTGCCCACCACAACATAAAGGGAGAGTTGATGCTAAGGATAAAGGTCAAGATGATAGAATATGACAACTCTTTGAATTGAAAAGAGAAATGAGTGTCCTAAGTATTCAGCATGAGCTTCTCTTTGCTCCCTGCAGGGCATCTGCACCACAACCACCGCATTTTTACACTTCTTCTTCTTAGCTTCATTCTGTTGGGTTTTGACAGAAGCGTGGCAGTCATACATGGCTGTTACCGGAAAAATTAGGACACGGCTCATAAGGAAACGTTTCCTGTGCCTTGGATGGGGTAAGCCAGTAAAGTTAATTCCTAAGGATCATTGGAATGAAATATTTAATGCAGCAACAATGCCAAAAATATAATCGTTTTCTTCAGGAAACCTGAAAAATAGTAGACAGCATGTTACCAAAATGATAACTAGGTAAGAAGCCTTTCCAGTTTATCTAAAGCTCAAGCTATGCTGGTCTATATTGTAGCATTCTTTTATAAATATGTTTTAACAAAATTTTAGAAGATTTTCAGCAAAGTAGTGAACTATCAAGAAATCAAAATAAAACAAGAAAAAACCCAAACATTCTCTGAATTTTCATGAAACCTCTTCCTAGTTCTATTTAAGACCTGTCAAATGTACCAGTACATCAAAGTGGCACATCGTGGGCAGAAAACAGTGTCCTCTTCCCTGCCAATGCTTCAGAAAAACAAAGTCTGCAATAGCACTGTGCTTCATTAAATAATTCATTCCATGTAAAATTGGCCATTTTGCATTAGCTTGTCCTGTCATTTTTTGTCCAGGCAAAACAGCAATATTTTACTCAGCATCTGATGATTATTACTGGTTTGGTTTTTTTCAGGATTGCCAGCATTAGTGGTTGCAATATCAATAGGCTTTACCAAGACAAAAGGATATGGAACAGCCCACTAGTAAGTCAATCTGAAATTATAAATTATGTTTTTAATTATCAAGATTGTCATACCCATCAGGAACTGCCTAGCATACTTTAAAGGCTCTACAGGTATCCATTCACACCTGGAACTGCCCTGAGAGTGACTGAGTGATCCACAAGAGAACAAAGAGAAAACAGTATGTCAATCTCGGACTGAGCTCAGCAAAGCACCAGACATCCTGGATTCCTTGTGAAGTTTTGAAATAGTAAGCTTTTAAGAAACACTGAGGATTAGGTCCACTTAGACACCTAACATTTATATAGATTTACAAAAGAGAATGTTAGATTTTATGGCTAGCCTCTACCAGCCTTTAAACATGTCTGAAATTGTAAAGGCAAGATTCTCTTTGGTACTCAGGTCTCTGTGCACCAAGCATGCACCTCCCCTTTAATGCCCATGACCTGCTTGGAGCCAAAGGCCTGTAGACATCTCAAAACAGTTCTCCCACCCAGCCCCTCTCTCCTGGAGAGCCTAATCCAGCTCATTTCCTGGACTGGGCTGTACTTGAGAGACAGGGAGGAGGGAATCTGTTTACTACATTTACAGTCAACTAATGCAGTTCTTGTTTAGCCACATGGCTGATTCCAGTGCGTATTTAGCACCTTGGAAAGTTCAAACCTCAGAGAGGATTGAACTTGTCTGCCCTTGTCTTCTGATAAAGAAGGAGCTTGGGCCAAGCCTTCCTCCTGCCACTGGAGTGCTCCAAACACCATTATGTATGTGAGAGTGCATTTCCTTTGGTTGGCCTGTTTGGAGCTCTCCTCACGTTGCCTAAGAAATTGGATATGCATCTGCACAGAAAGAGAGGAAATATGACTTCGTAGCCTGTTAATGAGGGCATTCATCAGACATGTGGATGAGTTAGGTCAAGCCCTCACTTCAATGAATATTTGATTATTCTCCTTAGCATCATCACTGAGTGAGATCAGGAATCCCTCTCCCTTCCCTGTGTGTCTCACCAACATGGCACATGGTGGGGGAGGCCTCAAGCCCTCACTCCAGGACTGGGTGGGTCAGGATTCAAAACCAAATCTCCTGATGAGTACCACCTCTAACTGCTGAACTCCTTAGTTTTAAACTGTGACAAAGTGCAACTTGAGTTTTCTAGTGAGGAATGGTTTATGTAGTGGAAGTGCTTAACTTGCACTTAGAGCTGGCAAGTGAAACAATGGTCTTAGTTCTCTTTTGGGAGTTACATTGAGGACCTACTCCTCTGACATTTTTTCTAACTGTGTGCTCATCTTGCTGGCTTTTTTATTATTCAGTCCTTTAACCAGGACTGGAGAACCACTTAGGCTGTAAGAATTACAAATCACCAAATAACAATGTCCAGACCCTAATGGGGATGTAGCTCCATCCCTTGCAGGATTTTCTACCAAAATCATTCATGTGTGAGCACTTGCGTTAGTTAGCATTGCTTCCAGCTTCCTTCCTGGGCTGAATGCATTTTTAAAAGAGGATATACTGAAATATTCAGACAAAGCAACAAATCATTCATTAAGGGTAACCTTTAAAGTAAAAAAGGGTAGGTCTCTGTATGTGTAACAGCTCCGCTCTCAGGATCCAAATTCAGCTGACAGAGTACTATGGGAGAAAAGAGCAAATGGATGTGTGCAAGGGACAAACAGAACCATAATGCAACTTTCACATTTTATTGGCATTTGACATCAGAATTACATAAAGAAAACAGTGAACATGAGGAATGGAGGTTTCTCCTCCACCATCAACTGATGTGCTGCCCCACTCCAGAAAGCAGCAAAGAACTGTGTCCCATGGCAACTGTTGGGTGGTGTAAAGCAGAGCTCCTGTCCTGCTCTTTCTCCCCTACCTGAAGAACTTATGTAAGTTTTTTAACTGCTTCCACTGTATTTTGCCTGTTTGACTGCAATCAGTTACATAGGTGCTGCCATCAGAAACACCTTCTATGCAAACCATTTCTGGTCTGAAAGATTCTGGGTTTGAAAATGAAGGTTTCAGATGAAGAATATTAAAAGTGAAAATTAAGAAAGGGATCACCTGTCCTGTAGTTCCACATGTGAAGACGTTCATGGAAGGGGAGAAGGTCCAAGGATCTTTAAAGCAGATCTCAGTTTTGTATGGTATATATCTGACGTGGGTGGCTTGAATTGTTCACACTGGAACCAATTCTGTGATCATCAGTCTCAGCCCTTATTATTAGACAGTTGTATTTCTGTACATTTAAAACTACATGTTGAAAGCATTTCATGAAGACACTTGTAGTGATATAGATATAGAAGCTGACGAGGGTTCCTAAAAATGATTTTAAAACCCATAGAGACAAGTTTCTAGATATTTCAGGTTGTCTGAAAAAGATGTGTGTCCAAAAGCTTAAAAGCTTTTTCCAATTGTTTCTGTAGGAGTAAGAAATATTGTTGCTACCTCTTTTTAGACAATCACAGCTATGAAAGCACCACTACTACATATTATAGTTAATAAACCTGCATGAACTACTCATGTTTACATACAGTACAGATAATTTCTAGGAATTCATTATATCAGCAAAAATTAAAACTCTGTTGTAGTCATGCTCTCACCATGCTCTCTTAAGAGGAGGAACTGTTCTCCTGAAGAGCATCAAACAACTCACAAAATGTACAGGACACAGGAGCGAGTGTACAGATACTTCATCACTCAGTAGAATTTTATGACCCTGTAACATGATCCCATAAAACCACCAGTGGCTGCTCTTAATACTAATCAATTTATATGGCTTTCTGCTATGTGCACATCAGGGAGAAAGAAGACAGAGAAGGAGAACAAAATAAAAACAACAATAAAGCACTGAAAAAAAATCTATCACAGCAGAGAAAAAGAAGAGGAGCAGGAAAAAATAGTAAATAATTGACAACAATTGCTTTGTGGTGTAAGAAAGCACCTGAAAATATCTTCAGAATGTCTTCAACAACAACAGCAACAACAACAACAAAAATTCATAGTCATCAGCCAGACGATATTGAACATATTGCAATAATGATGTCACACATTAGTGAAAATCCAGACTGTTGAAAATTCAAATTGTGTAAAAAAAAGAGGGCAACATCTACATTTTTTCCAGCTCTGCCTCTAAGTGAAAATCACTCCTTTGAACAGCTGTTTTGCCTGAGAACATGGAAAAGGAAAGGAACAATTCTCCCCTGGTCTTAAAGATTTTGGGGTACAAACTGGTTTTGTTTTATTTAAAAAAAAAAACAAACAAACAACTTCTTGAACCTTTTTTCAGCACAGGTAACTGAAATTATCTTTCAAATAGAGTACATCAACTGTTTTTTAAGAACTGACTCTTCTGTCTCCCAATAAACATGAAAATTTTAATTGCATTTCTTAGTTATGCAGAGTGGTCATCTTCACTGAGTTTACAAGTTCATACTGGTAAGGAAATGCACTCTGAATAGATTTCCCCCTCTCAGAAGTCTATGTTCACAGACTCTAGTGATAAATAACATAGCTTTTGAAAAAATATAGCAAGAAAAATTGAAGACATTTTTGAAAGCATTTTTGTGACATTACAAAAATAAATGAAACTTTACTGTTGAAACTAAGTTTTGAGGTAGGATGTAGAATAGCTTGACATGTATTACCTGTTTAACACTGTGGCAGATAGGAACTATTTACATCATTTCAGAATTTAGCACACTGGTGCAGGGTGCAGCTGGGTTCATGTTTTTGCATCACTTCGTTGCAATGGAAAACACTTTTATTCTTTGCAGTGAGAATACCAGCCCTAACAGACCACTAACATTATGATGTTCTTGCATTTAATTTACTTAGTAAATTAAGTTTGTGCAAAAGTACAAAATCATTACTGGAAAATAAAGAAAATATGTATGATTCTGATGTGAATATTTCTGGATGGGAGATCTAAGTAAATTATTTGAATGCATATACTTGAGTTTTCTTGAATGTAGGTATGTTCATGCATTCAAATAAATATGCAGTTCTTTGAATGTGTAATCACTGGGAAAATAGCACAGCTGCATTTACTTCAGTGTGTGAAACTCCTGATCTTTTGCAGATATGAAAAGCTTTACATCATGGTATATCAAATATTTAGAACTTGATTCTGTAAGTGCTCTGTGTTTGGAGATCTGATGTATTTCGGTGGAAGCCCTGATGCAGTATGACATACTCTGTGAGATTAGTAGATCTCCAGAAAATACAGTTTTCAGAGACTTTAAAATAGACATTTAAATTGTTTGCAAAATATGCCAGAGAATACAGTACAATTAGACCATGTATGATTTTTCTCTAGTGGAAATATTGTATTGAAGGCATAGTTCTAGTAGAAATTATCAAATGACAGAATATATAGAAGCCTGGGTTTTGTTTTGTTTTGTTTTGTTTTATTTTTTTCTGAAGTTCTACATTATGGGTACTTGACTATTCATTGCTTTAAGTATAGAACTATCAGACATGATAAGCAGGAAATGTTTCTAGATATCTCCTTGGCAAGGCCTGTTCAGTTAACTCACCATATACAGTTAAAGGAGATTCAATAAATATTTGCAAGCTTGTTTTCTATTGAGATCTTAATACACTTTAAGCCTTTCAGTTCATGTGTGATTCACATTAAAGATTTTGAAACATTTTGAAACAATTGGTGATGGCAATACCTTTCAGCTCTCTACATCATATCTACAAAGAAATTCTTTTTTGTGTGTGCATGTGACTCTCATACATTAGAGAAATCTCATGCTGCGGTAATTATTAATGCTTTCTTGACAATGTGTTACACTTATTTTTAATTTGTATTAGTTCTTCTCTAATGTTCTTTACAGCTGTTGGCTGTCTCTGGAAGGAGGGCTACTTTATGCTTTCGTTGGACCTGCAGCTGCTGTTGTCTTGGTAAACATTAATATAATTTCCAATATTTTCATATGAAATGATGGAAAGTGCTATTTCAATTAAAAATCCTAGCTATACAGTAACATTGCATTTTGCTGTAAATACCGAGATTAGTATTTTTTAACATACCTTCAGTATTTGGAATGCATGATTCATTTAATTGTATCACTTCTTTACACCAATTATCTCTCCATGTTTTCACAGTAAGCTGTGAAAGAATAATGTACTGATTAGTGGCACAGAAAACTTGTTACAAGCATCACTGAGTTATTATCAGCACCATCTATGCAATTGTCACTGCCTTGTGAAATTCAGTGACATTCTTGATAGAGTGCTGCTTGGCAGTGTATTGCTGTGCCAGCAAAAGCAACAGAAGGAGTGGAACCAGCCAGCAAGTTCTCCATGGCTACTGCTTTTGAAGGCTAAGAAAACAGTCATCATAGCTGGGATGTAGTCATCTAGTCATCGTTTCCCATCATAGCTGGGAAATGTTACTTGTTTGTGTATTAATCTTCTGCATCTCTGGAAATGCATTTAGGTGTAGGATTCACTTTTGTAGTCATCTACAATGTAGATTTCTGCATCTAAGCTAGTTACTCCAACTATATTTCATTGTCAGTGGAGAAAAGTACACACTTTTAGAGCTCAAACCATCAAAAGTATTTAAAGTGTCTACTTCAGGGTAAGATAAATTGCATCCTACCTGTGCCATCGGCTATCATTTATCTACTCTGCAGTCTGTATGGATTTTTCTCAGTAATTTGTTTAGCATTTTTCCCTTACAGATTTTGAATCTAATTCCTGTTTCCATTCCAACAATTTTATACTGTGATAGCTCTATCAGCACTGGTTATTTCTGATTTTCCCTTGTAAAAGGGAGTCAGTCTTACTAGTCATCAAAGATATAGCTATTTAACTACACAAATTTTCCTGAAATAGATGTTTACTACTCCCATGGAGTTTGTCTCATCATCGCCTGGAGTCAAGCCAGGATCCTTTTGTACAACTCACAGTCCCTGTCATGGTAGAGGAGCCAAGGATGTTTACAAAAAGGCACTCATAATTTTCACATGGAACTAACTATATGTTCTCTGTGTAATTGGCAAGTCTTTGTTCAGAGATGTTTGAAGTTCACAGTAGCAGTTTGCCCTACCATTAGCTAGTAGCTGTGGAAGGAGCTGTTCCATGCAGCCACTTAAGCCTAAGTGTATGAAGCCAAAGAATTATATAACATCAGCTGAAAGATGTTAATGCTGAAAATAAAGCTGAAAAAGAGTTGGCAGGACAGACTAGTAACAATTAAGTATTTTGGCACAGGTATTGAAAAACCTGTTTGAAAGGGAAAAAGGATTATCCTTTTCTAATAAATAAAAAAAGAAGATTGATTTAGTAGATTCAAAAATTGGTATTACCTCTTTGCAAGGCCATGCAGAGACAGGTTCACAGAGTTCATTTCAATAATACAAATGGATAATAACAGTCATTAAGTTGTCCATTAAATGCCATTAGTATGTCCACTAAGTGCCAAAATCTGACTGCTGAAGCACTTGAAATTTTTTTTAGACTGGATCTTCAACCCATGTATGTGATCACAGCACCATTTACTCTAATGGAGCTAAACAGACTTACCCCAGGAATTCATCTGGTCCACAAAATTAGTAAACGGCAGTCAAATAAGGTTCAAAACTGGCATTTTGGTGAATGACATAGACTAGTGACATATGCATAGACAAGTGACAAAAAAAGTGCAGAAAGATATGTGCAGATATGGGAAACCCACAGAATAGTTCTGTATAGGTGGGAACACCCACATGGGGCATAAATATTTAAAAAGAGATGTGGTTACAGTCATCATATGTTCTGGCTAGCTCTTCCCTGTGCACACAACTCAAATCCTGTGGTTTTCCTGGAATAGGGATATATCGTGTGATTAAAACTGACAAAATGTTAAAGCTATATTACTCAAGCTTCTGGCCAGCAGGCATGTACATATATATAGCTTGACACCAGGCAGAAATCAAGGTTCAAAACCAAGCCTATTGCAGCGGGCATATATGTTACGCACTTGAGAATATGGCCTTTTGGTGTGGCCAGGGATGACACTACACAATTTCTGAAGGAAAACAGAAGGCATTTTTCAGACCTGTAGGATCCTTTTTCTGAACTAATAGGTTACAATGTTTCCTTTCAGGCACTGAAAGATCAACTGTTTGTTTTCTATTTGACAGGTTAACATGGTGATTGGCATTTTGGTATTTAATAAACTTGTTTCCAGAGATGGAATCCTAGATAAAAAACTCAAACACAGAGCAGGGTAAGCAACAATTGGGTTATTTTAAAGCATATTGAAATTTTATTGCCAATTGTAAATTACAGATATTCACAAAAAATGGTTTTGATTGTGCTGTGAACTTTTATATCAGTGTAACAGTGTGTCTAATAGATTACATTAATCTCAAAATCTGCTGTTGCATTATCCTGAGGGAATGAACCTAAACAAACTAAACATAATAAAACACAAGTACAACAGTATTAAGTGTATAAGAATGAGAATAAAACAAACCTGAGCAGAGGTTTCACGAAATAGTTGCATGTGTAATGTTCTTCCAATTAGGAAAAGTGTTTTATGAACTGTGTGTACTGAAGGAACAGATTATTTTTGTCTAGCTGTCAAATTTAATGACTATGACAGGGTATGTTATCCATTTGTGTTGTGTTATAAAATATAACTTACAGCAATATATCCCTTACTGAGGTCAATGTTATTCTGCCATTTTGACTATGTAAAAAATGTCTTTGTTCTTGCATCCAAATAATATCTACATAGGTGTATTTTCTAAATTAGTGCAACAGAATTTCAAGGTAAAAAACACCATGGTTTAAAAGTTGAAAAAATGTTAAAGGTGTGTTACTGATTATCTATTTGCATTTCCATTCAAATTCTGTTTCTTATCATGAGAAGAAAGAATTATGACAGTGGTGGTATCAGAAACTGTTTTTCAGTGGATGGCAATGATTTGGAGTACCACAGGAGCAAACCTAGATTCATTGCATATTGGAGAAAAATATTTCACAAGTTCATCATCACCTTCTTAATGCTTATGAAACTACATTTATACTTTGAATAATTATTTTTTACAGTTACATTTTCTAGTATTGTATTTTGGGCCACCTTGTAGTTAGCGCCACCAATATCTGCATTTCTAACAATGATAAACAATGATATCTTCATTTTACTATGTATTTACTGTTACGGGTAAATTTATTGCAGTTTCATGTTTAACTATTTTACCATGTAACTAACAGTAGCATTCCTAATAAGTCCAGTTCATTGGTTAGATGAGTACATTTATGATAAATGCTTCAGCTGGTGTGACTTATATTTAATAATAATTCAATTGTTTCTGGCTTTCAGTTCTTTCACCATTGTTCTGACAAACATGTACCAAAAACTTTAGCTCTATTTCTTCCATTTTCCTACTTTTTCATTAGAAAGTATTAATTTCTTAACCTTGCTTTTGTCTACATTACTCCATCAACATTCTTAATTCTGTAATAACACTAGTGAAATCTAGAATAATATAAAACTACCCAAATTGTTTCAAAACCAGCAATGACTTAAATGATTAAATCACAAATTCAAATTCATATATGCTCTAATTCCAGTGATATAAGGAGCTGGAACAGCCACTGATTTGGCTTTGTACATTTTGTATGGATATCCAAACTTAGATTTAACTGCATTTTTCCAGCTACTTGATTGTAGGCTATAGAAATCTATTTGCTTATACTTTACTTTCCTGATGAAACAACTTGCTTTCTAGTTGTGCAACTTAGTAAAGAAACATTATATTTCAAAATAATTTAATTTTAAAATAAATGGATAAAGAATTAGAGATTATTCTGTCACAAGCAATCCAGCTAGTCTGGGAAAACACGTAGATACCCTAATGAGAAACAAACTTAACTTGTGTGATGGTATGAGATGGTGGCTTGGCAACAGCATTCCTTGATACTACTTGGCAGATGACATCTCTTGAGTCATTCTTTGGGGCATGGAAACAGGTTCAGCCTTTGTCCTCCTCCACTAGAAAGGTGATTGTCACTCATTTCTCAAGTATCTCTTGCCAGCCATGCTCAGGAAGGCAACTTCATTCTTTCTGACAAACATTGGGCTTATATTTGTCAAAAGTTCAACAGTAGGATTTAAAGCAAGTGAATGGGACAAAATACACTAAATCCATATGCTTTCTACCACCTTAATAAACATATGGAGAATAAACACATGGGAAAAAAATAAATATGTGCATGGATCTCATTAATTTTCCCAGTCATTTTCCTGGCAAAACAGGTAGCATATATATAGGCTCGGGCAGAAAATGTATATTTGGGTTATGTACATGCAAGGTTCTATTATTATTTGTAGGAGTCAAAGAGGTTTTATAAAGGCAAAGAGAATAATCCAGTCTGATAATATTAAAGTATTGTCAGGCAAAGACAGAAAGTAGTTTCCCAAAATTAGTTTATGCTTACCCAAGGAATTTTTCTAGCTCATTCTCTAATGTATATCTTTAATTGTTGTAAACAGTTGTGGATTCACTGAGTTATTTTCACACCCCACAATGATCTTATAAAAGATCATGGTTCTCGCTGTCTTCTTATGGAAGAAACTTGATTTTTATGGGAAATATACTGTGCTTTTTTATGGAAAGTCATCATTTGGTTTATCAAAATGGAACACACTGGTGTTTGTTGTTTGGGGCAGTATGTTAAAAGTCTTGTGAATGATGGGTTTGGCAATAACAAGCAGTATCATTGGTTGAAATAACTGGGGGGAAAATCAAGTGTTACCTATCTTCACCATGTTGACCACTTTCCAGCTGGGACTGGGTAAAGCACCTTTCCTGTTGCATCTCAGTCAGCTATGGTTATTCCTGGTTCTGATAGCAGAAAGAGAAGGAATAGTAAAAAACTTTATTTAGTTGACTGGGGATGTTGAATTCATACTGAATGGGAAAGAAAACTGAAATTTCAGGTTTTGTTCTTTAACTCTTCTGACAGGTGCCGAGGTACAATTGTCCATACAAAAAACTTTAAGCTTAATGCTTGTGTACTGTGTTTTATTAAAATGCAGAACAAGTTACACTTTTTTTTAGTACCAACTGATACTTATTTCATCGGATTCCATACATTTCAAGCCCTGTATTCAGACCTTCGTATGGCATGAATAAAGTAACTCCAGACACTAGTGAACCATGTAGGTCACTAGTATAAATCTGACTATACAGTGCACCCATACTGATTTGATGCTTGATTAAATTTTGCAGTTTTCTTTGCCTATTAATTCTCTGTAACAGTTCATGCTTCACACTCCTCTTTTAAGTGTACTATACTCTTTCTCAAGCAAGTTTGGATACAACAGTCTTTTGGCAGGTCTGAATAGAGGGATTTCACTTTGTGTGTCTATCCTAGCATGTGCTTATGTTTACTTCAGTGTACTGAGCAGTACTGGATATTTGGGGCCTTTTTTAGCTTAAATGGAAGAAATAGAGTTTGCATGACATGAAGCCCCATAGCATTAAAATTTAAGGCTAACAATAATGTAAAGTAAAAAATACAGTTTTGCAACAACATAGTGCATTCATCCTGAATAAATCTACTTACTTTTTCTGCATGACATCATATTTAAAAGCTAAATTTTGATAGCAACGTTTTTTTGGTGACAATTCAATATTTTGTTCTTTTTGTGGGTGTTCTGTTTGTTTGCAGTCAGATGAGTGAGCCTCATAGCGGTTTGACGCTCAAATGTGCCAAGTGTGGAGTAGTTTCAACAACAGCTTTGTCAGCCACCACCGCCAGTAATGCCATGTTAGTCCTGATCATTTACATCTTCTTGTTACAAATCTTATACAGTGCATGTGAGACAATAGTTTGATGATGACAACTGTGTTTGCTAACACTGTATAGAGTGCTAAGCATGTTTAAATACTTTTTAACAAAACAAAATAAAATTAAAATTCAACTGTGTTTATTAACTGAATGCAGGATATTCTATAGAACATAAAGTATGAATGTTTTATTCTTGTCTGTGATTTCCAAGTTAAATTGATAAAAATACATCCTTGAAATATGTTTTATTTTAATAGTGAGCTTTCACTACTTTTTTACAATATTACAATGCTGCTTCTCTCTTTTTTTTTCAATAGGGCATCCCTTTGGAGTTCCTGTGTGGTCTTGCCACTTCTAGCCCTGACTTGGATGTCTGCTGTTCTGGCCATGACAGACAAAAGATCAATATTATTTCAGATACTTTTTGCAGTATTTGATTCATTACAAGGCTTTGTTATTGTCATGGTCCATTGTATTCTCCGAAGGGAGGTGAGGAATGGCTTCCCAGTTCTCTAAAGGGCTATGCTGTCAATCTCTCAACTGCTCTTTAATGCTATCTGCAGCTTGCTCTGTGGAAATATATTTCACGGAAAGAGAAACATATTTTATGGTGAGATGTATAGGAACAAGTGAAAGACAGGGGGAAAGACCAGTTAATTCCAAGTGCAGAATGTCAGTATAACCAATTAAGTACCAACTTTATTCAAGGTGTCTTTTGATCAAGCCCAAGTGCAGTTTCTTTTCAAGTGTTAGGCTTTCCCACTATTGTGAGTACAGGGAAATGTGAACATCAATGCTTTTCTGAAGACCAAAAGCATTTAGATTTTTACACCTGCTAAAACAGATTCAAACCCCAAATTGTGTCTGTTTATACTGTGTAGATGATGTGTTATGTTGGTGAAGACCTACCATTTCCATTGTACAAACTCAGATACATACTAAAGTTATGGGGATAGCAAGGTTGAAGAGAGATGAGAGCTTTTTTTTGAGTACCCTGGCCTGCCCTTCACAGCTCAGTGCTACCTGCTGCAGGATTCATCACTGCTGAAATCTGATGGCGAAGCTCCTGCACAAGTGCTCTTTAATCTGGCTCTGCTGGTGACAGCTTCTCTAACCTATCTAACCTGCTAACTAACCCCACATTTTTACTGAGAGGCGTTCAAGAGCTGTTTTGTTGGCAGATCTGTAGTAATGGGGCTGTCTATCAAAAATGAGCACGTGGGGCTGGACTGCAGAGTAGTATCCTGGTCCTCTGACATACCTGTGGATTAGTCATTTTTGTCAACTTCAGGATATTTACCGCACCAGTAAATCAAATTATAATATCCAGCATGGTTCCCTGTGTTTGACAAGAGTTACTTGAAAGCACCCAAGGACTGAAAAAAACAGAAAGAAAGATATTTCAAAAAGTTTATTGTCAGCACTAAGTGAGGAATCTCACACAGTGTTTTCCTTTTCCATCACCGACACTCTTTAAATGCTGAAACTCAGTATATTAATGAAAAATAATTATGAGTAACATAAATTATTCAAATCATTCAGTACTGTACCACTTTGCATGAACTTTATAACTCTGTCCTGTACAGTATGTATACTTGATTATCTTATCAAAGAATTAAGTTTTCAACATTTAAAGAAAAAAAATCAATACCTTGCAGAAATTAAAACCTTACATTGTGCTAATTCCTTCCCACTTCAATCACACCATTAGAGGCTATGAACATTTATATTTCTTAGATTATCAGCTTTCACATTGGAAAAGCCTTACTCCTTTAATACCTTTTCTTTTTTCTTCTTTTGACTTTTCATTTTGTTCAAGATAAAAATACATGCAGAATAAGAGATAATACTCAAGATGAATGTATTTTATGTAAAACTGTCTTGCAATACCCTGATTTTGTTCACCATTTTCTTTCCCCCTATGATTTATACTTGTGAAAGAGGGTAGTCTCATCTGTAAGCCATCATTTCATATATGCTTTTAGTGAAATGGCAAGACACTGCACCGATTTTCAGTAGAAAGAATAGTGGTTTCATACTGGTTTTCCTGTCTATGAAATTTGTGTATCCATTAGGATGTATTAATTAGCCTAGAAAGTGCATACCACCTCCCACTTACTGTTCTAGAGAACAATTTTTATTTTAAAATATATGTCTTTAGTTCAAGGTTGCATGTGAAACATTCAAAACTAAAGCAGTATGAACAGCATTATCTTCCACACAGTCAGAGAATATCTCAGTTTAGAATGGACCTAAAAGGATCATCAAGTCCAACTCTCTGCTCCTTGCAAAATTTCCTAAAACTAAACCATGTGACTAAAAGTGTTACCCAGACACTCCTTGAACTCTGATGGGTTTAGTCCCATGACCACTCCCCAGGGAAGCGTGTTCCAGTGACTGACCACCCTCAGGGTGAAAAACCTTTTTCTAATGCACAGTCTGAACTCCCCTGTTCATTCCATTTCCTCGTATTCTAATTCAATTTCCTTGTTTCCTAATTCCATTTCCTTGTGTCCTTTATAAGGATTCAGAGAGGCTGCAAAACAGCCTTTGATTTTGATCAGTCATTGATTTTGTCTAAAAACAGACCAAAATTCATGAGAAATTCTAAATGTAAGACAGTACAGCACTGTATAAAATAAAAACATAAAAAATAAAAACATCAGATCTTGAAGCCTGAATCAGTGCAGTAATGCAGAAGACTATTTGGAAAAAAATATATTTTAACTGTTGATGAAATATGAAAATCAACAGACATCTTCCAACAATACCCTAAGCCCTGAATTAAAGATAGGTTTCCTGCACTAATGACAACTTTTTGCTGCAAATGCTTCATTCCCATACTGATATCAAATGCTGTGGTAATGCTGGACATTTTATAGAAACATCTTGTCTGACAATTCTCACAGGTAGGACTGTGGTGATAGAGCTGGAATTAATCTTTTCTGTAAGTAAACTCAGTTTTCAAATTTGTGAGATACATAGACTGAAATGACTTTTAACTCACTATTTCTAGTGCAAGAATATGCAACAATATCTGATTACAAGTATGTCTATACAAGAATTTAGAATCCTAATTGTTTACAGGTAGGCAATCAGTAGTTGTTGTTTATTTTATTCACTGTTTTTTTAGCAAGTCACAGGTAGATGATAGATTAGATAGACAGATAGATAGATAGATAGATAGATAGATAGATAGATAGATAGATAGATAGATAGATAATCTAACGACAAAGAATCATTTTTCTGCTTAACTATTTAGGGGAGTTGTTCCATCAAGTCAGTCTTAGTCAGTCTTAGCAGTTACTCATCCCAGTTCTAACACTGAAATTCTAGAAGAAAGACATTTCAAAAAACAGCTAAATAATCTATCTACATGGTATTTTTAAAAAAATTACCTCATGAGAAGATTTCGAAGTGAGGCCCAAAAAGCACCAAGTTTTGATAAGGAGGAAGAGTTTTTTCTTCGATCATGACAACATAGACTGAGATAAATGTACAGAGACAACTTATTCACTAATAAGAAGATTATATCCAGTCAAGATGATGACTGTGGTGGTAGTGGAAGACAAAGAAACCTAGACATATTACTGATTGTCTGTTTTGACCGAACACAATGAGTCTTCTTTAGTCTTACGGATTTAAATTACAAACTGGACAAAATACATGAGGAATTAATTAAGGGAGTATTTTTCATACGGGAAAAGAAAACAGAAATTTCTTCAAGAAGTGAAAGTTGATGCATATGAAACAATTTTTGTTCCAAAAATGTCTATAGACTGCATTTATTTGATTGTTTGCAGCAGCAAAGACATAATTGTTTACTGCACCAATTTACTACACAGAAAGAGATATAACTCCTGTAAGTTACTTTTCAGTCTGTCTCTAGAGTCTGACTTTCTAGCTCCAGAGACCATTAGGTGAGTACAGGCCAAGACAGTGGCCATCATGCAGAGTGTGTAATGAACTTCCAGCTGTAAGAATAGTCTGCTACTTTTAGTTGTCTGAAAAAGCATTTGCTCTGCTAGTGCCTGTCAGGAAAATCCTGCCAACATATTTGTCACTCTTGATGACAGCTACAAAGCTATCTCAGTTATAGCCTATAGGATTGATCTAATATTTATAGCATGCCTGCACAGGCAAAACAGTAATTTTGACTGTCAGGGGGAAAAAAACATGGGGTGGAATATAACACATAAAAGTCAAACTAATAGGACAGCCCAGCTTTACTATGCCTTTATTGTCATTACATTAAAAAAAAGACACAGACTTCTACAATTATATATAAACACCCCATTTTACTTTTTAGTTATGCTGATATAAACATAAATGATAGAAAGATTTGTTACTGTAGCATGTTACATTGCTGCATTAGGAAGCCAGGGACGTTCACCAACTGAGACATAAAACTAGAAGAGAGCTAAGTGATGCATCATCTATTTCTGTCCTCCATCAATTCAGTGTCTTTTGGAAAGACATTAAATCCTTCTATTCTTCTATTTCCTAACTTCTAAAATAAATATAATCCTTCTCAAGCATAAGACTTCTTATAGACCATTTGAAAATTTTGGAAGAAAAATGCGAAATAAGAAAGTATTTTTGTTTTATATTGCCCTCTTAGCACCGAGAGCCTAGGGTTTTTTCCTCACCTTGATGTTTAAACACCTAATTGAGCATTGGAAGATGGTGATATATGTGTCACATACATACAGAGAATGATAGGAGAGGTTAACATTGAAACTTCTCCATCTGAGCAAAACAGTTTGCCTGATCTGCTTGAACACAAGATGCTCTAAAGCTTATTTGAATCACACTCAGTAACTCCCATTAATTCTGGTGATGGGAGGAACTCATAAGTATTTTCTTCTTTAGCTGTGCTCTGCAGAGTAAGAGAGCATTTGGATTAAATGCATCGTTGGCGTCTAGAGCCCACATTTCTGTATTGCAGGAGAAAAATAAAAAGTACATGAGTAGGGCGAGGGTAAGTTATAAAAGCTTGGAGCTGGTTACTGTTGCTAAGGAAACCACTTCCCTGGTATCTGCACGTTCATCACATCTGTCTCTCCTGCTCTGCCTGGCTCTAAGAAAATCCTGTATCTTGATGTTGAAAAGAAGGGGGGTGGGGGAAAATAAGATTGTGTTTCAAAGTAAAATGTAAAGACAGCACAGTCTTTACATATTCAAACAACAATTTTGAACAAGCAGTTTGAGAAAATTAAGCTGGTATTTAGAAAGTTCAACCATTTTGTTTCTGACTTGGATGAGGACATCTAGGAATTGCAACGTATGTCTATACGATGGATAGGGCTACATTTGACATTCTGTTAACATGTATGTTAACAGATGATACGATGTTAACATCGTATGCTGCTTGCACTTCAGAAGCATGCACATTTAAGAAGATCCTAAAATCAAGATCCACTGCCTTAATACAGAAGATAGTGAAAGTAGGATGTGAGATTCTTGAGATCTCTGGAACTATCAGAAATGGGAAAGCTCTATGAACACAGTGCCTCAGCAATGAGGAAGTCCACTGCACTGAGATCAAACAATATGTTCTGAAGCAACAATGCTTTGGGGTCAAGCATCATAAGCCTTAAGATCAGATTCAGCACAGCTGGTGATGCTTTGGAAGGGCAGAATTTTTTATTTTAATTTTTGTCAAGTCACTGTGCCAGTGCTTATCCAAGTGCATAAAACTCTGAAGTGTGACCCAGCTTCAGCATTGATAAAGTGAGAGAAGACTCAGATTAAATTTGCAGCAACTGGGAAATGCCAAATTAAATTAACATCAAACACATGGAAAACCAAAACAAGAGTAGCGCCTAAAATCAGCATCTGAGTCTCAATAAGCACACTTTAAGTGACCACATGTGGTAAGTCTTGGTGCTCCCACCTTGCTTCGTTCTTCTATCTGCTCTGTATTTGGCTCCCTCCACCTGCAACAGTTACTTACCAAAACTGCAGAGCACTCTTACTCTTTTAAGGGTTCAGCACCTTAAAATAATGCTTTCTAATTACAAAAATAATTTTTTCTACATTTTCCCTTTTGTGATAGCTCCTAAACAACTTGCAGTAGAATATGATGGATTGAAAGGGGATGGCTTCTCATCAGGAACAATTAATGAATTATCTTCTTCTGCTGTTCAGAAAATGTCCATGAGTAGAAGACAATTTTCTTCCTTTTAATTATTCTGCATAAGGCATCAAGTAATTTTTGCAGATAACAAATAGAATGAAGGTTTTAATAGGCATTTCATGGAGAATACTTTCATATTCAAACAAGAAATTTTATCAATTTGTTTTGACTGTAAATCACCCAGCCAAGTTCCTGTTTTCCAAGTCATTCTTGCAGTCAGCTATATATTTATAATATGGACACTTGTGTTTCTGTAAACAACATTCACATTTTAAAACTTTAGATTCCAGAAGTTACCTTGTTGTCCTTATTGTTGTACGCATGAGAAAGCCGCAAGATATGTTTGCATTCTACTGTCTGCAAACAGGAACAGCATTTTCCATTTGAATGTGCCTCTGTTGAACCACACCTTTCTGACAGAAGTGTTACATGGTAGTATTTCTTTAGATATACATTCTACCCAAAATGAAAGTAAGAATAACCCTTTCTATGAAAAGACAATTTCTCAAATGTACTGTGTTATATGGTCAAGTCTTCAAATGTACTTTATGGATCATATTAGTAAGGATTAATTTCTCAGGAATTCCTTTTATACTTTCAAGAAATCTGGCACTGTGCAAATAGTCCACTTTCTTTCTTGTGCTCTGAAGATATTTCTCTGATCTGAGGAGGTCTACTCCTAGAGAAGATGCATGAGATTCCCTATACATGAAGTTAAGAGAGTCTGATTGGAATTAGTAGTAACTTTCAAATAAACTTATCCTTTAAAGTGTAATTAGGAGAGCACTGTTTGTCTGATTACACTGCTAAGAAATGTCTTTCAAGAATCTTATATTCATCAAGAGGAAAATGAACACCATATCACTGCCTCCTTGCTACTTCAGTCCATACGTAAATCTAGTTCTGTGGTCTTGATGTGATAGACTGACACAATTTGCAGTAGCCACAAAATACAGAAAATGTATGAAATGGAAGAAATAGGCATTTATGTTTATTGCTTCTGATTTACTAAGTGTGCTGAAGAAAAGTCATGCATTGCATTCCATATGGTTTAATTTAATCTCTAGTAGGAGTAGAGTATGTGATGTTACACAAGAATCAGTATAAGATATTGTTTTCACAGGTTCAAGATGCATTCAGATGTCGGCTGAGAAACTGCCAGGATCCAATCAATGCAGATTCTTCAAGTTCTTTTCCAAACGGACATGCTCAAATCATGGTTAGCTTTTATTTCTTTCTTTTACTATGAATTTAGTGTTCCTAACAAAAAACCAAAACAAACAAACAAAAAAAAAAAGGCTTCCTCTATTGTATGTGGCAAGTATGCATAGCTGAAATATTAACACTGCTTTTAAGCATAATTCTATTTAGGTCATTATCTGCTTGCTTGAGTCACTTAACAAGTTTTAACTTATTGGTACGATTATTTAGTGGAGCACAGAGAATATCTTTCACCAGTTTCTTTAAAACAAAGGAGTTTTACATGAGAAGGAGAAAGTAATCTAAAATTTATTGTGAATATTTTTACTGTTGGTGTAAAAAGTACTGATGTATTTGAGAGTCTTCCCTCCATGAAGCCTTGAAAAATGTTCTTCTCAAACTAAGTCAGACAAGGAGAAAGTGCTAGAGATTCTACAGGGGGAATCTATTTAGTGTCTGGAATTAAGGAGATAGTGAATGGCTCAGTATGTCAATTTGGATTTGCTAATATCGTTAGGTAGTATACTAAGACAACATATTGGTCTCTTTGCTTTCAACAACAGTTTGTCATTGACTATAATGGGGACAGGATCAGGCCCTAAAACCTGCAAGTTTCAGCAAAAATGCAAGGGCTCAGCAAGCAGGTGCCCTTCAAAAATGATGACTCAGAAAAAAAGAACTTAATGTTTGGATTCCACAAGCCAAAAAGAGATCAGTTTTAGTGAACATTTCGCATGTAATAAGCTTCTTGTGGAAATAAAAATAAAATTAATTGAATTATCTAACAGAAGAAATAGTTTTGTTTAACTAGGGAAAGTGTGCTTTGATTTCCAACTATTA
This sequence comes from Xenops minutus, assembly GCA_035221455.1. NCBI lineage: Eukaryota > Metazoa > Chordata > Aves > Passeriformes > Furnariidae > Xenops > Xenops minutus. The sequence goes on along the minus strand of JAWWEE010000105.1, from coordinate 87,759,725 downwards.
AAATTCACTCTTAGTTCTTACAATTAATTTTTGCACAATGAAATAATTGTTTTCAGGGAGTACAAAAATTTTATGTGATCATGTTAGAGCAAGAAATGACAATGTTTTATTACAAATTGGCACTTTTGTAACAAAGTTACAAACAGGGTGGACTAATTGGGTTACACTTGTTCACAGTAATCTGTATTGCAGGTTATTTTTTATACTGCTGTTCATAAAATTACAATGAAAATCTTCCTTAAAGAAGATCCATTGATGAGATGTAGAAGTTATTCTCCCATATAAATTAAAAACTATACACTGTATCATTTTATTAAAATTATATACTCTACTTCCACCTATTTTATTTTATTTTTTCTGGTCAGGCAGCATACTTTGAAAACCACCCAGTTATACTTTAGGAAACTTTGTAAAGCTCTGCTGTTGTAAAACAATACACTTCACCTTCTCAGCAACAAGAAACCACTTTTAAGAGACTGTGACCCTGTAAGTAGGACATTTTGGAAGTGCTAGTTGGCAAATAGGTATTGTGGTTTGTTTTTTAATTAATCATGGATCTTCTGTTTCATTGTTTCTTGTTACAGACTGATTTTGAGAAGGACGTGGACATTGCTTGTCGGTCAGGTAAGAACACTGAGAGAGTATTTAGTCAACAAAAAGAAGTCCTATACTAGTTCTTTCTGAAGTGAAAACCAGAAAAACATAAGGGTTTAACCACTTACAGAAAATATTTACAAATTCAATCAATAAAAAAAAAAAAAAGGTGAAAAGTGATGTCACTGTATTAGTACATTTATTTCATGTTCTTACAAAAGTCTTTAACTAGAATTCAGCAGTTGGAAAGTAGTCAAAAGTGTGATTATCTATTAGAAGGCAAATAATTTTGGAAAGAAGGCCACTCTTTAGCTTTCCTTGCCCTGCACACAAGCAAATGTGATACTGTTGTCTTGCTGTAACAAAAGCAAAAATAGGGTATCTTAGCAGCTATGTATATAAAGGATGCATCTATTTCTGTTATTTTTAAAGAGGGTAAGTTTGTTAGGTCTCTAAGTGAATCAATAATAGTTTAAGGACATTAAATTTTAATGAAACAATTTGGGGAGTTTTTAAAGATATTTCAGTAGAGGGATCTTTAATTAGTCATCTTTGTTCCATGTATTAAAAATAACACATTTTCAGCAATTTATCTGCCTGCCTTGGTTAAATAAAGTACAGTGTGAAATAAATGACCATTTAAACCCCAGAGAACTTTTTAAATCTCAGAGATATTCCCAAAAGACAGTTTTTCCTAAGGAAGCAGTCCTGCCTAGTCACGCTCAGTTTTCAATGAATGGAGAGAGAAAGTGAGAGGAGTTGTCGTCTCCACAGGGTGAGTCAGGCCAGAAGCCTGACTTAGCTGTTCTGCATCATCCACCTGGAGAACACTATCTCTTTGTTGGCCATATCATAAGCCAAGAAAGCTGATCTTATTAAGGTAAAGTTTGAGTTTCCAGCCACCCACCTTTAAAGAAACTGCGAGTTGAGTTTCTTGCAATACGATATTAGATCTTCCCTATAGATCAGTTTAATACGCACAAGTATTTTGAAGGGAGTAGGATAGTACGTTGTAACTCAAATGCATATCTGTTACTATCCAGTGCAGACAAAAATTCAGCATTGATCCATGTAGCTCCTGCTCCTCATCTTTGATAACACAACTCTGCAGTACAGAGAGCCTTGTCAGAGGCATCCTTAAGGAGATGGACTTCGAATGCAGTTATGAACAGCTTTTACTAGATAAGCTTTTAAACTCACTTGCTTTTAATAAAAAATTTAAGGATAGGTCACTGTTTGAAGTGTCTTAACAAGCGACACTGGAAACAATGAAGCAGCCACTGGATTCGGGTAGTTGTGACTCTTGTTTAGAAGCAAAGTGTTCTTTTCAGGATGGAAAAGTAAGAGTTAGTTTTGTGTGAGGTGGGAGAGCAAGATGCCTTATGAGCTGCTTGCTATGGAAAAAGGCAGTGAACTGACAGGTGCTGGGGGATCTGGGTCATCAGGGCCCTTAGGCATCCAGAAGGGATGTAAATGTAATACCTGAGATACTTCAAGTTATCTTTCTGTCTCAGCCCATAAGCACTATTTTAGTGTGCAAGGTAACACGGGTGTGAATTAAGATATTTTCAACTGACACCAGAAAATCCTTGCGCCCAGCTGAAATAAGTCCTGTAATTTTTTGCTTTATTTTTTTTCTTACTATCTATCATTTTTCAATCATTTTTCATTACAAATATTGAATTATAGACTTACTTTTCTTTTTTTTTTTAAAGATGAATACTTGTGATTGAATAGATGCTTTGCTTGTGAAGCCATTCTTCAGTGCTCTTGGAAATTTTGAACTTTATGACAGGATTAGTAACTTTTACACGTGGAACTCATGCCAACAAAACTTGCTGGATGTTGTTACAGGTTTGACCAGGAAGGTCTAGGCCTAGAACAAAAGCGGGTTATGACTCTTCTATAAAATATGTTTATATTCTTTATAACCTTTTCAGATGCAGAAAAATATTCTTTCTGATACCAATTGAATTTCTTCCCAGTGTGCTAATTCTTTTGTCACTTCTATTTAAAACATAATTTAACAGAGAAGAGTTTTAAAAAGTCAGTGAAAAGGAACATTTAGGAGCTCAGGAACACATGCTCATAGTTGTAATTTTATGGTAGGTCATTACAATGGATTGACAAAATGATTCTGCCTTACAATCTGTTTGACATTTTCCAGGAGGTTATGTGGAGTTAATAACGACAGTACAGATGTCATAGTGTATTTTTTTTGAAAACCCTTAATGAGTTCCACATGGCAGGCTTTTGCTTAAGCTGTAAGTCACCTAAGATCTATATAAGGCAATATGAATAAATGAGGCAGTGTTTTTAATTTGTATAAATGACTGGAGCTTAGTCAGAGATCTGTGTCAGTTATAGATGGTAGATTAAGAGATGTTGATTTAAAAAAATCAGCAGAACAAAAAAAAAAACACACACAAAAAACCACAAACAAACAAACAAACAATACAAAAGCCCTTCCCAAAAATATTTATTAAAAAAAAAAAAAAGACTTATTAAGCGGATACAAAAAGATTTCAGAAGATGCACTGGTAAAGGAAGTGCTGCTAGATAAAGCCACAAGTAGTGTTAGGTATACATGGTTTTATGTTGTAAGAATCCTTTTCTCTGACCCACAGTTCTGCATAAAGACATTGGACCTTGCAGAGCAGCCACTATAACAGGAACACTTTCTAGAATTTCACTGAATGATGAAGAGGAGGAAAAGGGACCAAACCCTGAAGGAATGAGCTATTCAACATTGCCTGGAAACATCATCTCCAAAGTCATCATCCAGCAACCAACAGGTCTCCACATGCCTATGAGTATGAGTGAACTGGCCAATCAGTGCTTGAAAAAAGACAACAGTGAGTTGCGGAGGACTGTGTATTTATGCACTGATGACAATTTGAGAGGTGCAGACATGGACATAGTCCATCCTCAAGAACGGATGATAGAAAGCGACTATATAGTCATGCCTCGGGGCTCAGTAAATACCCAGCCATCACTGAAAGATGATAGCAAAATGAACATAGGCATGGATACCTTGCCTCATGAAAGGCTGTTGCACTACAAAGTTAATCCAGAGTTCAATATGAATCCCTCCGTAATGGACCAATTTAATATCAATTTAGACCAGCATCTTCCCACCCAAGAACATATGCAGAATTTGCCATTTGAGCCCCGCACAGCAGTGAAGAATTTCATTGCCTCAGAGCTGGATGACAATGCAGGATTATCGAGAAGTGAAACTGGATCCACAATATCAATGAGCTCTTTAGAGGTCAGTGGTGCATAAATAAATTGCATGCTGTGTTGTTCTAATTATATGATAAGACTATAAATTGTGCCTTGTGTCTAAGGGGTGAAGCTAATGTTTTAATTCAGTATAAATTATTGTTTGGGATCATACACTGCTGTTCATATTTCTCTTATTATCAGAAGTGTTTATACCTAGAAAACAAGACTAAAGTTTCAGAACCAGTCTGTATGAAAAAATATAGTTCTGGAGATTTAACATTCCACACGACTGCAGAGGATTTCGTGACCTACCAGGTAAAGTCCACTGGAAAATTCTGTGTTGCTATGAGAAGAAAAACTATTCCTGCAAGATGCAAGTGCTAATCATTGGCCTTACCTGCAAGCACATGCAGTTGAAAATATTTGCTGTTTTATTGCTGACAATCATATCTGTCTCAGATATGATAGGTCTGATTCTGCTCTCATTAGTGTAAATCTTGGATTGTTCCATCCAATAGTTTGCCGTTTACTGATTTAGTTTTGTTTGCATGTGTGTGCAGGCATTGGTACAACTGATGTGTGCAATAGGTACAGGTGGTCTCCATGTGGAGTATCCTAGATTCCAGTCAGATTGCAAAAGCGAACTGAAAAACCTTTAAAAGGGTTTCAGTTATTACTACAATCTGTCTGTGGGATTTAAGCACTATCGAAGTGAAAAATATTTAAATCATTTCTTAAGACCTAAGCATCAAATACTTTCATTCCTGTTAAGCTTTTGCTTATGCAAAGCTAGCAGTGAGGTGGAGTTAATTTCATATTTGGACCTCCTTAAGAACTGGAAATACATTTCACCAGCATTTCAAATATTGTGAAACACATCATTTTGTGGGAAAGACACATGAGAAAAACATGGTACTTTCACATTCTCTGAAAGAAGCTACAGGTGGAAAAAAGTGCTACTGTATGTGCAATCTGGAAGCCATTAGCTATTACTCTACAATGTTTGGACCTGTCTGTGAAGGGAAACAGAGACTTAGCCTGATTGCTCAATTTTTTAGACACAGAACTGTATGCGATACTTGATAAATGCTGTGAATTTATGGATATTTCTTTTAAAGTGGAGTTGAAGTTTTATGGAGAGTTTGGGCAGAAGAGTTTAGAATTTCTTTTCAAGGGAGGTCTTTGCAAGCTTTGAAAGTGAAATATTTTCTGTGCTGTTTATATTGTGTCTGTACTAACATAAGTTTTTATGAGACTGGATTTAACTGAAAAATCAATTGAAAATTAAGTGTGGGGATTTGCAAGTAATCAAAAATTAACCACATCTGTTTGTTGTTAAGGTAAACATATATATAGGCTTGGAGAAATTTTCAAAATTATGTCTAAAAGATAGTGTAAGTGCTTGCAAGTGCTCAGACAGACAGGCTCTTTCAAAGCAAGTTTGCATTGTTAAAGAAGTTGCTGCCCTCCATTCAGGTATATTATCTAATAGATCTCAGGTGCTCAAATTTAATGCAACAAAGGAGCAAGATAGCTAAGGTGAACTTTCAATAGTATCCTCTTCCACCTATCTACAGTACTGTCTTTCAGATAGTTTTTCTCAGATATAGAGCCTCAAATCCAGTCCAGAGAAGATTAGACATGGATGAGATACATGAGGAAGGTTTGTAACTCCTTGAGAAGATAGATATACATGCCACCGTACCATCCACTCTAAATTACTCTGTGGTAATGCCTCTTTCTTTCCATTGCTGACAAAGGTCATGTAGGACATGTAAAGGAAAAAAAAATCAGACCTTAGTTAAGTTGTAAGAATTGGGACAACAGTTACTTCATCTTACACAAAATTACGGTTGCTGAGACATGAAAATCTGTGAGCATGATGTACTGCTTCTTTAGAGTTATTTTTTTATCTGTATTTGTATCATATTTAATGTTTACCTCTAAGATGTGATGTACACACCAAATCTCAATCACTATTCTGTATATTATTTTTATGCTCAGAAGAAACTACTAAGTATCTAGTAGAAAATGCAATACAATATAATGATATATGACAGCAAATAACTTGGTAAATATATTAGGCATAGAAAACTGTATTTTGGTCCAGAAAGCTGAAAAATGTTGTGTTATTAAACCTCATTGAACCCAGCATAATCCCATGTATTAGGAAAAAAGCCCAGATATTAGGGCAGATCAGAAATGAAAGGAACTGTTCAGGCTTTTGTATCTGCCTTTGTGGTTCTCAACATTACTTGATGATATAGCATTACTTCATCTTCTGATAAGAATGTGCTGCACTGAATTGAAACTAGGAACATGAAAAAAAGGTTGTGTAAAATCAGAGTCTCAAGCAGATCCTGATAAGTGGATCCAGCCAGATAAAGAACGTGATTGAGTTTTCACATATGCATTGTGTAAGAAGCAAGGGTTGGGGTAAAGCTCCAAAATGGTATTGGCTGTAACTGACCATCTGGATTAACTTTTGTTGCTGGCTTGAACAAAGTAAAGAAGGGAGCACAAGTGATTTTTATTTTTTTTACAAGATTGCAAGACCTTTCAGAAGATAGAGTTTTTCAGACATTATGGAGCAGCCAAGCCTGCAGCAAGGCATTCAAGATCATCCTGCCCACATTTTTCCTGACTAGACCTCCTCTAAAGGAGATCCTGAGTAGTAAGAAGCTTCCCCCTCCTATCTGCTCATAGTTGGAACGCAGATATAGAATCTCCAAAAAACTCCCGTATATCCTGACTTTTAACTCTGCAGGGAGGGTCCATCACTTCTACCATTAGATATCTAAATGTAGGCATTCCTCTTATAAAATGGAAAAAGAGCTCTTCATATTTGGCTCCCCTTTAGAGTCAATTGCGACAAATAACCATTTTTAGGCCACTTTTAGACATCTGCTCCTGGATGAAGTAAATCACATGCTTCAGTGCAGGTGTCCCTTTTCAGCTTCCATGGAGGAAGCCAGAATGAGTAGTTCAGGCATGAACATCAAAAATGTTGATGTCCTAAATTTAGTCAAATTAATCCTACAGTGTGTCACAAACTTTCTTCTAAAACTTTTATATCTATGTACTTTTATCCTCAGGAAAATGTTTAGATGGGAACAATCACATGTTTTATTATATATGGAAGAGTTTCAGTTTTTGAAAGATAGTCTGAGAATGTTGTAATATTACTTGCAAGCATTTCCCAGATAAGTGTAAGTTTGAGGATCTGCATGTTCACAATCTGCAAATTGGGGATTTTTATTTTGTTTGGTATGTACCCAACAATACTCATGCGATTACAGGCACAGGCAGGCATATTAATACATCATGGAGTTTCTGAAGAGTAATCAAACATCTGGCTAATATTCTGCACATCCCTTATATGCATGGATTAAACCTGGCTTACTACCTTGACATCAAAGTGGCTTGGAGTGTGCTCCTTCAGTTCAAGGTGTTTTGATTTTAATGAAGAAAACACTCAATACGATCTTCTGGAATGGGTTTTGTTTTGAAAATGTACACTCAGAGTGATGTGCTCATTAAAATTAAATTACTTTGAAGTGAAGTATTTCATTCCCAGCCACTTAGATGCAGAGTAAAGTTGGGAAGTTTAAATGCAGAGGAAGAACCTGATGTGAGCAACGTATCTCCTGGATAAGTAATTCATCTGTTTTGTTTTGTTTTGTTTTGTTTTGTTTTGTTTTGTTTTGTTTTGTTTTGTTTTGTTTTGTTTTTATTGTGCAAAGAAAAAAAGGAAAAAAAAAAAGGGAAGAGAGAGTAGATATCTGCTGCCTGACTATGTGAAGAGACTTGCACCGTTACCTCTGCAGAAGAAGAATGAGGGGTTAGTGTGTGTTAGCAGTATGTATGGTTAGTGTAGTGTGAGCAGAAACAGAAAAGAGCTGAAAGGAGACAAAGTCTTCAAACTATTATAAAGTGAAGGATGTGCAAAGACAGTTAATAGAAACATTTAGTAAAGGCAATAAAGACTTTACTAATTATTTCTCATTCAAAGGAATGGTATTCTCTTTCCAGTCTCTTATCTTCCTTCTTTATTTTTCTGTCTCAGTTTCTGCTATGAGATCTTTATGTGGAATAAGTTGATTCTGTGATCAAAATAATCTTTCTGTATTCATTCATGAGAAATCTTAATACATTCAGAGACAGTCAGCTCTGTGGTTCTTGGCTAAATCTGTAGGAAGAAAATACAGTTGAGAAAGTAAAGGGATATGTAACAGATAGTGAAATGCAAGGAAAAAGTTAAGATATAGATAACGAGGACAAAAAAGACAGACAAAAAAAAAAGTGGTGGGGAATATGGTAGAAATTAAGAATAAGCTTAAAATTAAAGTATTAGGAAGAATGAAATAAAAGCAGTATGGAGGGAACAAGTCTAAAATAATAATTCAAAAAAAAACCAGGAAAGGAGAGAAGAAATACACAGTTCAAATACTCAATCTCATCAATAAAGTGGAAGAAACATCAGGCAGAACAAAAGCAAAATGGTGTGAAGTCATTTTGATTTATGGCATGAGAAATAAAATAAGAGAGAGAACAAAAATAGAGAGACGAGCACCACAGGAATTTCTTCTTTATCATGTTTCCACATTGCATTTATTTTCAGGCATTCTGTATCTCAGATTTCTATCCCTCCCATTCCTCATTTCATTCTTCAATAAGCTGTGGAGACAGCTCTTGCCAATTTTGTGACTCCCAGTGAAATGAAGTCTAGCCCTATGACAACCCTCTCTTTCTTTCACATGAGTGAGTAGGACTCAGACTCCTCTGACTTCAGAAATTGATGCAGCTTATTTTCCAGTTACTGTAGAGGAGGGGGGCTAGAATCAGGCAGAGCTGACTCTAGTAACTAAAGATATGAAGAACTGAAATTTTAGTCAGTATTGTGAAGTGCAGCATGTATTACAGATTTTATATTACAACTGTTCATTTGAGAAATGCTGCATTTTCCCCCAAAGCATTCAGAAACACAAAACAAGCGGTTTCAGTTGATTGAATATGCAGGCTGCCCTATAAAAAAAGAGGGAGAAACAGCAAGCCACAATAACTTGCCAGAATAGTTTCAAATTGAGATCTCTGAAGTTATGTTTGTGCTGTGTGTTGATGTGCTAAATTTGCTAGCATATTTTAAAGATATAAAATTCCCACATTAAAAAGCTAATTCACTTTTTTTTTGTGAAAATTAACTTGCTCTATGTCTTGCTTATGATATGAACTAATAGCCAGTATAATCTTCTGTTCAGAAACTAGAGTGTTTTTCAGTTATGTACTCACAAAATGCATTTTAAATCAAAACTGTCTATCCACATTCTACTTTCATATCTCTGAGGGCCAAAAAAGATTTTCCTTTACATTTGTTCTGGGAAAAAGTCCTCCCCAGGCAAAGATCTTGTATGTCAAATTAGAGTGAATTATAAACTGCTCATAATAAGTCTTTATATTAATGGAGGCATGGTTATAGTCCTTACTATAATATGGTATCTCTGGTTTCAATTATACTTTGCACAATGCAATATATCCTTAGGACTATCTGATGTAATTAATCAGGTACTGGTGTAGTAGTGCAGCCTAGAATGAGGAGAAAACCAGGCATTTGTTGTTTTACAGAGATGGAGAGGGATGTTATTAGTCCTTTAGCAGGAGCAGCTCTTTCCTGGTGCCAGTAGATTACTGTGTGTTGGTGTATGGAAATTATTCTTCAGAATTCTATTTTTGCCCCTCAGCAGAGTTTAAAGTTGTTCTGGAACTACACAGAGAATCTATACATAATTAGCACAAAGTGAAATTGATTTAAAACAAATTCCTACCGCAAATATTTTTTCGCAGAGTTTCACTTTGGTCCTGGCATGAAGGGTAGGGTTTTTTTTTACTAAAATGGATTTTATCAATTAAGATCAAAGAGCTGTAGAAATCAGAGAGGGAATAAATCTTGTCAAGTCTTCTCCTCTATCAGTGTAAGAACATTTTCTACAGTATATTTATTTCTGTGATACATAGACCAACTTCATTTTCAGGACTAGAGTAGAGGGTTTCCAATGTTTCCCTTAGCAGATTATTGCACAGTTACATAAACTTTTTCTTTTCCCAACCCTACCTCTGAATTTTTTCAGATTTTTCCCAGACAGTTTTGTTTATATGTTGATATGCTTCTAAGGTTTCTGAGCAAGCTTCTGTGTTTGCTTCTTCCAGAGACAATGTTTAAACAAAGTTGTATCACTCTTTTATCCTTTCCCCTTAAAACTACAGTTTGCTTCTCTCCTCTGAAATTTCCCCAGTTTACAGGCATGATTTGGCTTCTGCCAGTGTAGAGTGTTGATGCAGAACTGTCACTGGAGTTTTTCAAAAAGGGCTATCACAATGCCTATTTAAATTGACATGTGACCCTTTTTTTTTGAAGGATTTATAATTGTGCATGGATTGCAATTTATTGCCTACCCATACTCCTCATTTTTTTTCGAATTATACCAGCTAACTCCCTGCCACTGAATAATTGCTTGAGTCTTCAGCTTTTTAGACCATCCCTATATTACTCACCTTGCAGTTCACCAGCATTTGGGACTGTTCAGTTTGGAGAACAGATCACTGAGGAGTGAATAGGGAATGATTATTCATATCTCCTATAACAGAAAAAACAGGAGCATCAAATGAAATGTCAAAGGTATAAACAAATTAATTTCTTTTATCATGTTATACATATTTAAATTTTGGAATTCTGTACACCAATACATTTTAGATGTCAAAATAAGCTCCTCCCAAGGAAATTCCTAAACTACTGAAGACCTAGGAAAGTTATTGTAGCAGAAATGTCACTTTTTACTGGCCCTGACACATCATAGCAGAACCTGGTCACACATAAAAGACTTAAAAAGGTGAATCCTCAATAATATCCTTTACAGTTATTTGCTACTTATATTCTACTAGCATTAATACTCAAGTGAATCTCCGACTATTTCTTGAAAAAACTCACCAGTTTCCAGTGTAATTTTTATGTTCTCTAAAATCATTCTCAGTTTTGCAGCTACATAAAGGGAAGAGCTTTTTGAGAAGAAACATACTGGTGTGAGCAGTTCAGCAGCTCATTTGGTGAAAGAAATTGTCACCCCTTGCTCCACTCAGCTGCTGCCTTTTGTTAGTTTAAAGCGTAGAATGAGCTACATAGTTGATTTCTGAAAGCATTTAAGTATGTGTGGAAAACACCATTTTTCTCAGATAAAAGAAACATATCAAATAAACATCTTATAAGAAAAAAGTATATATGCAATCACAGTTAATTATTTTCATGGCTTAGGCTTGTTACATATCATACAGAAACTAGGAAAACAATTGAATAAAATGGCAACTTCCAGTTGGGACTGAAGGGGCACTCTTTTAGCCTTATAAGTTTCCCAATTACTTCATTCTTCTAAATATGTTCCCTCTCTCAAGAAATAAAACTGCAGTCATTTCAAGATAATGATGGAGTAGCCAGAAGAACCTGATTGTGTACCCAGTGCTATCAGTGACAATGTTGCAAATAACTCAGCAGTGCAAGATCACATTCATAACCAACATCCTTTGTTTTTTGCAAACTTGCAGAACTTCACTGCTGCTGTTTGGGGGGGTTGTTTGGCTGTTTGGCAGTTAAATTCTTTTTATGTCTTAGAAGAATAGACTGTGGCACCACTTGCACTGTATTTCATAGTATGCAGTTATGGGAAAAAGTGAAGCACAAGCACAGAACAGATGTTCTGTGTGAGTTTAAAATAAATGTGTTTGTGATTAGATTCTTCTTGAGCCCAAGAAAAATTCTCACCGAGATAAACCTGTGGTATGACTGGTTTGGTCATAACTGGTGTGAACTAACAGGAAAATTGTAATAGTTGCCTCTCTCTGACAATAGCACAGTTGAATATGTTGCAGTCTGTTAGATATGTCTTTTTTGCCATGCAAACAGTGGTAGAGTTTTCTGGCTGCACAAAGTTATAATTCAGCAATGCCGGGAATATTTTCACTGCAGTTAAACAGACTTAAGGCAAAATAAAAATGCTCCTAGGAAACTACACATTCCTTCCTAAATTTTCTGTTTTGGGCTTAGAATTCCCAGTCAGACAATTTAATGATATCTAGTTTATTACTGAACTCTAGCTTAAAAATAGCTTCTTCAAGCATTTTTCAAAGCTACTCCTGTAAACTTCACCTCATTATCTGCCTCTACATTTTTGTTCTTTTGTAACCACCGAGCCTTTTCAGTTGTAGATGTGCTCTAATTGGACCTAAAGAATAGATCCCTCTTCATCAGAAATATATAGATTTCTTTAGGTGCTGATTTACTGTGGAATGGTGAAGGCCTATGTTAAAGGTACACTTGTACCGTGGCCCTCTTTAATGAATGAAAAGTAAGAATTTAGCTGCTTTAGTAACTTGGGTCCTCATATTTTTCTTACCTGGCCTTTGTCGTTTCTTTGTTTTCATGACACTTGAGAAGAGTTTAATTTGTTTTAAAAGATTCTCTTTAAAGTATACTAGGTTAAATCAAATTGATGATTAAAGATAGCTTCACCAAAACTTGTTGTTGATCGTTGTTTTGATTGTATTAGATCATTCTTTTATGATGCTTCCCAGCCCTTTAGGCCTCAGAGTGTCAACAGTGTTACAGAGATACTCTTCATATTATTGTGGATTGGAGCATTAAAATTTTACTGCAAAACCAGACAACATGTCACCAAGTGGTATTATCAAGGGCTCAGGGATCAAAGACCTTCCTCTTTCTACAAAGGAAAGATTTGTAAAATCATTTCTTTCCATTTCAGTAAAACAAAATAGCTTACTAAAACCCTCAGGTTTGTTAAACCAAATAAAATCAAAGTCAGAAAGATTATTCATCTTGGCTTGGTGACTTGGATTTGTATCTCACTGAAGAAATTAGGTACAACTGGAAAAGATTCCTTTACCGTGAATTAAAGCCAGGCTCTCCTCTGACAAAAATTAGAGTTGAATTGTAGCAGCAGGCCTTTTTGGGTTTTTGGGGTGCTTCTTTAACTCTCCTTACTGAAGGTGATTTTTTTTGTTTCCAATCTCATGTTTTTTGCACTCTTTTCCGCTCTTGCAACCTAGCTTCTTCTCTCTACATCCCTTTAATCTACTGCGAGACGTTTAATTTCCAACCTTAGAAAAGATATTTTTATCCCTTACTTATAATATTTCTGTTTCTTTTTGATATAATTTGACTTTATAATTGGTTTCTTTTAGAACTTAAAAAATTCTGTGCTAAATTATTTGTGATATGTCTAAGCAATCATATTCTGTTGCATTTTATTCAAGTAATTATTTCACTAGTAAATCATTCTTGCTTTATATCAGATGCTTTGAATCAGATTTGTCATAAGTTTAAAACCAAATCATTGCTTTTTCCATCCAGATTGTCATTGCAAATAAACAAGCTGAAGCTACGGCAAGTGTAGATGGTTTCGGCTTGATTTTGCTGTCATTTATTCCATTAAAAACAATGGAGTTGTACCAATGTAAGCCTGATGTAGGAAAGAATCAATTTCTGCATATCTATAAAAATCTAAATCATAATATATATAGCTAGCTGTGTAAAAAGTATAAATATGATGATAATTTTCAAATACCACAAAAGGTATAGAAATAGATATATTTTATACACCGACAGGTTTGATTGCATGCCAACAACATGCACATCATGCATCCCAGTGAAATGCAGCCTGGTTATTTCAGAGAAAATAATATGATATTGCTCTAATAAAATATTCAAAGTCACGTATTAGTCTTAAATTATCAAGATAAAATCTACATCTTCTTACAGAATACCTAATATATACCTGATAGGAAAACAGGAATGTTATTTAGACTCATTAATATGATTTGGTGAATAGTCCCCTTGTTAATACAACCTCTTTTTTCTTTTTTTTACTGCTTAATAGAGAAGAAAATCACGTTATTCGGACCTTGACTTTGAAGTAAGTTTTACTGAATTATTCCTGATTATTAAAAGTATTTTCCTAAAAGTAAATGTGAAGTGTTCATTTTAGCAGATTTTAGCCTTCTGACATGGTAGATGTGATAGGGTTGTTCAATTGGTACTGTACAGAACATGATGAACAATTCATTGAAACTACTTTGGTGCAACTTGTTTGCAAAATATTCTGAGATCAAACTGTCATGTTGCAATATTAACCATCATGATTTCAGTTTTTAAATTCTTTGCCTCTTCATTTTCATCTGGGTTTATTTTGTTGGATTTTTTTTTCTTTTGCTGGCAATCTACCTATTGAAAAAGTGCGACACTTCTCTAGGACAGGCTACATCATTGCAGAAAGTTGCTCTGTTCAAGAGATTCTCAATAATTCATTATATCTCTCTTTCTTCAATACTAATTTACTGGCATATGAGTTTCATATCCAAGTAGTGATTATGAATGTGTCAAATTTTGAATGATGAAGGGCAGCAGGTGTCAAAGCTTATGGATCACATGCTATATAAAAATCAAGTTCATATAAGGTTCTTTAGGTTGGATATCCACAATTTCAGACTTAGACCCTGTTGAGTGAGAAGGTTTAGTTCTAATAGTAAACGACCACTTTGTTCAATCTCAGTCAGCAGCACAACAGTTAATTTTCAAGGGGATGTTCATAATTTATGGGTTTGGGATTTTCACATAGGTTGTGTGTTCATGCATAGAAGTAGTTTGATATAATTCATTATACATGTCTCTAAAGAAGCTGAACAAATATATTTGCATGCAACCTACAGATCTTGAGCTAAATTTGAAAGCCAGTGATCAGTATGTATCCATATGTATCAGTATGTAACCATAACTTCAAAAATTGCTCTGTTTGCATGTGCAAACATAAGAAATTTTTATTATTATCTGGGCTTTAAGCACATACATGTACTTCCAGATTTCAGATTCTAGTTCATAGAAAAGAAAGAGGCAGAACTAGCCATAGCAGTGGTCATAGGAGCCTTGCAAGGAAGAAGGGCTTGCTTTGGTAAACCTGGTTTTGCTGAAGTACTGATCCTCCATGTCTGATTGTGGCTTCTTGGTAGTTTAACATCATGACTTAATCTCCTAAGTTTGTTTTTGCCCAGACAAAAAAGCTACCTTAAATCCCTCATGTAATTTTTCAAATAATGCACTGGATAAAGATTCACAAAGGAAATGCTAAGGAAAATAAAATTCAAATATTACCTTAGATATGCTTCAGGAAAAATGCATAGAAGGTAAGAAGAAACAATAGCAAAGTTCTGAGAAGCAAGCAATTTTAAATTAAATTCTAGCAATATGTTCAGAAGTTTTATAATTAGAGTGATATAAAGAATTCTAAATTTGACTGTTCTTTACTGAAAGGAAGAAATATCATGCTGCTCACAATCCTCTGTGAATGTGTACTAAAACATTCTTCCTATCACTCAGGAACATAATCCAACACCAAATAAACAGTGCAGTACACATTCTGCTCTCAAGAATCAGGCTACCCGTTACATATTTTCTCTTGACTCAGTTTCACATGATCACAGAATCTGAAAGGTTAGAAGGGACCACAGCGGGTCATCTGGTCCAATCTCCCTGCTCAAGCAAGGTCATCCTAGAGCACATGGCACAGGATTGCATCCAGACAGTTCTTGAATATCTCCACAACCTCTGTGGGCAATCTGTTTCAGTGCATGGTCACCTGCACAATAAAGAAGTTCTCCCTCATATTCAGGTGGAACTTCCTGTGCATCAGTTTCTGCCCACTGTCTCTTGCCCTATTGCTTGACACCACCAGGAAGAGGCTGGATCCATCCTCTCAACACTTTCCCTGCAGATACTTATAGACATTGATGAGGTTCCTCCTCAGTCACCTCTTCTTGAGGCTGAACAGGCCCAGCTGCCTCAGCCTTTCCTCATAAGAGAAATGCTCCAGTCCCTTAATCATCTTTGTTACTCTCCACTGGGCCTGCTCCAGGAGCTCCATTTCTCTCTTGCACTGAGGAGCCCACAGCCAGACAGGGCACTCCAGATGTGGGCCCACTAGGGTTGAGTGGAGAGGCAGGATCACCTCCCTTGACCTGCCAGCAGTGTTCTTTCTAATGCACCCCAGGACCCCATTGCCCTTCTTGGCCACAAGGGCACACTGCTGACTCATGGACAGATTGAGGTCCACCAGGACCCCCAGGTTCTTCTCCACAGAGCTTCTTTCCAGGAGCTCAAGCCCCAGCCTGTCCTGATGCAGCGGGTCATTCTTCCCCAGGTGCAGGATCCTGCAATTGCCTTTGTTGAGTTTCAGACAGTTCTCTGCCCATCTCCAACTTGTTGAGGTCCTTCTGAAGGGCTGCACAACACTCAGGGGTATCAGCCACTCCTCCTAGCTTTGTGTCACTGTTTATTGAAGATACTTGCACCTTTATCTTGGCTTGTTTGCAGCATTGTTGCTGCATGGTCTAATATTTGTAGAATTACTATTAAAATGCAGGAAAATATATTTGTTTGTAAAAAGGAAAGGATGAGGCCATCGGGAGTGACTGCTGAGGGAGTGAGAATGGTAACAATACTGTGTCAGTTGCTACTGTGTTTTAGAAGTATTGACTCAGACTAACCCCATCTCACCTCCCTGTTTTATGATTCCTCTGATTATGTCAGTGGGCTTGCCTGTAACCTTGCACATAGTATGGCTATCTCTCTAAGGTAAAACAAAATAAAAAAGCTATAAAATGTTCAAATGGCCACCCAGATTCCTTAACTCAGCAACACATCCTGATGAAGGGAATTGAGAGAGTATGTTGTATCTAAAATGCTGCTATTTGGATACCTCAAAGCAGCTTGACTGCAAAACAGAATAGAGTCTGAAGGTGAAATCGAGACAGAGTGATGGGACATGCTAATTAAATGTTTAACACTTTCTCTGCTTTATCTGTGGCCAGTACCAGCTGGCGTTCTGTGAGACAATGCTCTTCCATGGTTCTGAGGGTAACAAAAGATACAATGACATGGTTCTGAGGATAACGGATGCTAAATACGCAGTATGGACAAGGCTTTGTCAAGATCAGCTCCCTCTGTCCTTTTCCTTTTAACACGCTCCCAGCAGTCTCTACACCCTCAACCTCTAACATGCATCTCTCTATGCCCATACAAGACAAAAACAAGACATAGGAGGGAATATTCCTAGGTGCCAAAATTCCACTTTTTATATGGATTAATTTTTAGAATGACCTTCACTATTTTAGTCTGGACCAGCTTTGTGTCTCAAAGCAACTTCTGAGTGTCATTAGGGAATCAACAGAATCTGAATACCATTCACAATAGACAATTTGGTTGTAGAAATCTTATTTGGGAGACTAAGAGAATTTAGTAGAATTTAGTACTCATTGAGAACCTTCCATGTTAGATGGTGCTAGAGAATAGTCTTGAATGTCTTTGACTTACTACTGTAGAGTCATAATTTCACAGTTTAATAAATAAATAAATAAATAAATATTGTTCTAGTGGGGACAGTCACCTTAATATAGATAATTTGAAGGGAAACCAAATAAACATGAGAAAATCTATTTTTCTCCAAGAGCCACAGATGAAACTCAAAGCCAGCTGCAACGTAATGTGAACACAGCCAGACTAAGACTACCTAGCACCATAAAATACTCTGGCCTTGTTATCTCCAATACATGCAGAAATACAGAAATACAGGTGTTGCTTTAAGGGCCTTTGCAATGGATTATAAGTAACGAAAGACCTGTAACTGTGTGGGTACTGTTATAGAAAACTTGTGCCTCCATTCAAAGGAAAGAGAGAGACAAAAAGATTACATCCAAACTGGTAACCCTTATCATAGATCTTAAGCTGGTTAGAGAGGAAGGTCTCAAAACTGAGCACCTGTATCTTGTTTTCCCTTTTTCAATAGTTTAATATTACATTTGTAACTTATCCCTTTATGAAGGAAAAAAAAAGACAGATTCAACAAATGGGGGTTAGTGTGCCAGAAGAAGGTATTTCTGCTACATAATATACTGTCCATGACTAGATTTTGTAAAACACTGATTAAACTAGATGAACTTAGAATTTTGCTAAATGAACAGTCAACAGGCAGCATCTTTACAGCTTTGTTCTTGCTATTACCAAATATTAGTTTAGATTCATTCATGCAGTTTGGTATTCAAAGAATGAGCAAAATCACTGGTCTGGGCAATCCAGATCCTTGCTGCTGCTGGCTGTGGTAACCTCAGTTGAGTGCCCTCTATCCGTCATTTTTTCCCTAAAGCTGGACAGGTAGCTTTGTCATTAAGTCTCAGCACTAACAGTTAGCTATCAGATGAAATAAAATTCGTTCTAATTATGATGAACAGAAATACAGATGTTGTAGAAATTCCCAAGAGGACTTTAGAATAGGTGTGTGCTGGTGATCACAAAAACATACAGGAGAGTTAAACACTATTATTGACATGTGTTTTAGGATCAAGATCACAACTACCTTTAAATTCTCTGAGAGGGTCTGACTGCTGTATTTCCCCAGCCACCTCACTCTCCCCTTTCTATCAGCCATTCATTCAATCTATTCTGGCAGTAACACATGCCAAATAATTCAGAAAAGTGCCTTATTACCCTGCTCCCCAGTATTCAAGTCATCTCTGGCTCTGAGGGAGAGCAAGGATACACTGAACAAGTGTGAATGCCAGAATGACTTCTTTTCTTTACAGAGAGCAGTAGACTCTCACCAACAATAATGCTAAATTGATCATCAGTTGCTGGAGCTGCATTCTTTCAGAATTTTATTCACCATAGCTATTCATTATAACAACATTACAACTCACAAAAGTTTAATATTGTTCTCTTACAAACATGAAGACCTCTCATGAAGGCAAAGGTAAAAAAAATATGCCTGCAGGGAAAAATTCTTTCCTGTTCCTAAGTTTGGCAACTGATCATACCTATAACATCTTGAAAACACAGCATGCTTCCATTATATGGCTGGGAAGACATTCCCCCATCTGTTCTTTTCACTTAACTGCTTCCTACAGTATTCGAGAGAGAATATTTTTACCTGTGGCAATGTAGAAAATCTCCAAGGCAAATTAAATGACATTGTAATGATGATGATGATGTTATTGTTATTTGTAAGACTGGCCAAAAATCAGAATCACAGAATAGCCTGGATTGAAGCATCTAGTTCCATCTAGTTAAAGACCATCTAGTTCCAACCCTTCTGCCATGGTGAGGGACTCCTTCTTCTAGACCAGTTTACTTAGAGCTCCATCCAACCTGGCCTTGAATACTTACACAACTTCTCTGGGCAACCTGTTCCAGTGTCTCACCACCCTCATCATAAAAAATTTCTTCCTATATCTAATCTAAACCTTCCCTCTTTCATCTTAAAACCATCACCACATGTCCTATCACCCCACATTCTTGCAAAAAGTATCTCTCCGTCTCTCTTGTAGGCCCCTTTTAGCTACTGGAAGGCTGCTATAAGGTGTCCCTGAAGCCTTCTCTTTTCTAAGCTGAACAAACCCAAGTCTCTCAGTCTGACTTAATAGTATAGGTGCTCCAGCCCTCTGATCATCTTTGTCATCCTCCTCTGCAGTTGCTCCAACAGGTCCATCTCGATCTTACACTGGGGGCCGTAGAGCTGAACACAGTACTCCAGGTGGGGTGTCATGAAATATTCATGAGAATATTTGTCCTTCAGTTAGAATTCAACTAAAACTCTATCATAAATAAAAAAGGGAGCTGGGTACAGAGTTATGTTTGAAGATCGTCCCATCTTGATAATAGCCATCCGCACTCTGAATCCTTTTCTGTGAATAGATGCTCATAAAAGTAAGGCATAGTCTCTTCAAAACACACCCTCTATCTGACTTATACGTGGGGTTAGAAATGTGAAAGGG
The DNA here is from genome assembly GCA_035221455.1 of Xenops minutus. Classification (NCBI taxonomy): domain Eukaryota; kingdom Metazoa; phylum Chordata; class Aves; order Passeriformes; family Furnariidae; genus Xenops; species Xenops minutus. The sequence goes on along the minus strand of JAWWEE010000105.1, from coordinate 87,740,027 downwards.
GTGTCAGTTCATCTTGACCCCCTTTAAGGTGTGGGGCACAAGAGTTATGGAACCTGCAGGAAAGACCGCAAGAAGATGTGTGTCTGTAGCCTGGTGGCTAAATCAGGTGCTTCTGGCAGGGATGCAGCATTAATAGACAGATGCATAGCTGCACCTAAAGAAGGTGTGCTTTCAAAGGGCAGCATGAGAAGTTAATTTTCCATCCTGTTCAGGTCCTGATGCTGTTAGAATCATCCAGGCATATATTGGTCAAGATCTCCATCTTTGTATTGATAAAACTTATGTATTTCTAAGATTAATAAAGTGGTGTTTTCCACATTGCTCATTTCATAGGGAAAACAGATTAACCCCCTACAAATGCTCTGTAGGTTGTTTTCTCATAAGATAGAAAGAGTTACCCAACAGAGCATATTTTCTAGGAGATAAGATAGTGCTTTCTAACCAGGAATTTCAAAGAAGTCTAGAAAATAAAGTTGGAAATTTTAGTTATTGCACCTCACCTTCAGTTCAGATCATTCTTTATAAGCAGTGGGGAGGGGGTGGCTGTCAGTGGGTAGGAATTATGGAATGGAAGCCAGGAAAACACAACGCAACTAAAAGATCCATAGGTACATGTTCATACCAGTCATTCTGCTATTAAGAATAAAATTTAAAGCCTTTTTTTTCTGGCGGACTTCCCAGTGCAAGTGTTTTATTTCTCCTCCCACCTTCTTCTCCTCAAGAATAATGTAATGAACTGAGTAAGACATTTGCATTATTCATATTTGCTATTTAACGGCATCTTGGGTACACGATTTGGGAAAAGACATCAAAATGTAGCATTCTCTATATTCTTAGCCTTCTACTAAAAAGTTTCCAAATAGAGATACTTGTTTCACAGTCACATGCTATTTACTGCTTTTTAGAGCCAGTATTTTAAACTACCAAAACTGTTTTATTGCTATGATCATGTCTACTTATTTCAGAACCTTTCTTTTTAAAATTCTGTGTATATGAAATTTGTTATATTCTTCTGTCTACTATAACAGCATTATCTTAAAAGAATCCCTAGGAAGTCACTTAAGTGAAAATCCTCTCATAAATTTAGATCAGCTATCTCTAGTTAAATTACATTTTGCAAGGAGTTTATTACTGAATTCTGCACAAGGTTTTCCCTTATTCACCCCACAACTCAAGTTAATAGGTCTTTGATTGCTCAATGTGTCTCATGTCTCTTTCATGAATAATGTTGCAAATTTCCTGTTCTCAGAAATGAAACAAGTTCTCAAGCTACGATGTAGCTATATATTGAGGATAATATGGTTATTATAGCATAGCAGTATAAATGCATGGCCAAAAGAGTAGCCATGTTTCATGAAATCTATAAACACACAACGCAAAGGAAAGATAAAGTTGAAATTGGTATTGATAAAGGATTATTGAAGGTCAGCTGCTGCTACTCCGTTTTAAGAGGTACTAACATAGGCTTGGCAGGAGTGTTACTTGCTGGAAAGGGTCACACTCAGGTACCACATACCTAAGTTTACAGGGTTTGTCATGCACAGCTCCGGGGAAAAGCAGGCTTGACAATTAGTGGACTTGGACAGGGGCCTGTGTCCTGCACCTCTTCTGTCAGCATTAGTGGTTACTGCCTTGGCTATAACTCAAGTTCAAGCAGAACAGACAAGCTGAGCCATTCCACTGCTGGACTGAGGTGAAGCATCCTTAGTCCCTCCTGCCCCTGTCTACCCAGACCACAGAACTGTGAGACTGATTCAACAGTAAACATCCTCCAGCTTTGCTCCAGAAGCTGGTCTGAATCCATAACTGAACTTGAATTTGTTTGAAAACAACTCTGATTATGTAAAGTTTACAATCTAGACTTGAAAACTGGCTTTACTCTCCACTTAGCTGTCCCAGGCATATTCATGTCTGAGGCCTGTGAAATGAGGCCTGAGAACTCTGGGGATTGTTTGGGGTCCCCACCTCTTGCACAGCCATGCCATGTAAGTAGTTTTTGTGGAGGAGTGTCCAATGCATGGGCTAGAGGGAGGGTGGTTTCCAATTGCTTTGGCCATAAAGTAAGAAAGCAAGTAAAATTGAAAAACTCTGCCTACTTTTCTTATTAAGAATGCCATTTCAACTGTATTTTATAATAATTGGAATGACAAGAAGCTATCTAATTAAAAACAGATAACATTTAGGGATCTTCCATTTTGAGCCAAGATTTCTGAATTCAACATCCTCATAAAAATTATTCCATCAGGGACCATTACAAACTGCTGTTGTTTTCCTATAGAAATTAAAATATTAGTGTACATGCTGGAATCAGACATTCTAGAAGATATTCCTAATGTTCAAAAAAAATACTCTTCTGAGAAAACACCATGACTTTCAGATATGTCTAAGCACAAAACCAGTGTCCCCTAATTTCAACAACTCGATAAATGTGGGGTGAAAACAGTCTCTTGTACACAGGAAGAACATTAAACAGAGCAGACAGAAGGCTCTGTGCAATTCACTTCCATTGGACAAGTCTATAGGGAAAAGATGGCCCTGCCAAATTCAATTTACTTTATGATGTTGGGAAAAATAATGATTCTCTTTTAAAAAATCCCAAACAGATTCAATTATAAATATAAGCCATTATGTTCCATTTTGCAGAAGGTCATGCATACTAGAAAGAGGCACATGGAATTGTTTCAAGAGTTAAATCAGAAATTTCAGACTCTGGACAGATTTCGGGATGTACCAAAATCAGGCAGTATGGTAAGTTTTCCTTGTATTATGTTGAAAATATGATGGATCCTAAACAACAAGAATGAAACAAGAGCCCTTTGAATTCTGTATTTTTCCCAAGAAGACTTTACCTTTAGATACCCTAAGAAATGAGAACAGAAGATGTTTTCAGTAATTTAACCTATGATGAGACTCATTAGGTTGTACAACTAGACCATAACTAACTCACTGACATCATTATAGACGACACGTAATTGAGCTGTAGGGAGCACATTTTAAATCTGTATATGCCTCCTAAATCTAAAGGGCTTTATATAGAGAAATCAGCTCACTGATATAATTTGGCCAATAGGGCTTTTCCTCTGGCTAGTCAAGGAGATATTACATTAGTTACTACAAACAAGTCTAGCTACATTTACCTATACATGAGATGGTCTGAAAAGCACATGGCATCTCTGTAATGCCATGTCTTTTCCATAATAGGTTTATAAATATTTACCATGGGGATAGCAAAAATTAAAGCATCCTGAGTTGAGGCTGCTATCATCATAATTCAAATTTATACACACACACTCATACACACATGCGTAACACTCTGACTACATCTGATAATGAGAGCAAGGAAATAGTTGATTCCACCTAATTAAAACAGCTAATTTAGTCTGACATATTTGTTAGCAGCAATATTTTGATTAGTAATATTTTTATATTATTTTATAATGTGATAATTGTATATTAAATGGAACTGAGCTAGAATCATTGTATTCTATAACTTTTTCAGAAGAGCTGCTCTCAGACATGAAGAAGAGGTATTAAGCAGATGTGAGGCCAATGGATTTACATCATTTACATCATCTTAATCCAGCAGAAATTTAGCCCTGATTCTTTGATGAACCTTTAACTGTGATATGTGTTATTTTGTATCAATTTCTCATTCACTTCCTCTTCTGAGATTTGCTTACATGTAAAGTTTTCATTTGTCTCCCTACTTGAGATTTGCTGTTCACATAAAGCTTGAATTAATTCAAAATCTCAAAGGGAATCTCAGTGGAAGAGTTGTGTTTACTCAGTTTTGCATCAGTGCTGTGTTTTTGAAAGGTCTGCCAATAAAAACTGCCTAGAAGAATGGTCTATCTGTGAGACAGTCAGAGAGTGATCCAGGTACCTAAATATAGGCATCTCAGGCTATTTTAGGCAGTCTCAGAGGTCTTAGTTTACCGCACAGTACAGGCAGTGATGACATAGGACTCAAAGGAGACCTGCACCTCTCACAAAAGATAGCTGGAGATCAAACAGAAAGTCCAAAGGCATCTAAAATGGTGCAAAAATATTAGGTTTTGGCAACTGAATCCCACCCATCATGTTAAAGAAGAAATCACTAATTAAATTGGTCATAGTCAATGTCTTTTACCCTATAAAACTTAGCATTTGGGGAAAAGGAAAAAAAAACCCAACAAAACCAAAACAAAACAAAAACACAAACCCAAAAACAAAACACCAAAAACAAACAATCAAAAAACCCAAAACAAAACAAAACAGATTTCAGACTATTAATCCTAATATACATGAGCTCATAAGGATGTAAAGCAAGGTAGGTCTCACAGCATTTTCAAGGTTTCCATGTTTCTGTCATGCACCTGTCACAATTTAAAATCCAGCTGGCAGTTTCAAACCACTCCATATTTCAGGCACCAAACTCTTCTCAATTACCTTCCCTTCTCTTCTCCCATTCTTCTACACAACCACTATTAGAAAGATGGCTATCGGTACTGGATCACTCGACCATTCTTCACTGCATTGGTTCTTGTGAAAGAAAGGGCTTGGCTGGCAGCTCAGGTGAGGAGCCTGCCAAAGTGTTGATTGCTCACAAAGAAAGAGTTGCAATGGTGCTGAACATCTGCCAGCCTGGCTCCCTGCAAAGCCATTTCCCCTCTCTGGCTTCTGTGTCTCATGAAAGCGTATTAGCAAACAGCCTTATAAATTATTATTTCAACCTTGGTTTTAACTCTTCTTTCTTTGGTCTTCAGGAGAACTCAGGACCGAGCAAAGCTCCATGGGACAGTTTCAAAACTACAGGCGACTACCAACACTATACAACGATAAACGTATTAGACACAGAGGCAAAAGATGCTTTAGAACTCAGACCAGCAGAATGGGAGAAGTGTCTGAACTTGCCCTTAGACGTGCAAGAAGGTGACTTTCAAACAGAAGTTTAACAAAAACAAACTGAACAAAACAGAAACAAAACAAAAAATAATTCATTGCACTGACAATAAAGAGACTTTGGGAATCCTGACAATCCTGATGCTCCTGTCTGAACATTGCGACTCTTTTACGTCAGGCTCTTCCTGTGCCAAATGTCAGTGGTTTTTTTCGTACAGTATATTCCCACTAGTGCAGCTAGTGGAGAAACAGGTGTACAATTCTTACCATCGTGTGTTGTAAGTACCCGTGGAATGGATTTGTAAGGTAATCTTTATAGATAAACCTCAAGCAACGATTCATGTTGTAACAGCTTCATTTGGTTTAGTTTTCAAAAAACTTCACCATGAAGCACAATGTATATATTTATGCAGTTTTTAAAGTTTATAACAGTCTGTTTGGCCATTACTACACTTTTTACTTTATAATATAAAAGCAAAGTTTTTGTCATTAAATGAATGTCTGTTGAGCTACATTCTTCATTGCTTTAAATGCAATAAAGTAATAATCTCACTTTTATATGAATAATATATTTCACATCTTTATTATTGCAGTTTTCTCTGGAAAGCTCAGAGTAGCTTTCTCTGCTGCAGCTGTGTATAAAATATTTAAAATGTTGTATGGTGTAAATAAACCTTTGTCTACATATCAGTTTCCTAGTGCATTTTATTACATATTTTTTTATCTTAAATTTGAATATTTATAAGATTTTCCTTTAAAACACACATATTTAATATGTATTTGCAGTTTTAATAGTATGTTATATATGGCTTCTGGAAGAAGTTTCTAACTCATATTAGGAGCCATAATCATATTCTATAGCCATTCTGCATTTTCTTAGGTATTCTTTTGTGACAATATACCATATAAATTGGACTTGCCAGAATACTATTACAATTGCTCTGTTTTGTAAGAATTTTTGTCTATTTGCAGAAAGACAAAAAATGGAAAATTAGTTAAGTTTCGATACACAGCACCCAAAGAAAATGTTGACTTAGAAGCATTATATCTTGTGCATAGTCTTGTTGCTGTAAAATAAGAAAGACTTTCAAGATAAAAAAATTTGCAAGTATTTTAGACAAAAAACAAACAAAAAGTACCTCACAACAACACAACCCAAAACCCTGAGTGTGTTTCATTATAAATCAAGAGCAGAGCATGATTTGTTTTGACAATACAGTTAAACAATTAGGAATAGGAAAATTAAATCTCCTTTTCCATGCCTAAACCCAAAAGCAGATCTTAAAAAATCTTTCATCTACAGCATAGCTGTGGGGGACATGGGAAGATATCTCAAATCTTCAGATGCCATATTTCTAGAAAAAAGTTTAAAAAACTATTTTAGTCCCTGCTGTATGAAATTGAATACGCTGCAGCCTACTAGCTGGAGAGCTCTTAGAGAGGAAGAAAACATGACCACCAAACTGCTTAGGAAGGAAAAAAGCTAGAATAGAGGCTTGTCAGGAAGAACTTAACACAGAGCATCAGTAGAAAAAGATCAGCACCCATCTGTTGAGAGAAAAGTACTTAGGATCAACCTTAGGGCCAACTTTCAGAAAATTGTTTCAGTCTGACAGTGCTTTCTGCAGGCCATAATAAGATATGTCAGCCACAAAAAGGAGCCTGACTTTATCTGCTTTGAGTGAGGAATTCATGCAGAGTGTAATGCTTCAGGATCTAAATCTTTAAACAAACAATTAACTACCGACCTGGTATCAAGGCCATTAGCTTGTTTAGGTGCCTAGAAGTTAGATGATGGCACTCTCAGTAAGTTCAGAAATGACACTAAATTGGGTGGGAGCGGTGATAGCTGGAGGTCAGGAAGGCTCTGCAGAGGGATCTGGACAGACTGGATGGATGTGCTGAGGTCACTGGCAAGTCTCGGATCCTGCACTTAAGTCACAACAACCCCAGGCAGCACTACAGGCTGGGGGCAGAGGGACTGGAAAGCTGCCCAGTGGAAAAGGACCTGAGGGTGCTGGTTGGCATCCAGATGAACATGAGCTAACAGTGTGCCCAGGTGACCAAGAAGGCCAATGGCATCCTGGCATGTATCAAAAATAATGTGGCCAGCAGGACCAGGGAAGAGATCGTCCCCCAGGACTCAGCACTGGTGAGGCTGCACCTCGAATACTGTGTCCAGTTCTGGGTCCCTTGCTTCAGAAAGACATTGAGGTGCTGGAGCATGTTCAGAGAAGGGCAATGGAGCTGGTATAAGTCCTATGAGGAGCAGCTGAGGGAGCTGGGGTTGTTTAGCCTGGAGAAAAGGAGTCTTAGGGGAGGCCTTATTGCTCTCTACAACTACCTGAAAAGAGATTGTAGTGAGGTGGGGTTCAGCCTCTTCTCCAAGGCAGTCAGCAATAGGAGAAGAGGAAACAGCATCAAGCTGCACCACGGGAGGCTCAGGCTGGATGTCAGGAAGAATTTTTTCACTGGAACTGTGGTTAAGCATTGGAACAGCCCAACCAGGGAAGTGCTGAAGTCTCCATCCCTGGAGGTGTTCAAGAAATGACTGGACATGGCATTTAGTGTCATGGGCTAGAAGGTGGTGTTCAGGTAAAGGCTGGACTAGATCTTAGAGGTCTTTTCCAACCTAAATGATTCTATGATTCTATAAAGTAATACATCAATCAAACCAAACGGGCGCTTTTTCAAGAGGTTTGTGGAGAAGGAGGCAGATGGTAATGCAGGCTATGCAGCCTACTAACTTCTGAGACCAGATAGTGCACCAAAAACCTCTCTTCTTTTACATCAAGCTAATCTAAGAGTAACCTTTTTTTACCCTTTAGATAAAGCTACAACAGAAAGTGCACATCTTTTAAAGATTTCATTCAGTATGTTAGCAAGTTTCAATCAGAGCATATTTTAAAAAATTTCAAATTTTTGAGACCAAATCAGGAAGCATAGGCCTCCGAGTCCAGATATAAGCCTTAGCATCCTCTTTGACTGATCTAAATATAATACAAATCTAGAACACCTTGGTATTTCAATAGCTGTAGTGCAGAAATTGTTTGCATAAGCTTTACATCACCTGCTCAATTATGGTCTATTTAACTGCAGAAAGCTTAGGGTAGGCTGCAAACATAGGAAACATGATAAAATCAGTTTACACTCAATATGTGGCTGACCCAGTTGTGCTGTTATTAATAACACAGTGTATTCAGGTTTAGCATTAGCCTGGGTGTTGATGTATCACATGGCAGTCACAGATGTGTTTTCAGTGTATGAACAGCAACATTCAGTGCCTCTTTATTTAGAGTCTATGCAGTCCTGACCAGAAAACATTATAGATTTTTATTTTCTTACATATTCTGTATTTAGAAATTAAGAGCATGCTGAAACCCAGTATATATGTGAATAAACTGGGGAACAAGAGGCTGGAAAACAGAGCTGCAGAATGGGTCTTGGGGGTCCTGGTCAATAGCAAGTTGAATATGGGTCAGCAGTGCCCTGGCGTCCAGGAGAGCCAACCCTGTCCTGGGGGGCACCAGGCAAAGCATCACCAGCCAGTCGAGGGAGGGGGTTGTCCCACTCTGCTCTGCACTGGGGCAGCCTCACCTTGAATATTGTATGCAGTTTTGGGCACCACAATATAAGGAAGATATTAAGCTCTTAGAGAGTGTCCAAAGGAGGGCAGTGAAGACAGTGAAAGGTCTGGAGGGGAAGCCCTTTGAGGAGCGGCTGAGGGCCCTTTGTGTGTTCAGCCTGGAGAAGAGGAGACTGAGGAGAGACCTCATTGCAGTTACAACTTCTTTGTGAGGAGAAGAAGAGGGGTAGGCACTGATCTCTTCTCTGTGATGACCAGTGACAGGACCCAAGGAAACGGCAGATACCTGAGTCAGAAGAGGTTTAGGCTGGATATCAGGAAAAGGTTCTTCACCCAGAGCGTGGTTGGGCACTGGCACAGGTTCCCAGGGAAGTGGTTACAGCACCAAGGCTGTCTGAGTTCAAGAAGTGTTTGGACAATGCTCTCAGGCACCTGGTGTGATCCTTGGGTATCCTGCACAAGGTCAGCAGTTGGACTTGATGATCCTGATGGTTCCCTTCCAAATCAGCACATTCTAGGATTCTCTGATTCTCTGATTTGCCTTCTGATTTGACTGCTTCCCATTAAAGCAGAGTTTGTTTTTCATGAGCAAGATGCCACACATACAATTTCTTCTCAATGTCTCTGAAATGATGAACGTCAGACTGAGCCCAGCAGGAAAGTACGAACTTGTATGTACTGGCTTAAATGTTGGTAGAGCACTGAGCAGATGTTTGGTATTGTATTATATGCAAATAAAAATTGAGTCAGGACTCCCTAAATTATACTAGCCACAGAGGTCTAGTCTAGACAGAGGTCCCTGTATCTGCCTGCCAGAGCCAGCTAATGCCCTGGGCTACCTCAGCTGGACTCCAGCTGCAGCTACAGGAATGTTCAGGTGTTTGAGGGTGGTTCAGGTGTTTGAGCAAGCCAGTGTTGCTGGCTAGCCAGAGTTGTTGCAACTGGCACTAAAGTATACCAAGGCAGTTGAGCTCAGCCCAGAGTTTAACTAGAAGCATATCAAAATATATGTTCCCTAGATGTAGGGGAAATGATAGAAAAGGCAAAAACTTTTTGTTGTGAAAGACTTCATTTTCTGAACAGTTGCAATATACTTAGCAATCATATAAAACCATATGCAGTTCTTCTGTCTTCCCATTAAATACATATTCAGGGAAAGATTTTTTTCTGTCAAGTCAATGCTAAACAAAATATGGCCTGGATTTTTCAGTACAGGGAAGCAATGCATACAGAAAATCTAGCTGAGCAGCCATAGATCACTCAGACAGCAGTTCAAGATGTCCATGATTTCAGATCCAAGGCTGTGTAAAGGGGTTTGGTGTTGCTAGCAAAATTATTTGCAACATGGACCTTTGTCAAAGTAATGTTATTTAATCCAGAATCCTGGAGGTTAACTATGAATTAGTCATTATTAAAATTCAGCTCATACTCTGGAATATGACTTGTAAAAAAAGAAGGAAAGAGGGTGTAAGTAGGGCTACATGGGATGAGAGGTAGGATAGCAGTGCTGCCATTCTGATGCACTTTTGGAGTGCTGTGGGCTTAATGTTGGCATATGCTAATGACTCTTTATGACGAAGATTTAGGACAAAGTGTTAACAAAAGATACAAACTGCTAGGGGGCCTTTCTATTTAATTAACTACTGAGTCTTAATTTCTTCACAGTTGTGAATCAGTGCTCTTGGAAATGTTGTCTTAACACTCCTCCTGTGAGATCATCATTTGCTTCCTTGATGATAAGACATACATCACCTAATACTGTTTTACACGGGATTAAACAGGGGTAATTTCTTTTAAAAACAAACAAAAACCAAACAACCAAACAAAAAAGGCCTCCAAGCCCCAAGCTGCATCAGGTGAAATGTTCTCTTGCTTTGGTTTTTTTGTTTCCCATAGTTGCTAGGCAATGCTGTACTTAGAAATCAGATTTAACAAAACATCTGCTTCCCGCTTGGAAGCAGGCATCCATCACAGCATCAGCAGTGTGCTTTCCATTAGGTTATACAAGGGAATATGAAAATCTCTGTTAGCAATCAGCAGATGGAGACATTGTGTATTGATAGTAGACTTCCAGTTCCTCAGGTTAGAGGCTGTGCTGTATCTCTAGATAAGCCAAAAGAAGCAGTTTGTATAAGCAAACTTATTTTCCCTCTCTCAAGAAAGTATTAAGTGACTTTTTTCTGGGCAGGTCTCAACCAGTGCAATGCTGTAATCTTTTTTACTTACTTTTCTAGCATCATCTTTCTTTGTGCAGAAAGCAAAAGAGGCCTCACTAAGAAAAATTCAGTAGCTGATAAGATAGGCATGACTACTTACCCTAGCACTCCCACTGAAATGTTCTGTCCATTAATTACAGTTGTAAGATAAAATAAGAGTCATTCATCTGGTTTTGACACAATTGCCTCTTAGGCTGCATTGGATCATCCTGTGCCACTGAGTTACACAAATGGACTATGCTACAGTACTGCTTCTCTTGTTTATTCTGCTCTAGTTTCATTTTATATCTAATTATTTCTTATGAGAAGCAGTTAATGACCTTGACCAATGCAACTTTCTCTCTTGGCTATACAGGTTTCTGCTATAGGTCCCACAGTCACCTTTTTTTTTCAGGATTACAAACCCACACTCATTTTCTACACAGAAGTCCTTCCCCAGTTTCTACCATCCCTTAATCCTTTACAGCCTTCTCAGTTCTGCTAAAGTTCTTTAAAAAATTTTCAGTAAATCCTGAACCCATTATAACATTCTCTTTGATACATGTAGAAAAAGGAAAACCTCAACCAGGAAGCTTCTAAAACTTCTTCATTCAGTGGGGGGAGGGGGAAGGAAAAAGAAAACTCAAAAATAATTTAACTTTCACTTTTTTATCTAACCATTTAATGGAAAACACATGACCAAAAACACTGAGCAAGAAATGGGCACCAGCAGCTTCTCTTAAGTAGTTATATCAACGAGTGGACTTTAGTATTTTTTTTTCCTGCTGTTCTTTCCCTCCGGTGCTGTGAATGCAAATTTCCTTTCGTAAGTAGCGCTGCAGCTCTGTGTTCAAAGTGATGTCCATCACTTCCTGATTCTCTTCTTTAAAACCTAGAATGGGCACCTGACACAGGGAACGGCTTGGCAGCTACTGCTTATGACTGCTTTTCCCTGTGACTAAGAGCTAAGCAACTGGAGAGAGGTGGGATTTAAGAAACAGCTCTAGTCTCCGTGTTTGTTTTCTTGTTGATTAGTTTGGACAGCTATTGGGAAGTCTGGCTGAATGTGTACTTTGTATGCATTGTATAAGCAGATAATGTGCCTTGTTCAACATATGGAGTCAAACTTAGGAAACAGGCACCTAAGCATTACATAATGCAATACTGATCATCAGAATAATCTATGCTCTATTGTGGATCACATCCTTAGGAACTGAAATACTTTTAAAAACCTGATCCTCGGAATCCAATTATAAGAACAGCAACAAGCTAGTGTTTTTTCCCATTATCAGTTCAGTGATTTATTGCATTATGTCCCTAGGCTGTTGACTCAGGAAATTGCAAGAGGTGATGCCTGAAGGACCTCACAGTATAAAAAAAGAAACTGGAATTGATTAGTATGTATTTTCAATTTCTTGTTCAGTGTCTCCTTGGACCTAACCACTTTATTTCCTGCTCTTCTCAAGAATTATGTATTAGGAAAAGATTTTCAGAGCTGTTTTCAATAATTAGGTTCTTAAATCAAGCAAGAATTAGCTATGGTTTCTAGACAGATAGGTAGAATTCATTATATCTAATTTAGAATTCTAACTAAAACATTGTCCTGCCAAGCACAGAACTCTGCAGGGTAATCTAACTTTGCCTATCATAGATGTCCAAGTTCTTTCCACAACCTACAGAAAAGAGAGGCACCTCTGAAGCCCAGCTAGACCCAGCCAGTTCTCTAAGTCACGCGCAGATTGATTGCAGAGAGAATTTAAAAGCCTCCTGAGGGCAATAAAATTCTTCTAAATTAAGCACCAGATTTAGCAAGATTTAGACATCAACATGTGAGCTAATGTCTGAACTCCCATTATAATCACGGAAGAACAGGTCAATACAGTCAATGGAGTCTAAAAGCCAGTTCAGCTTGCCCATTACTAGAAGAAGGATCCAGTTAATATGAGATGTCCTACAGTTTGTGAGACATTTACATGGGGACTGCACATATGAAAGACAACTGAGGGGAGACCTACACCCTTCTGGTCCCAGCAGGGCCTTAGACCACATCTAAAATGTACTAACCATTTGTGTTTGGATACAGGAATCCAGCTGCAGAGGAAGATTTTCTGAGATGCCCTGGAATATCCTGCCTCCAGCTATCACTCTAGAGTGGCATGGGGTTATGGGTTTTATGTCAGATTTGCCAACATCGTATAAATGCCAGTTGCCCTCACTATCACACATTGCCACTACTTACTCAGAATCTACCTTCCCTGCTCCTCTTTTGAACATTTATTTCAGTTCAAGCAGAGGATCCATCTTCTCTATGATTTTATTATTACACCTCTAAATCCTGTATGTGGATTATCCAGATTCTCATCCTCTTGAGAGGTAAAGAACCCACAGTTCAGTACAACCTAAGCTGCCAAGTATCAGTAGGGTGTGAAAAAGCATATTCTGGAGTATTATATGTGGGTCAGACAGGCATGACAAGTCATGGAGCCAGGAAAATGACATGTTTTATTTTGAGCTGATGTTAGATTTCAACGACAAATGGTCTGATGTAGAATATGAATGCTTGCCATACTCACCTGGCACTGCAGACTTGATTTCTCACTCCATGAGAAACAGCAACTCCATAGCAACAGTCAAGTTATTTTTTTTGTTTGTTTTTATATTCTAGCCTCTAGTGTTCATAATTCTGTTAACACAAAGGCCAGACTTGAGAAGATGACTAGTGTGTTTACTAGGGATACTGTCTGATCCCTTCCTGAGACTTAGAAGGTGGTGGTTCAAACCATGCTAAGGTGAGTAGGATGAGGAAGCTTTCCAGCTTCTTCATGCTGTCTTGCAACCAGCAGACAGTTATGCAAAGAAGAAAAGACAGTCCCACCCTCAGAGTAGATAAAGTCAGTAGTAGTTAGCAGGTAGACTCAGGCCATGCTATCGGAGAAGACATTGCACACTGTAATCAACACCAAAACATTAGAGTGCTTTCTCAACTGCTCCCTTAACAAATCAATTTGGTTTGGGGATGCCACAAATAAAAACCAGTTCCCAAAGGAGATTACATAGAAGTCGAAAAGATAATCTCTTGCCCACTAAAAAACCTCCAACTATCATAGCAGGAGAAAGGAGGGAATAGTGGTTTGTTTTACAGTCCAACCCTAACTGTCTCTTAAAAGGTGGATTTCAGGTTCTATATATCAAAAAACTATGTAAAAAAATATTTTCTTTATCTCTCAACTAAGAACATGAGAGAACATTATAAAATATTTTTAAATATTTTTAAAACGCCCATACTTAACTCTTGGTCTGAAATATCTCTAAGTCATTTCATCATATATAATTTAAAAAAAAAAAAAAAAAAGAAAAAAAGAAAGTTCAAAATCATCTGCCTTGGGACAATCCTTTGGTTATAACATGATAGCCATCTTGGGGGCTGTGCTGGTTTTGGCTGGGGTAGAGTTAATTTTCTTCACAGTAGCTAGGATGGAGCTGTGTTTTGGATTTGTGCTGAACATAGTGATGATAATGTTTTTGTTATTGCTGAGCAGTGCTTACACAGAGCCAAAGCCTTTTCTGCATTTTGTACTTCGATGCTGGCAAGGAGATTGGGAGTGCATGAGATATTGGGAAGGAACACAGCCAGGACAACTGACCCCAATTGTTCAAAGAGGTATTCCATACCATATGACATCATGCTCAGTATATAAAGTGGGGAGGAGAAGGAAAAAAGGGGGATGTTTGAAGTGGCAGCATTTGTCTTCCCATGTGACTGGGAACATCTCCTGGAGATGGCTGAACACCTGCCTATCCATGGGAAACAGTGAATTAATTCCTTGTTTTGTTTTGCTTGTGTGCTTTTGCTTTCCCTATTAAACTGCCTTTACCTCAACCCATGAATTTTCTGGCTTTTACCCTTCTGATTCTCTCCCTGATGCCATTGATGGGGGAGTAAGAGAACAGCTGCATAGTGCGTGGCTGGAGACTGGTATTAAACCACAATAGGGACAATAATTCTGATGATTAAAAGGTATTATAATATTTACATGCATTAAAAGTGAAAAGAGATGATTTAACTTTGACCTGATAATTTAATTTTTTGAAAAAGCTCATTACAAAGATACGTGTATTGAATTAAAAGATTTTAAGTAGTCATTTTCTTTAATTTACCATGGCCACTTAAGACCACTTAAGTTCGTCTATAACTGTGATGGCAGTAAAGAAACTGATTAATTTTGAGAAGGGAAAGGAAGATCATTCTTTTCCCAGCAATTAATGTTTGCATAGCAAGAGGTCTCCTATTTTAATAAGGAAACCTATTTGAGGAGGATAGCCTTCAAAGTAGTATCAGAACTTCAGATCTTAAGAACTCAGTGTAAAAAGTCTCCAAAAGATAGAAAACATCCTTTATTCATCTTGTTTGGAATGAGTTCCCAAGACAGGGTCCAGTTTTTGCATCCAAGTCTGTGGTACAACCAGGAATGAAGAGCTCTTCTTCCATTTTTGGTAGGCCTAAAACCACAAAGCACTGAAGAACTTTGGAAACTTCAATGATCTGAAGACACCACAGAGTTCAATACAGCTATGGAATCGATAGCACATTTTGTGTTGGTTATTCACTGGTAAGTATTTGACTACAAAATCCTGGGTTCTCATTTAATTTTTTGTGTTGTGGCCATTTTGAATGTTCAAGTCCAGAACATTTACTTCCAATCTTGGCCAGTTACATGGCATTGTATCAGTAAGCAAAGTCATAAGCAGGCAACTTTTTGGAGAGATGTAGTTTCCCAAAGCTAGTCCCTAGAGAATTTTTTTCTCGAGAGATGTTATCTGACTTGGAATAATTTGGAATAAAAGGTATCAACCAAAGGTTACTAATTGAAAACAAATAAACAAAAAAAAACCCCAGCTACTGTTGTGCGTCTCTGCTTCATGCTGCTATTGACCTATCCCTCCTGTGTCTCTGCATGGCAGTCCTGCTTGGACACACCAACTGGTTGCCCCAGTGTGGTGTCATCTGCCAACCTGATAAGAATGCACTACTTTGCACCTTTGACAAATATGTTAAATTGAACAGGTCTCAAAAGACACCCTGCAGCGCTGTGTTTACAATCTGCGTGTAATCAATTTTTCACCCATGTGGCTGTCCATCCATCCTCTGCCATCCTTTTGGCATCTTAAGTTCATTATAGTCCTTCTAAGAAGGTTAAAACTACCAGCTCCTGCAGCTGGCACATCTGCCAACCATTTCAGTTCAGCAAAGGTGGATCTCCTGAGCTAATAGTTGGAATTTAACAGGATGCAGCTCACACACTGCTTGAAGACCTCTTCCATGGAATAGGAAAAAACACTGAGCCAGTTAGATTGAGGAAACCTGTCTGATTGCAAGTATGTATTTCAGATAATTAAATGGCTCTTGCCATACCAGCTGCTATATCAGGAAATGCTTCTCAGCTTGCATCCACATTTAACATTATGATACAGACAAAAGACAACAGAACATATTTATCATCCTTTAATGATTTTGGTTTGACTACTTGTGACCTGTACTATGACTTAGATATTGATTTTTGTCTTTAATAGGGTAAATATTGATACAGTTATAACTTTTATCAAATTTCCAGGTTGCCTTTTGACTCAAGCTAGGTGACTGGTTTTAGCATTCATTGCAATGTTAACTTAAAAGATATATTTGTTTTCATTTTTGAAAGTGAAAAATTAATGTATTTTCCATACTTCCAAAATATCTTTTAAACAACGCTAACCACTTATTAAAAGTTAATGATAAAAAGCTGTGTGAATAATATTTCAGGGTGGTAATACATTTATTTTCAAATATAGATGATGAATATTTTGGATTCTTATTTTTACATAATAACTGTCTTATATAGTTATTAGCCATAAATGACATTTGATTACCTAAATGAGACATTAATGCATTTTACTTGTTTTTTTGTTTCTGAGTGTGAGGGCAAGCACACTTCTTCCTGTCCCCCCTCATGGAGTTGTCAATGGCTTCAGAGCAGGGCTTCTGTCTTGACTCTGTCACAGCAACTTGCTCCCCACTGGTAGCAAGTCAAGCCTCAGTTAGACTGCTGTGGAAATGCCAAGGTTGGGCAGAGAAAGTTTTTGCTCAGGGTCCCCAGAGCCTGTTCTGGGACAGAGCAGGTGTTCACTTCAGGTGACACTCTGTCTACCACTCACATCAAACCTCTGTAGGTCTTAGGCATACAAACATGCTGGCTACTTGACTTTTTTCCCCTTGTCTGAGAGCAGAGGACAGCACACTGTGCAGGTTTTTTTGCATCATTGTGAGTTGCCAGGATAGAGTGGGTGAGGGAAGGCCAAGACAGAAGCAGTGCCATACAGAAGGGATGGCCCAGCAGCAATAGACCTGCCAATGGTCATTTGTTCATTTCTCCAGAAACTGATTCTTTCTCCCAGCTCCTGAGAAGCTGTGTGTTGCTGCTGTCCCACACTGAAACTCCACCAACAGTACAGTTGAAGCCAGATGTGTGCTTAGGAGGAATCTTTCAACATGTCCTTCTCCACCTGTGCTGATGACCTTTCACCACTAGCTCTAAATTTCTGCCCTTAGTGTGAGGTTGCACATAACTCCATCTCCTTTTTCTGCAGGTCTATGTAGAAGTGAAACAATTAACACTGTAATTCCCTTTGATGAGAGAAATGAAAAAAAAATCCCAACACCAGAATATCCTACCACTGTGCATCCTCATTCTTCTAAGCCTGAGGGGAGATGACTGGATACCATTGCTGCACTCCAGCATGAAGATCCCATGCATATTAGTCCTTACTGAAAAGCATGAGAGAAGTGAAGGCTCTACTCCTCCATCCTTCTCTCAAGCCTAAGAATGATGAGGGGTGCACATTACCTCTGTCTGGAACCATTTGGGATGTGCAGCACACATCTGGGATGTGCAGCAGCAGATTGATGGTTTTGCCTCTGCCATTGACCTTCCTGCCATACTTTCCTGACAGCAGTACTGGTAATCTAGATGCAAGAAGGATGAGGAAACGAAGTGAACTGTCTCAGCCATTTAGTGGAGAAAAGGAGTCAAATATCCCATTCTCCTTTCTCAAGAATTAAGAATGATGAAATTGCTAAGAGCTTTTTTGTAGACTCTTATTTGCTGGCCTACTGCCTGAGGAAAGGTATCGAAAAGATGGAGGGGACTGTAAGAGAAAACAAAGCGACTAAAATAGATTGAAAAGAGACTGGAGAACTTAAGTGAGGCTGTTTAAATTGTCTTTTTGTCTCAAAAGCCTCTCCAGAAACCTTTAGCCACTCAAGTCATCAAAGGAATTTCACAGTGATCAGAAACCAAATTGTTACAATTCAGTGATTTCCTAGCTCAAGGAGTGACTATTGCAAAGTTTACTGCCATTTCAAAGGGATGCCTCATCTCAGCAGTTGCTCTTTGTGTCCCAGATGTCTATCTGCCCTCTCTATGAACTGACACACAGCGGTATGCTAGTTAGTTCCACTTCTACATCAAAGCTCATAAAATCAACCCACAGTTCTCTCCAGGATGTGAGTGTATATGAAACACCAGTCACCAACCTTGACTGACAACTCCTCCTGCAACCAGCAGCACCTATTTGTGAAGTCAGCAGGCTTTTTAACTTCATGCTGCACAACCATAGCACCAGAGTCAAATATCATAAAAACTGAATTAACCTGGATGAGAAACAGACAAGCCAGTGAGTTCTTCTTGCCAGGGAATGCTTTGGCTTTATTGCAGCCACATTGTCATCTGTGTCACCATAGATGGACACAAACAAGAAAAATGTAACCTCTACTGCATAAGGCATTCTGGACAGGCAAAAAGGCTGGTAGAGAATTTATTTTGGTGACAGCTGGAAGGGCCTAGAGGGCTGTCAGCTCTAATATAGTCAGATTGAGGATTAATTCCCACAAGCAAGATGCAGGTATAGGCATAAAAATTTGGAACCCACTCAATCAGGGGAACAGCAGCGTCTGCTCCGGTCAGCAGGAGATGTGGCATTTGCTAAAGTACTCTCTAAAATACACAGATTTGGAGATAGCACTTCAGCAGTGTTCTTGAAGACATGAATAAGCCGATTGTTCACATTCCTGAGTACTGGAAAATCCTTCTCTTTCACATGGGAACAATACAGATTTACTCCCAAATAAAAAAAAAAGATTGCTAATTAGATTACTTTGAGTGCATGTAAATCACCTTACTTGAAGAGATAAGCAACTTAGGCCAGGTTTTGTTCTTTGTTATACCTCATAAATCTGGAATAAATCCACGGGTCTCATCACAGGGGTCTCTTATTCATATCAGTGTAATCCAAGCATGAGAAATCTAGCTAACTCTTTCCTCGTGCTAGTGTAAATAGAGATTTGCACATCTGATGTGTACGTAAAGTGATTAAATTCCTTCTGTCCATCTATATATGTATATAGTTCTCTCACGTAAGTCAGGAAAACACATCTATACATTTGTTTTCTTTTTCCTCTTTTGCAGGAAGTTACAGGTAAGGACAGGTCATTGACAAGAGGCAGAAGTTGAACTCTAGCTAACATTATTGATGTCCCAAATGCTATATAAAACTTCCCAGAAACACAGAGAATTTCACTCTTTTTAGGAACTTTTCTACAAGCATTGCAAGCAATATTAAAAATAATATTATACTACCTTCAGTTAGGGATAGTCATAAGGATTTCATAATTGTAGTGTTTCCTAGATGAGTTATGTCACAGATACACATCTGTATAATCTCTTATTATATACACTGTCTGTCTTTAAAATCCAGAAAATGGAAACATAACAACTCCTGCCTAGGCAAGTTATTACTTTAGGTGTCAAACATTAGGTTTTTCAAGGCTTGTGAACCTATAATGAGTATGAATAATTTTATGTGGAGAGTCTGATGCTGAATACAATTACTCAGCCCTCAACTGGTTACATTTTCAAGAGCTTAAATGAAGAAAGCTTTTCACCTGAACTTCCCATCCGAGACTTCCTTCTTTGAATTGAACTTGCTATATGCCAGATTTGGATTATTTTAGCTCAATTTGAGTTTCTTCTTGAGAGACCAGATCAGTGCATGTGTCATCTGAAGAGTCTGAAGGGAATACACAATGGGCTCCTCCTGTTCTGCAGAAATATCACAAGGCAGAAGTTAACCCAACAAGCCTCTGACACACTGACCCTGCAGATATGAGACGTTCTGAGGAGGGAAAGTTTCACTAGTATCCTGTTCCTTGCTTCACACTGATCTTGGCAGATTCCTTAATTCCCTAGGGCAAGTCTGACCAACTTGAAACTATGCCAATCTGACAGATTGGTACAAGTATGAGGATATGAGACAATGTACGATATGTGCCTGAAATGTGGCAATCCCTTGATAACCTATGAAATTATTCTCTGCCTAGAGTTTGCATAACTCTTACAGACAGGGTAAGAGGCTCAGGAATTGCAATAAACATAAAAATTAAAAAACAAAAACAACCAGACAAAAAATCAGTGAAACAAATAAAAGTTAACTTTCACAATTGCTAGAGGTTTGACTCTGACCTTTACAGTTGTATGTGTTTGTGAGTGTGTATCTGCAGAAGGACATTAGGGAAGATACTAAAATGTGCTCTCCCAGCTCTTCCATACCTGGCAGCAACTTCATTATTTCTGTGTGCAAATTCCATACCCTCATAAATGAAGAGCAGATGTATTTATTACAAGTAAGGTTTTCAATGGCTAAGAAACACATCACTTTTCTTCTATAAAATCAAAATTCAAGTGTGTCCATATCAAGTGAGTTAGTCTTTTGTGCAAGTTTCATTACTGCATGACCAATAGAAGAAAAAAAGGACAGCAATCTTTGTAAGGGAACAATTTTGCTCCATGAATAACTCCAGAAAGCCCGATTCTGGTACACTGTCATTGGGACTCTTCATTTGGCTCTTCACAAAACCAAGTTATAAAGAAGAGCATCAGGCATTCCACAAACCAGCTACTCCTAGACTGCTGCAAGCAAAACTATGTAGAACAGGCAAGATACAATCCTTCCTGCTGCTGTGCAAGATACTACTGCGAAATTTGCTGCATTTTTCCTTGCTATACCAGTATATCACCCAGATGATTTTAACAATAAAAACATCTAGACTACACCTCTAAAAATCACAGTTTTGCACTCTTTTAAGTACACTCCTGCACTTAAAGATATGCAAACTAAAATATTTACTTTCAACATCATTCTTAAAAAGTATTTTTGATTTGTCTCTTTGGCTTAGGTTATTGTGTTTTCTTCAGTAAAAGTAGACCCAGGTAAAACTGAAGACTTCAAGAAATCTGAATCATATAATGAAAAGCAATTTACTATTCTGCCTGGAGAGAGAGGTTTTCAATCAGTGTGTCCTTCTTGTAATGACTTATGGATCAGAAGCACAGAGGTTCTTAAAAAAAAAAAAAAAAATACAACCAAGTGAAGATAAATATAATAAGGTGTAGTCTGAGAATAGCACATACAGACAAGAAAACAAATGAGTGATGCTGTCAGGGATACTCAATGGAAAATAAAAAGAGAATAGTCCTGGGCCTGGCACTCTGCAAGATAACATGATAAAAGTTATAGCAGATGAGGTACACAACAGAGGAAATTGTAGAAGCAAAAAAAATGGAGAGGAGTAGTCAGCCACAGGTACAGCTGAAAAGGACTGGGACACTGCATAACTGAGAGCACATGCTTGGTTTCATCATTTGTTGTTGCATAGGTTGTTGAAGTGTCCAAGACATGTATTTCTCTACAACTTAAAATTATTAAAAAGAGGTGACACTCCAAGAAACATGTGAATTCTTATAAAATACTTCAATTTAAAATATATATACATAATAATTTTTTATAAAAATTTGTTATATGGGGGTTATATAATTGAAAAAAATCTGCCATAATTACATGACTGCTAATTGGGAAAAAGGTAACCTATTGTTTGAGGCAGTTCATACTGAGGGATCCACAACCTGTAACTCAAAATCTCACGGTACAAAGGAACTCTCTGGCCATTCAGTATTCAATTACTATAAATGTATGCACTGTCTGCAGCCTGAGCACATAGAGAAATGTCTTCCTACTTCTAATGCCACACTTGACACTTACCTTGTTTAAGCTAATGGAAAAAGGATACCCACACTAACCATAAGAACTGCATGTTATCCTGTGAGTTCTTACTGTGTTCAGTTGTATTTGCATAAAGACTTAAAAAGGTTCCAATGGGCAAGAGAAGACTTTAGTTCCTAAAATCACTGCAGATTTATCTGCTCACTCTTGGTAACTCTAAGTATAGTCTTTAGTGTCAAGTAGTCATGATCTTGTCAATATCCAGCCTTTGTGTCAGGTGACGCTCAGGCACAAGTCACCTGCCTCTCCACTGCAGCTGAATAAAGAAACTCACATTCTGGGATGAACCAGAAATTACTTGCTACCATAAGGCAGTTGCCAAATAAGGCAACTGGAAGGCAAAGGCAGAGTAGAACAAACAAAGCTCAAAGGGAGATCTTGCAAATGCATGTAAAGACACTTCCCTCAGCGTCTCATACTAAAAGCAGTCCTGTTTGCTGTGGTCTGTCCTTGACCTACCTCCCAAACTCACAGTAATAGGAATATTTTGTCATGAGGTCATAGAAATGCTGGTCCAGCTCAACAGTTTCAAGACCTAAGTCTGCAGTAGTCATGGGGCAGAAAGACATTTATAACATGAAGGTAAGAAAAGTCACTAACAATCCTGAAAAACATTTCTACTGCCCTCTGGATCTCAGACCTATGAATAATCCATGTGGAATGCACGTATTAATCACGAGTACAATGGGAATAATTCTCCTGGCAGTTATTGTTATACAGCATCTCTCTTAACCCAGAAGGGGACCAAAACTAGGCATTTAAAACTTAACACACTACAGTACAATTCAATATAGTAATTATTATCTTTCATCAAAACAACTTCCTGAGCTCGCTTAGAGCTAACACTCATGACACAATAATTCTTGTTGAATTGAGTTATTTTGAATGACCCTGACTATCTCCCAACACCAAGGGGTTTAGAAGGCTTAGTCTGATGATCACCTATCTGAAGGATATTATCGTATCTCATTGTTTCCAGGCTTCTCTCCAAGCCTGCAGAATAAGGCACTTTTAGGAGGCTTAAAGCAAGACAAGACCGCTTTACAATTTTGCTGGGGCTGGTGTGTTTAACAGCACTCACTCTAGAAGGTTGTGCTGACCTACACATGATTTGTGAGGCACATGATTTCTGACAGCTGTGACTATTAGTGTCCTTGAATGCTTTGGGAACCCAAGCCAGGGTAACAGGTTAATATTCTTGAATACAGAGTTTTAAGAATGTGACTGCACTTGCTCCTGAGCTATGTACATAAAGGATGTCATCTACATGAAATTAAGGAAAAGAAGTCTCAGCCTTTGGTATAATAACTCTTTATGTACAAAGAGCAGAGAAAAAGGCATCATTTCAATTTAGCATTACTTTCAACAGTTTTTTCCAGTCCCATGATAGAAAGAAGGCTGACTTCTTGAGTGCAGATCCATCATTCAATCATATTCCAAATCTGTTTCCCATGTGCTTGCTTTTCCTCTTCTGAGTGAAAAAGACTTATAAAACTGTTTTGAAGACCTTTGGAATAGTAAGATGAGAGGGGACACAGAGGTGAAAAGAATGCTGTCCCCATGACAGAGTAATCCTTATAGCAGGTTACATTTGGAGGAGCAGAGTGAGTAAGGGAAACTATATTCCATCTACTCAACAGTGGTGAAATGCATCTGAAATAGTTTCTAGTGCCTAGTTTTGCTCCCCCACACTTCAAGAGGGATGTGGAGAAAGTGGAGAGGGTCCAGCAGAGGGTCTCCAAGACAGTCAGGGGTCTCGGGCACATGATCCACCCCTATGAGAGAAACTGACTTTCAAAAGTCCTTTCCTACCAACATTTCTATCAACCTCACACAAGTATAATCCATGCTGCTTCTGAATTGTGAGGGATTCCTGAGGAAACTTTGGAGGTATACAAAAGAAAAGCCTTTTTTTTTTTTTTAACAGATAAGCAGGAGTTTATAAACAGTAGAGGGTAATAAATGTGAGACACTCAAGAGATGCTTTAAAAGGCATTTGGAATTAAGGCTTTAAGGTGTTTTTAAAAAGGATGAAAAGGAATTCCATAATGTTAAAATTCAAACATATTCTATCAGTAAGAATAATGCAAGGGTGTCAACAAAAAGTAGGAAATCATCTAAGAAAAAATTAAAGCATACTCCAGGAAAGCTAAAGAGTGAGAGAAGTTCATCACAAAGAGATACAAAAAGCCTCTCTACTTGTGTTCTGTAAACATGAAAACTAATGAAGATTTGAAGTTTGAAATGGAAAGAAGTGGTGGTAGAGTGACTTCTTCATATTTCTTTGTAATGGAACCAGTCACCAAAATTCAAAGAGGTAATGAAAATGGTCTTTATTTCACACAGGGCTTGAAGCTTCTGTTGTTTTAGCCAAAATGCTGAATCAAACCCTTCTGGATGAAAGTAGAAGTGACTCTGGCCATTTATGTAATTGACAATTTTTCTAAAGATTAGTTTAAAAGCCAGTGTTGCCATTAAATTATGTTTTTAGGAACCTATCTAATTCTGGCCTAAACAAAGGACCAGGGGCTGATGAGATACCACACCTGAACAAAATGCTAGAATTTTCTCTACATTCCCCTGAGTTTTTAAATCTTTTTAGAAATTATAGAAGACAAGCATAATTCATAAAGGGAGGTAGGCCATACTGCAGAACGATTAGCTGCAATAAGTACAATATAAAAGCATGAGCCTTTGACATCTGATAACTCAACTATTGTGATATATATATCGCAAGTATGTTTTACAATATTTAAGGAGATAAGAGAATACATAGATATGCATTTCCCATTTATACCCGAAGTCAGTAACATTCAGAAATCACTTCAGTTTTGCCCAAATCAGAGAATTTTCATAGAACAGAAGGCTTTGGTTCTTGACAGATCTGAAATAATTTGAAAAATATTTTACATTTTTTGTTTTCTACTGGAGTGTGAGGGATTAGCAAGGAATGGAAGCACTTCTGTATGAAGGGAAATCAGAATTGTGATTACAAAATTGTAGTAGTACTGTTGTCACTGATTTAAGACTGCTGGAAAAAATGGTTCAGAGTACAGGAAATTCAATTAACATGAAGTTTCACACTAATTAATCTGTTAATAAAAAATTAGCTATTTTAATTTGAGCAAAGGGAATATCTTCAATAACAACCTTTTAGAAGCCAGAAATTATATAGAGTTTCACTGTCAGCTTCAGCTGTCATAAAATAAAAGATATCTACTTTTTTTGTAATGCAACTTCTTGACTTTTCCTTGATACAATTTTTTCATGTCAACATCCAGAATCTTCTCAGGAGACTTCCAAAATCTCTACAGTCCATTTCTATTCTTTTTTAATCAAGTCTGACATATGCTAAGATTGCCAATGAGCCATTCAATTACTTATTTTTTTATTTTTATTTGAAGAAAAATTATAACTGGTTCTCCTATATGGAAAAGAATTGTAACATCCAGTTTGTATGACTGGTTTTGATTCTCCCTTCTATCTCCCCAGCAAGATTTGAAACCACAAGGTAATGACCTCACCAAAATAAATTTAGAAAAGTGTAGTCAAATTTGTCTTCTAACTACACAACTGAATTTTATGCTATCCACTTACCTTTGAAAATGTTATAGTCATCGAATCTTGAGTCTATTGAAATAAGTTCAATTCTTTTTTTCCTGCAGAATCAGAATGCAGCTCTTTTACGCATCCTAGACCTTTTCAGGATTTCAAAAAGATTTTCAGAGATATTGCAATGGGACAAATGCCACACCAAACTGTTCTTTAAACCCACACAGCAGAAAAAGACTGGTACCTGAGTCCACTTTTTAAAAGCAGCAATTAAATGAGCTCAGGCAATAACTGGTTTTCAAATAGTATGACAGTAACATCTATTGCTACGGACTCAGATAAATATGAATTGATATGTATTGTCATAATGCAGCTTAGTTTGCAGCTATTTTCCATACTATAATGTTACAGCAAGATTATTTAAATACAAAATCATTTTATCCCAGCATGTATTTTCTCATCAAATTAAAGTAAGTATTGGGAAATGGGTGAATACCTCATCCACTGTAGTACAGCACAAGTCAGTTTTGAACTATTAGCCTAATAATTACTTTTTCAGGAAATTTTATGTAAATTAACACACTTTTAAACTATTACTGGATGAAGAAAATGTGTAGCACTCCCTACCACTGAATGACAGAAGTTCGGGAAACTGGTTATGAGTAGCTGTTATTGCTGGGCAAGAATGACTGGCAGTTCAGCCTCACTGAAATGACTCTCTGGAGTTGCTAATGGTCTGAGACAATGTTCATTGCTCACACAGTCATTAAGTGTAAGAATCTACCTGACCTGGAGGTCATTACTGCTTACATTAATTACTGCAATGACGAATACTCCATGTGACACTCTACCACATCTCCCTAAAGTCATTTCTGCATCAAAACCTCCCCCAGATTTCAGATCTATGGTGACATCTGGCAGCCAGGAACATTATGTATAAAAGCATTATTTGATTGAAGATAAAACACCAAATGTTTGAACTGACCAGAAGACCAACTCAGATTAAAGATTTAAATCAAGAGGAAGATTCAGCCTGTAATTTTATCATGACCCTAAACATCCCTTCCCACACAGTAAGTTAATATTAGCCATAGATCTCCCATACTTAGATTGTTCAAGAATTTTTGTGTCTGCCTAAGCCTTTGCACTTACCCAGCCTAAAGTTTGTTAACCAGCTATAGATCTGCTAGGAGCTATGTTAAATAGATTAAGGTGAAAAGGCTTGATGCTTACTTGAAATGAAGCACAACAGGAATAACCTGAATTACTAGTGCTTACCTGATGGTAGAAGCTGTGAATAAACCCACAATTAATCCATCTGCAGTAAGTGCACCTCATAAGACATCTCTGCTCTGAAAAGATTTGAGTTCTCATAGGTATACAAGCAAAGGATGGCAATAAATAAAAGGGCAGCATTTAAGAAATTTTACCTAAAGAGACATGCTCAATATTAAACCTAAGGTGAGAGAGACCTGAAACCCATGCCACCTCCAGGGACTTAATAGCTCACACTGCTGTTGCAATCATAGCAGAGTAACACCCCTCAAAAACCTTTTATGAAATGTCACAGGTACTTTCTTTACAGCTAGTATTCTTACTACCTGGCCTTTATTAACAGGTTTGCATTGTAATCTTAAATGTTTACAGTATTATTCCTCAGAGAAACTGAAAGATCATGTCCTCAGTTCAAGTCCTCATGTCCTTAGTCACTTGTGGGCACCAGTTATTCACTTAGTCACTACCACCACCAGCTGAAGTCAGAGAGTCTATTCTAGTGAGCATATGCTGCCCAGTACACAGAAGGGCTGACAGCCTGGCAATGGCTGGTAGACATCTGAGCCCTTTGCAAAAACTCACTGCTGTTTAACAATGCAGTGAATGCAGTTCTATCACATAAAACAAAAATAAGATCTGCTTTCCTTCGGATTAGTTAAAAACATTTGTATCTTTGGATTATGGCACATCAGAACTAAAAGAAGAGTGTAAAGATAACCATTATCAATACATTAATTTTGATAGTTTCCATTTATCTATTTCCAAGACTGTAGATGTCAATGCAAACAAGGTCTCTTTATTGGATATAATAGATCAAGTGGACAGTTTCTGCAAGAAAATATATGGAAGAATCTAAAGACCTCTCTAAAGGATCATTAATAAAAGGGGGAATATTCTTTCAGTATATCCCTGTTCTTACAGTAGTCTCATGCGCTGCTCACTGCATATACCCTAACGCAAAAATTGTGATGCCAGGTCTCTCTGTTCTTGACATGTTGTATTATAAATGATTATAAACATCTCCAGTGCTGCTGGTAACAGTGTGAGATGCTTTCCTGAGGTATTTACTGTAGACTTTCAAAAAGTGCTACATGACTTAAGGGTTTGGCTTCTTTTTATGACCATGGTGGCTTTTACAGGGATATAACAGAGTGTTTTATTACTCTACTTTCAAATGTTTAGTAATTCAACGACAGTTTATACTGACTTGCTGTACAGCCTTAGCAAACTACTGAGGTTTTAAAAGACACAAAGGGGAAAGTATTTGATACTAAAGCCTAAAGGGAATTGTCTCTCTGCATCAGTAATAATAACATCTAATACTTTGCAGGTAAGAGGGCCTAACTGGATAGTTGATTATAACTTTTCTCAGGTTTCATGGAAACAAATAAAAAATGCAACACCTTATAGTCATTTAGTCTATTTTAATGCTTTGCTCAAAACCAAACAATACCTTTAATCAAGAGCAGCTCCAGATCTTGGAAAATGTCCAGACCTGTCATTCACAAACAAGATGGAAAGATGAAGACTTTTATCTTGACCTTTCTGTTTTAAAATATGAATATAAATGACAATGTGACTTTACATTTTAAATGAAGGAAAAACTAGGATCCACTTAAGAAATATACACTCCTGAATCTAAATACTTGGCTACTCCTTAAGCAATTTGTTTGTTAATATAAGAAACTCAGCTGTCAGATAAACAAAGTGTAGCTTCAGTACTCAGCGTTTTTTTTAAGAGATATAAAATTAAGGCATGCTAGTATAAACCTCTATCAGGTAAGCCCATGTGTAAAAACAGAGCCTTTTAGGCACAGAAAGAAGTAATTAGATAAAATACGGTGAAAATTAAATGCTAGAGCAAGGTATTTAAAACTGCTCATTGGTTTTAGGAACTTTAAAGAATGTCATGCCTGATAGCATCAGAAGTCAGACAAAATGCCTGCAGGATGAGAATAAAAGAGTCAGGGTCAGACAAGGAAAAAAATATCCCTATCAGATTATGTACAAGCAGTAGGAGAATCTGAGCATGGCTAGAAAACAAAGGGTGAGCTGAAGCAGGGATTATGTGTGTTGAACTGACACTTCTTAAGGCTTTGTGCTGGATGCCTGGGTGAGATTACATTGAAGGGAAAAACAAAAGGCTGTCTAGAAAAGAATTCTGGAAAGACAGATGTGGAGGTTTGAGTTGACACCCTGCCAAACCCAACTGCTGGCCACACGGATTCCCCCCCACACACCCCGAGAAAGAAGGGAAAAAAGTACCAAAAAGACAATTGTAGTAAAAGTATATATATATATATATATTCACATATATTACAATTATATACAATCAAACACTATGAGTCTACAGAACAAATCCCAA
>JAWWEE010000105.1:87673211-87705090 GCA_035221455.1 Xenops minutus | reverse complement strand
ACCACTTAATATGTGAGCAAGAAAACCTATACTTCTAAAGCTCTAAAAATCTACAAAATACACACCAAACCTACAAAATACACACCAAACCTTTAGGCATCATAATAGAGGGGAAAAAAAATCATGAGAAAGCCAATTCAGTGTTGCCTCAGGTTGTCTAGAGAAGTTATTTACTCTCTGTGTTTCTGGGTTTTCAGAACTTGGTTGGATAAAACCATGGTTGACATGGTATGAGTCCTGTTTCTGGTAGGGGTATGGACTCAAGGCTTTTAGATATCCCTTCCAGACAACATTTCTATGGTTCTGCAATACTATGATGTAATTTTTAAAAACATTGAGAGGGTGGACATTTTAAAAATGTAAGTGTCTTTGAAAAGCATTCCTTTGTACCTTAGTTGATCATCTGTAAAATGAGTACCATACCTCCCTACATCCCAAGGGGACTAGTTAGGGAATAGTTCCCAAGGGGACTATCTGCATGAGTCACTTACTTATGTGAATCTGACATCTACTACAGTTATGAATGCCAGAGTAAATGAAAAACAAAATCTAAATAAAAATGTGTGACAAAAGCCTCCACTGCTCTAAACTGCTGTAACTCTAGTGATTGAAAGAATATTACAGTAATTTATTCCAGCTGAGCTACCACCCCATGTTTATTCATCCAAATGAGTAATTGTTAAGTTGAATGCTTCTCAGTATGAATTATTAAAGAACTTTGCATTTTAAATATTGGCTCCCTAAAAAACTATATTTGCCTCAATTTAATATCACCACTGGGGAAACTTCAGTTTTGTGAAGGACTCCATAAAGAACCATGTTTAAAGGACTATACTTGCTGAAGACTAGTTATAGTTATAGACTGCTAAGGGCTAAACTATAGGAAGAGAAATCATTTCTCACATTATGTTAGAAGTATAGTAGTAATTTATACCTGAAAATTCTAAGCTGTTCTATTCCTTTAAGCCTATTTCTATTTCCAAACTGCAATCTCTTATGCAAATCTGAAGGACAAATAAAGGACTCGTACCACACTTAATTGGCCTCTCTGTTTTCCTGAAAAAACCTTGTACGATCAAGCACCATAAATTGAAACAGGTTTCAAACACACCTTGCAGGAGACAAAAGAAAAGTTCATGGAAAGCTCAAGGCTGCAGTCATCAAAGTGGTGGAATCAGTGCTTGAGGAGAGAACCACCATTCACAGGGAATGGAAGTGTGTCAGATAAAGAAGTTGCTGCCCAGACTTCAACGCTTCCGTAAGAAGAGGGCTAATTTCTTAAGGAGAATTATGCTGTCTCCTCAAAACTGGGACATCACTCAAGAAATCACTTCCAAGGAAATAGGAAATCTTTTCTGAGAAGCCAGGTCAACTTCACAGAGAGCCTGGTAGAAAGAATAAATGTGATAAACATTGTAAAAGGGCTTAGATTAAATTAAGTAACTCTTTAATGCTATAGAAAGCCAAGTGAGGTTTGAAGAAAGAGCGGGTGATTAATTTAATAGGGTAAAAGATACTGCTAGGACTGGACAGTAATTAATTAAATTGGAGACTGGTGCTCAGGTAAAAGAGTGAGCAAAATTCAATAGACTTAAGAGCATGTACCAGTAAATTAGGCACTGGCAGTTTGAAAAAGCTTCCATATTGCCACGTATAAACCCCATTTACTAGATGATCACTGCATGCTGGTATAGCCCAGAAGCAGGAAACGACAGTACTTCTATCCATAAGAACCTGTCATTTGGAACCTGCTGACAAAAGATACCAGAAAAAGAGGCAGTTCTTTAATAGTAATAAAATATGTTCATAGCATAAGAAATACAGAATAATAGTGACATTAACAAAGAAAAAAAAAAAGAATGAATAAATAAAAACCTCTATGTCAGCTATAACTCTTCTTCATGGCAGACTGAGGCACGACGGCCTCATTCTTTGTAGGCCACACAACTCTGTCCTCTTCACATCCCAGTACTAAGGAGGGAAAAGCAGAGGGGAGCACAAGTAAAGCGTGTCTGTGTTGTTGAACTGACAAGCACACACTGACAGCTTCCCTCAGAGCACTGTGAACATTTCTACAGGGACAGCAATAGCTGGTCTCACATTTACATCACTCTTGTAAGTCAGTGCTGAGCTCAAACACAGTTACACTTTGGGTTTACTGTGCAGTGAACACTCCTGCATCCAGGTGGGCTTACAGCTTCCAGCCCCTGCGTCTTTACTAGCTGGAGAATAGCAAACTGACTACACTAGTTTCTACCACATGCATAAGAATGTACTCAGTATAACTCTGATTGCTCTTCATTCCCTTAATATATAACCTCTTCCTCTGTTTCAGTTTTCGTAATTTTTCCTACACAAACCTAACAAAATAACATCCTCAGATGACTTCCAGTACTGTCAGCAAAAACAACTGATGTGCTTGGACTGTAATAGAAGCTATTTGCCAGCAAATGCCGTGATTGAAAAACCAAGGCTATCTACTGTATGCACTGAGTGAGGCAAATGTCCTGGGAAAAACAGCATGCAATTATGTGGTTGAAGGCTATCTGAATGTATATCCATCAGAAGTACTATGGTACTTCCAATTTTTTTTGAAAGCCTGATTTTGCAGCCTTGAAAATGCTCCTCAAACATAATTTTTTATCTTTCCTTATGAAATCTTTTCTGTTGTATGATTCAAGAGAAAAGGTATTATGTAGTGGAAAAAACACATGCAGCCTAAAGTGGACAACTTATTGCAGCAGCAGTTAGCATAATTTCAGATTTTGTCCATACTAGCAAATATTAGTGTTTCAGGACACTGACACTCTGATCCTAAAAGTTTGTCATCTATAGTTCATATTTATAAATTGTTAGAACTGCCTCTGACATGTTTTCATTTGGGCCAGCTAGCCTTCTCCCAGGTGTCCCACTGGAAAGGGCCATGAGTAGCCAAGAGACAGGCAACAATAACACTGCGTGGAGCCACTCTGTTCTGAAGCATGAAAGCATGAAATAGTTTAGATGTGGCCACACAGTACTAGCTGTCTTCACGGTCAGAGCTTGGCACTAGCTCGTTCAACAGTATAGGAGGAGCCTACTAGCTTTTCCTTCACAAGTTGGTTCCACCTGAAGCAAAATTTTTCCTCACCTTTCTCTTCTCTACTCCAGTTCCACTAGGTTTCCCAATCCAGTCTCCCAGTTCAGCCTCAATTTCCCCTCTTACCCCCTCTTACCCCTAAGCTGACCACCAGCCTTCTCTACAGTGTCAGTGTCCCAGCTGGTAACAGCTGACATGATGCAAGGCTAGAGGGAGTGCTGAACACACTGAGCACTGCACGTGCAGGTCAAAAACTCCTGGAGCCCAGCTGAGAACACTGCTCACAGCTGACAACACAGTCCACGTTCATACACCTGCCCATGGTATTCTCACATACCAGATGCCAGCACTATAAGCAGCTCCTTTGGCAACTGCAATAGCTGCTGTAGCAAGCATTACCTGCTGCAGAAAACCAAGAATAAACAAACATTTACAAACCTGAGAGTTTTCAGTTCTTTATATCACTAGTTTTCAAATCAAAATGGGGAAAATCACAGGTTACACTGTGAAGTTTTCATTCAGGTCTGCTGCAATATTGAGAATATCCTCATTTATGCTTTTATTAGGAAATTAAAGGTTAAAGGGCTGAAAGGTACACAGAGCTGTATTTGCTCTGCTGCAGAAAGCATGTTCTCATGTCCTCCTGTGCATGACAGCTCTGGACCTAGTAAGTATTTTGTAGTAAGTTGTTTGATGAATTTGTACACAGGCTGATGAAAATTTTACCCATTATAATCTGAAAGTAATGTAAAAATACAAACTCATTTAATTCTGTCTCTCAGATTTTAACCCAGAATTGAAAAGAGAGATGTGTCCCTTTCTACCTGTTTCACCATGAATTAAAGATTTCTTGTCAGGTTTTTTTTTGGTAAATGTCACTTTATGAAAGTTTAGAAAGCTTAGAAAATGGATGAACAGTAAAATAAGAGTTACATTTCATAGCAAATGCAACAATCAGTACAACCATTTCAAGATATTGGAGGACCACTGTCATTTCTTTGGATGAAAGAATTTCTTTCAGTTCTGTTTCTGAGTTATCATGGCTCTGGTAATAGATATAACATCTCTGAGTACAGAAGGCAGCAGAAAAACATCTCTATCTACTCTTAGAAGACACTGAAATGACAAGGAGAGGCTGATGGGTCACACTAGGGACAAAAAGGAATTACTACCTAAAACTATGTATCTATAAATGCAATCTCCAATAAAGACTATGTGGAGTGCTGTCTTCATCTCAGAGGGATTCATAGGAATAAGTAAGATACCAGCATCTGAAATGCCTCTTTTGGCAACTGCAATAGTTACTGTAGCTCTGGCAGTAACTCACAGGACGTTTTTGACTTTAAAGTCACTTTTATTGGCAGATGGAGCACAGACCAGAAAAGCTTTCTTTTCTTTCTCTCCCTTCAGAAGGCACTGAGGGAATTTCTAAATTTCCACTTGAATAATCACCAGAAATGGACCCAAGTCTAGTTTTGCCTTTTTTGTCGTGCATTTTTTAAATAGGCCATTTTCTCGTATGGCTTTTGAAAACTGTTATCTAAAGCATGTCTTGATAACACACTTGATGCCAATTATGCTCTCTCTGCCCTCTCCTGGGCAATTCTGTTCATTTATAAATTTGTTCTGAAGTGGCTAATACATTATGCCCTTACTGCCTGAGAGATGCAGCAGTGGTCTGTATACTGCTGAGTATTATATTCCACTCTATTCAAGATCTGTCTCTTCAGATGAGGCACCATCTGGGCCACCCACCATATCTGGGTTTGAGAGCTCCCTCAAGACTAAGAATAGAACATTTCTAACAAGGAGGTGACAGCTGAGTAAAAAAAAAACCAAAAAAAACAACAAAACACCTACACAAATCCTTTCATTAATTTATCTTTAAGACCTGTGAGAAACAAACATGATGCATGCAACAGGCAAAGATGAAAGTTGTTGGCACTGATGTATCCGAAAGAGCTAAAGAGTGACAGACTAGCACAAACAGCAACCCAAGACTGCAGCAGATTTACACTGTGGCACTCAAAGAGAAGGGCACTGTATTTGGCACTTAAATTAGCATAGCAAGGAGGAAAGAAGACAGAGGACAAGAAAAGGGAAGGACATTCTATTCCCTCATCTCTTCAAAACTGACCAGAAATGCAATAAACTCTGAAATAAAACATTCTAGGTTGCACGAGATGACAGCTGCCACCCTTTAAAAACTGGTAACTGCTAGGTAAAATGGCCATAGACGTTATGTCACACAAGCTGTTTTTAAGTTAGAGAACAGAAGCTATCCCACAGTACATCATCAATCTCAATGATATGAGCAGTGAAACCAACCCCAGAAGTAGCATACACAGGCAGGAACCAGTCAGGCTTAACACAGCTGAGCTACCTGAGAGCAGCAGTCATTGGTTCCACAGACATGCCCGTCCTGTTCCTGCTATCCCAGCATTTACTACCACCCACCAGTACATGGGGTGGCACAAGTAATATTGGTCAAGTGTGAAGCTTTTACTGCCTTGACTTCTCTGAAGAGGAAGACAGGCAACATAGCCTCCCAGACTGCAAGATTTTGGAAGTTGTTTTGTTGAGAAAAATACATATGCCATGTACTTTTTCCAGAAAACTGAGGGCGTTAAAGTGGAGGCTATAAAGGTGATTCCTTGTTTCCAAGAGATCTTGTTTAAAACAAGCTCTGAGAAACAGTCATCTACTGAACAGATGAGGTGGACAGATGGGTTGCTGAGTTTGCTCATACCTGAGGAAGGGTACTAATAAGCTGGTCTTCACAGACTGGTAGGAGACCTTTTAGGCTTTGCCCACTTGGAGCAAAGCAGTGAGGTCTCTCTGCAGGAGCTGATACGCATCTGTGACAGTGTATGCATCTATGCTGGTGTCCTGAAATCTGTCATCTCAGACATACTGTCATATTACCACATCTATTTTCCACTGCCTTGCTAGCTTCCGTGGTGCAAGCTGTGGAAAGAGCACTGGGTTCTGCTATGCAGTGCTGACATACTCTTAGATCCTCTGTGCTCAGACAAGGGCAGGTAGGGCTATTAGGGTATTAGGAGAAGTCTCTAGGTCCAACACATATTACTGAATACACACACCACAATGCTACGTATCAATGAGAAGTTCCTAAATACTGTTATCAAATACATTGCATTACTATAGGTCACATTCAGTGAACAACAAAGGATGGGTTTAGAAGGCCTGCTGACTGCAACCTAGATGGTTCCAGCCACCCAGGCACAGCTGAAAGCATTAATCATGGACATCAAGACCAAAGTCTATCAGGAGAGAATACTCAGAGGAGGAAAAAAATTGGTTGACATTCAAATATTATATCCAACACATGACAGAAGAGAATAAAAACTCAGCAAGGGATGCACCAATTAACAGATCTAACTGGCACAGCAATTGATAAGACTATCTTCTTTTCCTGTTTCTCGAGACTGATTTACATGCATTTTCACTTCCTTCAGTGTGGACAGTATTCAAAAATATCTGTTCATATTTCAAAAAATTCTTAAGAAAGCACAGCTAAGCCCCATGTACACTAAGATAACTAGTGGAACATGGAACTGACCTGGAGGTATTTAGTGGCTTTGAATGGAAAACACCAAATTTTTTTTAATTTTCACATATTTATGCAGTAGCTAACAACAGATGAATGTAAGGAGATTTGGTATTCTCTCTCAAATGGAAAGAAATATGTAGATTTATATCAGTAACTAAATAATGAATCATGTCAAAATACTAGATCAATTTCAGTTTTTAGAAATGGTAACAGATGTGATTTAAACTGTCTCTCCCTTGAACTACTAAAGGGATTGCTATAATTAATAATCTGAAATCAAATACATAATTTGTAAACTTCTTGAAGTCACACTACCCAAATAGGTTCCCAGATCATTTCCCAAAGGATTATTAGCGTATTTTGAATAGCTACACTGATTTTTTTAAAGACTTCCCATATATGACTCCAGAGAGGATAATCTTCCAGGGGAGAAAGTGAAAGCATTGCTATGTGTTGTGTTCTTGCACATTAAAAGCTACCAGTGCAGGCACACAACAGCTTACATTCTACATTTGGATACACTGGTGTAAATCTGGAACCACCATTAAAATCCACGTAGTTGTTATGAATTGACATTACTGTAAGAAGTGCATATTCCTTTTCATTAAAACTCTAAAGCATTTTGAAAGCACTCAGGTAAGAAGCTCTGAAAGAAATGTATGGCATATTAACAGCTATTGATGTGCACACTTTCACACATAGCAAGTCTGAGTATAAACTCCAAAGGACTATGGAAAGGGAATACTGGATCCTGCAAGAGACATAACACAAGTCAGTTCAAAAGCTGGGGAATGAAAACATGCTCCGTATTCCCACACCTGCTCTGGCATACACCTGGCCCAGCTCAAACTCCCTCAGTGGCTGTGTACATTTAAACTGGAGCTGAAAATCTGGTGGTCATATATCATTGATTTGTGAGCTCAAAGGTGTGCACACTGA
Source organism: Xenops minutus (assembly GCA_035221455.1). Taxonomy (NCBI): domain Eukaryota; kingdom Metazoa; phylum Chordata; class Aves; order Passeriformes; family Furnariidae; genus Xenops; species Xenops minutus. Next base: position 87,697,498 of record JAWWEE010000105.1, on the reverse strand, counting down.
CAACTACTGATATGGCCTCTTTTTCCATATTTATTTAAATGGTATGAATATTCAAGCACGTCAGATTTACAGAGCATAGAGAAATGCTCCATACATTGTTTTACCCCTCCTATGCAGTTCCCATTCTAAAGCAGTGGAGCTGGGATACAGGTCACTAAAGCATGTCCAGCTAATGGCTGGAAGTCTGCTCTGTAGAGGCATCTCCCTCTCAAGCTCACACAAGTGTGGGAGTGAACAAGTGCAGCGATCGCTGCACTTTGGGTTATGCAAATGCACATACCCAAATTTTCCTATTCATGTCACTTTATATTTACCACGCACAATTATTTTTTGTAATTACTTAGGGTGAACATTAATCATATTTTCAGGCCAGAGCAACTGTTTGAATGGAGTCCTAATAATCTTTTTTAATTCTATCTTGCTTTCTCCTTCACTTTTGTTTCTTATATTTTGCTGTTTCTTTTCTTTTGTGACATTCCACCATCCTTCTTATCATGAAGGTCATCCCCTTCTCTGTATCTGTAATTTTGGGGTTTTGTCATCCCTTTTTTACAGCTGCTTGCCAGAGATGCCAGCTAGGGTGGCTCTGTCACTCATCTTCAGATCTCTTGTCAATTCAAATGGACTCCAACAGTTGCTCCAGCTCTATGTGTCATGTTGCTAAGCAACATGCTTATTGGGAGGGCTTTTTAGGAGTAGTAGTAATATTATTTGGAAAGGTAAACTTTTTCTTACATTGCAACCATTTTAAACACACTTCATAACATAATTCCCTTCGGTTCAAAATAGAGGAAAACATTGCTCAGGGGAGTGAAGAAGCAAAGTAAATGAACCCTGCTGTGGTACAGAGATAATGTGACATTTTTCTGCATGGGTATCACTACACAAAAAAACCTGACAGGTATAACACAGCCTTATGTTTTGTGACTCAGAAAGCCCTGCATACAGAATCTCAGCCTGAGACTAAGTCTTTACATTCTTTGCCAAGTGACTGGAGGGAGAAGAATTAAAATTAGTCTTAGAAGCTAAGGAAACAGTGGGAATATTAATGTTCTAATTAAAAGAAAGGCATCTTGTATGCCCAGTGAAGCCTCTCTGTAGACCAAGTCCTTGAAAGCAGAATGAAAGTAAGTTGCAACAGATGGGTACTAAAGGGACTACTTTTTTTTATAATTATTATTTATTTTCCTAATGTTACTAGATCAAAACCGCTAACTCCATTTTAAAGAAGGTAATTTTACTATCAGCAGTTATTTATATTGGGGAAGGCTATCAAGACAAAAGCTTGTGAGTTAGGAGCCTGGTTTTTAATCCTGGTCCTTCAGAGAGTCTGGATAACCTTAGGGAGCTAATTTATCCTCTGTGCTTAGTTCTTCTGATCTAAATTTTAGGTGTTTCTTTCCTAGCTCATAGGATTCACCACAACAGAGTCAACTAGCATTTCCAAAATATGGACATCATTCAGTGGAAGGTGCTACCTAAATATAAATTAATATCTGAAAGTAATAGAAGGTCATCCAAAAATATTCTCGGACTCGTACGAGGCGCTTTTGGTCTCCACCTGAGAGATTATTTTTGCTACTATTTCAGCTCTCCCCCAAGCGTATGGCTGAAATATTCAAAGTGTGTACATGGATTTTATGTTTATGAGAGAAGCCAGTTTGAAAGGTACAAAGATGGAAGCAATCTAACGACTGAGGAGATCTAAAGTTAGTGTTAAAAAAGCATGAAGTCAGCTACTATGCCTAACAGAAAATGCCTCACTTAATCTTGACACAGTGGTTTTTCTCCCAATGCTTTTGTAGTTATTTCCTTTAATCCAGATGTTTAGACACTTGCCTTGCTCAAAAGTAAAGTCTTATGCATCTTTAAGGGACGGTTTCTTTTCTTTGATTTAGGTGTGTGAGAAGGAGAAAGGATAAAGAAGATTACAGGCTGTCAAATAAGATCTATTTCTTCTATGAGTAAAATATATTTCAACAATTACTAAAGGAAGTCCCTTGCTCTAAAGAAGTTAGGGCACCAGGAAAAAGGAGCAATAACAAGTGATGTGGAAAATTTGTTTATATTCTGGGCTTCACTCCTCTCAAAATTAGTTTGCTGAGGCTAACAAAATTAAATTTAACAATCAGCAGGAAGGTAAGCCAAAAAGAGAGGTTCAATATTTAGTAAATCAATGCATTCAATCCAGTAGGGTCTTATGACTTTCACCACATGCACTAGGGAAAAGGAATTAGGACAAACCATTTTCATCCCTTTGGGTTCCAGAACATTCTTAGAAATCTAAGAAGTTTTAACCACAGGAGTCCCAAAGGACTTGGAAAATGAATCTTTAAAAAGGGGAGGGTGTGGACAGAGAGGGTAAGGGAAGGATTTAGAGAATTACAGACCAGTTGACTTCAATTCCCAGAAAGATTCTGGAACAAACTCTTGAACAATCAATTCAAAGCAGCAAAAGACAGTAAGATGATAAAAGACAACCCACTTGAGCGTGTTAAGAACTGATGATGTCAAACCAATCTAATGTCCTTGTCTGCCAATATAATTGGCATAATGGATTAAAGGGAAGCAGCAAATATAATGTATCTTGCTTTAGCAAGGACTCAGAAATTGTCTTGAGACATATTTTTCTAAAAAGGCTGAAGAAATATTACCTAGATCAATCGTTCTTACACCGTAAATACAAATAGCAGTGCTACATGAACCACTTCACAGTGATATGCAGCAGCAACTGCTCCTGTGCCAAAAGCAGTAGGTGTGAGACATGGCACTTCAGCTTCAGCTGCAAGAGCAGGGTGAGACAGAAGATGTGGCTGCAAAGGTCACAGGGGTTTAAGCGGGTGAAAGAGGAATGGGAAGTGAAGTGTAATAAAAAGAAACACAGACAGTGAAAAGTATGGGTAGGATCCCAATTTAGGTACTTAAAGCTCACTTCGAGAAGCAGGGCAGGTAGAGACTGCAGAGGCAAAGTTGTTCAGTAGATTATAGGTTAGAAATCTGGACTGGTAAGTTAGAGTGTACATGAGTGCATTTTTGTCTGGGCAGCAGACTGACCTTACTGGACTGTGCATCCATTGTAACACAGATCTGCACCTACATTTTCAAGTGGTTTAGAATTTGGCAACTGATCTATAATGGAGCTAGTGTGCTATCACTGTCAGAGCTGCTTATAGTCCAGAAAATCTGGACATGTGTATAAAAACCTAAAGTTCCAAGGCAAAAAATAGCCTATTATGATAAACTCTTTAATGGACACAGAAAATGAAATGCCACCTAAGAAATTTGTAGAAATTCTTTCTTTCAAGGATTCTAATGCCTCTGATATTCATCTGTGAAGGATTCTTTATGTGACTTCAGAAGAGAGGATTATGCTGGATAATCCTATGAGGTCTTCTCCAGTCCTGAATTTCCATGGGGACATCCTTTTATTGGCAGTTTAAAGAAGTAGCACTGCAGTCTCTGGACAAAGTCTAGTGAAGCAAAGTACAATCCTGCCACCAAAGCCCAGACTTGCAGGAGACAAGAAAACTGGAAAGGCTGACCTCTGCTCCTCAGACTCTCACCTGAAAAACAAGTCACTGGGAAGTCTGCCTTTTATCTACCCTCCTCTGTTATTCTCAGAAAAATTTAAAAGCAAAAGGGAAAAAAAACTATATATAGAGAGTTAAGAATTTACTGCCAGGTTGGTTAGTGCTTTAACAGTCAAATGAAAATATAATAATTACTGTTAGTCTAGTTTCAGGAATACCAACACTCATTGTCCAAACTGACTTTTAAAAAAGCTCTTAAAATTGTTATACAGGAAAACCTACAAATATGAATCCCTTTGCCTGGGTGGGTATCACACTTGTCCTTCCAACATAGCTTGGTAAATGCAGGCTGACAGCTTCCTGCCCCTCAAGCAGTAGAGGCAGGAGGCATTATGACAAACCATCAGCACGCTGCTGTCCTCAACGAGAGGAGCATGATGCTTTCTTCCCCTCAGTCTTAGGACTGCTTGTTTTGCTGCTGCTGAGCTGCCGGCTGCAGTTTGGCAGTGGCTCCCAGCCTCCCAGTCACGCACACACACATAGAGGGCAGTGGTTTGCCAGGCAGTGACTGGGGAGGGTTGACCCCCAGAGCTGATGCTGGAGCAGGGGAGCAGCAGCCAGGGGCTTAAACCGGCAACACCCAGCTGAAGCCATGGCGAGGATGACGCCCTGCACTGCCAGTGGACAGTGCACAGCTGGGGGCCTTATCAAAGCAGGCAAAACTATCTCAATCTGGGGAATTCTTCTTAATTTAGTTTAGTGACAATGTATATAAACTTTTAACTAGTGTTTTAGGGATATAGGAATAAAGAAAAGATAGTGTATCAGTGGAAACCATTTTCTCGTTTCCCTGGGCTCAGCTTCAGCCCAACACCTCTCCTGTTTCCAACACCTCTGCTCCACCTTTCCTCATCCCAGCTCCCTTGTTTTCAATATGCTCACATGCAGGCCCTCCTAGTCCCTTGGGTGAGGTGATGGGTAGCACAGGAGGCTGAAGTCTGGATGTAACGATTTCTCTCTGCTTCTCCTTTCTTCTACAGCTCCATGCTTCTTTACTGCCCCTCCACTCATCCAGAGGCTGCCCATGGCTGAGTTTCTTGGGAGTGTCTCTCCTCTGGCATGTGTCACCCATGGCCACAGTCCCCTCAGAGGCACTCTTACTCTGTCACAGAGTACTCCTTTCCAAGAGTACTGTGACCAAATATTCCTTTCCAAGAGTAGAATACCAGCTGTGTCCCCAGCAAGTGACCCCTTCTGCACATCCTCTGTATCTTGTCAGGTGTGTACTTACTCCTGAATGAACTCCTCGGGTGAGTTCACAGGTATCTCTGCCTCTGTCAGCTTCCACCCTTCCTTAAACACATCCGAGGACCACACTGCTCTAGGTGGCTGCAGTTTTGGGGCACAGTGTGGTGTTTCCAGCTACAGTCAAGCCATATGGAACTAGTTACAACTTCCCCAGGCCCAAGCTGCACACACTCCACCAGGAATGCTCAACTGAAACTTTAATAGGAAAATTAAGATTCAAGACAAACCTACACATCTTAAGAAAAAGGGGTTCAGGAGACATCGTGGGCTATGCATTGACATTGAGAAAGAAAAAGGGTTCCCTATGTGGGACCTTTAAGCCCCCTTTATACATAGAAATCAAATGGTTCCCAGACAAAATTGCAAAGGATTTCAGCTCTAAAGGACTGAGGGCTGAAAGTGAGGTTAAGGGTGGTTAAGAGTGAGAGTGAAAAATTCCTTTCATAACCCAGGAATTACATTTTTTTACTCTTTTTAAAAAGTTTTTTGAGACATCTCAGTATTACAGTGAACACTCTTTAGATTCTTTTTTCAAATATTTCATATATTTGGCATACTTTGTTAATTAGTCAGTCTTTATAGATTGACCAGTACAACCGCTTGAAACTGGCACAGCATAGCTTTTTTTTTTTTTTTTAAATCTGCTACTAATGCCTATGTATGTTCCTTAAAAGAAGATTAATCCTTCAGAATAGTAGAAGTCTATATAATTAGGAGTGATGAAATCCAATTAGAAGGAAAAAAAATCAAAGAATCAGCAAATATCCCTGACACTGACACCTATTTGGCTGGGGAATGGCATCTCAAGGATAATGGTGTGCACTCCATCTTTTGTTCAGTTTGCATTTAAATGCCCAGAACAAAGGAACCTTGCACAGTGTGAATTACAACCTTACTTCATCTAACTTCTGTTTGTATATCATATTCCTTGAATTCAAAAAAAAAAAAAAAAGAAGAGAGGCTTTCACATAAAGCCTACAAGCCACTATTTACTTTCTCAATATAGATTAGACAGTAAGAAAGAAATAGTTATAGATATCTACAGCAATTTAGGGCTTTTTTTGTGTTGATTTATTGATGGCTACTCAAGATTTCAGCTGCACTAAAAAATGCAAATTTTCACCCGAGGTTGCAGTCATTGCTTTCAAATCACTTGGTACGTTTCATCAATATTTATGGATATTGCCTCCGTAAGAATGAAAAAAACACAATATATGTATCGAATCCAAAGCTGCACTAGAGTATACCTTCCTTTTGGCATACACTGAAATGATCACTTGTTTCCATAAAATAAAGCTGTGTCAGTTAATAAGTTTCTTAAATGACTGCCTTCAACCTGACAGCAATTCTTTAGAAACAGGTGGCTTCAGCCTCTCACAAGGGACAATCTATGCTCAGTATGTCACCAGTTTATTCTCATCCACAGCCAATGAGGCAAATGATTTTCCTACTGGGTTAATGACCTCTGATTGTACTGTTCCTACAGTTTCACTAGCCTGACCTCACAACATGGATTGGTCTGATGCAGATGCTGTCAAGTTAAGGAATCAGTTTAGAGTCAGCATTTGTTTTGAAAAAATAAACAAGGATATTTTAAAGTGAAATAGTAGGAAGAAACATACTACTTATAAAGTGTTGTTGAAGAACAGAGGGTAATTTTAAAATTATTTTAATAGACAAGATAGTCTTCAGGGGTCAATTCCTTCTGTGCTAACAAAGGCAGGCTGGAGTACAGCATCACAGAACATGGTCTGTTGTGTCTGCAATTTGGTAGTGGCTCCCCTCTCTTTGACCCTACTTTGCTTCTGTTCAGACCCATAGCTTTGTAGTGATGAAGGGAAGGCAAGGCAAGGCAAGGTAGGGCAAGGCGAGGCAAGGCATCTATATCAAGAGTCAATTAGTCAGATAAAATTAAATACTAAACTTCATATTTTATAGCCATTTCACATTTCCCATGCTTCATCTGTGCAAAGGAAAGCCATTTTTGTTGAAAGCTTATGGAGGAAAACAAAGTTATCTGAAAGTCATTGATTAGCAGTTAAACCCCTTCTTAAGTCTGAAAATAGGGATTTATTTCCTAGAAGAATACCCTTAATTTTATCAAGGGATCATTGTGCAGAATCTGAGGCAAATGCAACATGACTCTGTAAGAAATACCTTGGAATCTAAAGGCACATGTATAAATAGTTAGAAATCTGTTATAATTAAGAGCTGGTCGAAGAAGATAGTTCATGTTTATAGGTTGAGACTTATCTTGAAACACCTTGGAAAATATGCCATATGCATCAAATGGCAGTAGAAATAATGGTATGTGTACTTACCAAAAAAAAAGTCCCTGTTCTCAGAGACTTATCGGGCACTTCAGAAAAACAGAAGAGAATATTTCTATATAACCACAGTAAATTATCATCTTTATTGTTCCACTGGTATTTTTTCCCCTTTACCTGTTCTTAATCCTGACTGTGTATTAATCACCATTAAATAAGTCTTTAATCACATTGCAGAGTACTTAGGATTCAGCCCATTGGTTAGTAATTAACCTACCTTGCCTTTAGCCATAAACCTTTACATTGCAGCCCTGCTTTTGATATATGAATCAACAAGTCTGAAAGTCTTAAACTCTGTTCAGATTAATAGCTGACCAAATATAAAACATATTTTTCCATTTAAAGACACCTCCTACTCTTTGAAACTTACTGCTTTCTCAAAGGTAGGTTAACATAAGACATAACTGTGACTTAAGGCATCATGAAATTTAAGATTTCACACAAAAATGACAGTGGTAAGATTCCTATTGATTTGCCATCTCTTGCAAGTTAGTATGTTCTGCATATTCCTGCCAGGAAAGCTCTGCAGGTTTCTGCTGATCCATTAGGGTAACTCAAGGCAACCATCTGCATCTCCTTTTTGCTTCTAAGGGTACAACCTGTCAGATTAAAAAAGAACAGAGTACCAAGTATGTGCATCCTTTCAGGTTGTTTACCTGATGTGTCTCAGCCATCCCACTGGACTCCGAGCATCTCTGAGAACATCTTTGTGCCTGCAGGGTAGGGGTATTAGTGAGACTTACGCCAAGTATGGTTCAAATTGGACTATTTTGATTCTACCTTGCTACATATGTAGTTACTGCACCGTTCCTCCCCCAACTACGACAAATCGAGCTGGTTGCTCCTACCAGGCTATGGCTTCTTACTTCCTTTCAAGAATCCTCTCACTTCTGGTAACAAAAGATGATGTTCTCCCTTGCTTCCTTCCTTTTCAACATGAGGCTGCCCTCTCCCATAGAGAGGCTGAGCAATTTGCTGTTCATTTGTACTCGCTCTGTGGACTGGGCAGAGTGCAAGTAGCCCCTGACTGATTTCCGTAAGGCAGTGATGACGGGAGCAGAGACACAGAGAACCACCAGCAACTGATGGCAGGAATAATCATACCCGTTTATGCAGTAGGGGCCAGAACTGAAATGGAAACAATATTTTCTCTAGGCCCCCTCTTTTTGTTCCCTCCCTTTGCTGCAGAAGAGGATTCTGGTTCTGTGAAGCACTGATTAAACAAAAGAGGATGAGGAAACAAAGACACATGGAAAACTGAGGGAGGAAGAGAGGGGATTTAGGAAGAGAAATGGACCTTCAGCTCAAGCCATTTGATAGATGCCACAGTAGCAAGCCCCAAACAAGGCAAAATCAAAGTATAATAACCAATTTTTTAATTCTATTTCTGAAACTAGAAATGTTGGGGACTTAACTGGATCTGGATGAAATACTGCTCTCTTTATTAGTCAGACCTCAGAAAGAGATCTGCAGCCCACTTTAAATACTAATATTTGAATTACATTTAATTTCCAGTTGACCACAAGCAATTAATTTGGTTTCATTACAATGAAATTACTAAGATTACTGGGAGAAATGGAATGATTTCTTGACTCCTGCATAGACATTAGGGGGAAATTAAGGGCATAACTGCCTATAAGCAGTTACTATCTTATCAAAGTTCTCCTGAAGTGAAATATTTTAAGAACAAAATATCTGCTTGCAGAAGTTGTGCTCTTCCACAAAATTAGAATGACCTTAAAACAAGATCATGTCTAAGATAATTCATTTGACTGTATCCCTTTAAAAGAAAAAAGTGTAATGCTGTGAAATAGGACCTCATTAGATCATTGCTTATATCAGCTTTTTTTGACTCTTTATTGATATTTTTCACCTCCCACAGCCTCATTATCAGACTGGCAAAATTCTTTCTTACTTTTTCATTCCTTGTGGAATACATAGATTTCAGATCATTTTTATCCAGTACTTGACTTACTTTGCATGCTGGAATTAATCATTCTTTTTACACACTTGAAAAGCTAAAAAAAATGTACCACCTCAGATTCACCCATTTAATGTAATTATCTCCAGTATGATTAATAAAAGAGTACATTACTGACACATGGAGGTGGTTTTATTTAGTTGATATTCTTTGTCTGACCAGCAGTAGCATAATAGCAGGAATATTAAAAAGGAACAGGGAACTGACATCACCGTACTTTTACAGGACAAGTGTTCTTATGGAGAAAGAGGAAACTTTCCCTGGAGGGAAAGCATGTTCTTGGCAAGGCCTTGAGCTGTGACTCAGGGTATCAAAAGTCATTTTCCTATTCCAACCATAGATTTCCTCCATTATCTGGTACAAGACTGCTTAAACTGTGTGCCTGAGCATAAGTTAAAAATATCTTCCTTCCTCTGACTGCTGTCATGACTATTTATCACATGTTCTTCAAGGGAAAAATATTTCACCTCTTTGCGCATGTCTCTCCAGAGAGGGACTAAGCTGCCAGGCAGGCAGACATAGCCTATAGTTCTCCCTCTGCTCATCACAAGAGGAACACAGTCACCCGAATGCATTGCTCAATTAAGTCATTCTCAGTGAGCACTAGCTGGACTTCCAGGCTTTTGGGACACACATGTTAGATGCCCACAGAATACTCACTACAGAGTGCTATGGTATATTTTGGAGCTGAGTTCATACAGATTTCTGCCATTTGGAATACTTAACCAACAAATTGATGAATCTCCTATAGAAGTTACTTTTCTTTATAATGCCACAATTAAGCCTACTATATTTTTCCAAAATACCACAGGAAAAAATAAAAATGATTAATTTTTAAGAAGCCATGTATTTTACTATGTCTAATTACCAATAGGTACAGATTTAGTTAGAGATATATGTTTCTCTGATGCAGGCTTATTATTGCTATGAATTTCACAAGTTGAAATGAATGCATACTTGCTCTAATAGTTAAGCTTAAATTCAGAATTTTCCAATTTAAGTTATATTTGAGCTAAAGAATACACACACACACATACACTTTAAAAAATAGTACTTTGGCTTTGTCTTCTTATGGTGCCCACTAAAGGAAGTGTCTTTACAGAACATATGGCATTTCACAGGACAGGGAATATTCTAAACCTGGAACTGAAAAATAAGCTTAGGAAAAGTAGTTCTAGCTGAAAAGCCTTTCTTTTTTTGGTAGATGTCAACCTCTGCTGACTCTAACAATCTCAAAACATGACCCAGAAAGACAAAGTGTGATTAGACTTCAGACTAAGACACTTGCCTTTAGACGTGTACATGAGAATGTCTATAAGTATACGAGGTTCTAAGTTCCTAGTATGATCCAAGAAGATCTATCCAGTATATTCAGTAGCGACTCTGAATTTAGTTAGCTCCATTTTAAACTCTGTTAGCTGTGCTGGTTAGGTTTCCAATAATCTGGGCTGAATCCCACCCTTTTATCTCCAGCTGGCTACTCCCATACAATGTGTGTTCTATTAGTGAAAACTGATGTCTTGCAATCATCTAGAAAACACCAAACAATTTGGGTTAGCCTTGTAATAAGCAGCACTGCAAAGTTCTACTTCATGTGTGGGCTGCCCCTGTCAGAGTTGTTTGTGTCTTGGCCAAGTTATATTTGTAGTTACATCTCCTGGGCCAATGAAGCCTTGAAGTGGTGATTCACAGCTCAAGGGTAAAGGTCTACACATAGAAAACACTTACAATAGTGCCTGTAAAATCCTGCCCAGGATACTGCAAAATAATTATCTAAGAGAATATAAGGATTCAGTATCACAGCCAGATGCAATATCAAATCAAAAGTCTTGATCAAATGGTGTCTGAAGTATCATCTTAGCCTCTCCTCCCTGATCGATGATTACTCCAACTCATTAGCATCAGCACAGAATGGTTCCTGACAGGCATTTTGTCAAATGTGCCTTGATCATCCTTGGGTGATGGCCTGAGTCTCTTAGGTTGACATGGGGATAGAAAGCTGAGTGTCAGTAGAATGGCCAAACCATTGCAATCCGTTCCACATTGTTACCCATTCTTGTGGCCCAGTAGAGAAATCAGCACCCAGCTTAGTAGAAGTGGACAAAATATACATGAAACTGCTGGTGACATTCATAAACTGCTTTGAGTAAAGTATCACCAACCACGTAAAATGATAATACTGTCAATAATGGTTCATACAATTTGCAACTTCCACATAAAACTTCTTCAGCCAATCTCCAAACAAGATGACAGAAAGTTGACATTATTAAAGGTGATATAGGAAATTGAGTTACTTCTCATTCTGGGAGGAGTTTTGTCACTGCTTTTAATAAGTAAAGATTGTGGAGGCCCAGTAATCAGCTGGACATGAAGGAACATATCAAATATCAAGTTAGGGACTGAAGACCCTACAAGATTACAAGTCTAATAATTATTTTTTACAACTTGGTGTTTTCTTTGGAATGCTTACAGAATTACTGTGTCTCCTACTGAACATTCAAAGCTTGAGAACTCCCCATTTGTTGCTGATTGCTGGGGTCCCAACTGTTCACATTTTCAGGAGCGTGCCAAAGCATTCGGTCACTCATTTGTTACCTCCAGCACACTGTTTTCAGAAGAGTTTAGGGAGTTCAGTCTCACAAAGCCATTGCTCAGGCAAATCCTTTATACTGGTGAAATCTTAAAATGGCAAGTTTGGATTTTCTTTGTGGTTATTTATCTTTGTAGGAGGAGACAGAGCTAAATGTAAGTCAGGTTCACAAAATCATTTTTCCATTCTTTACAATTAATTTGTTTAATCTTGCCATCAACTAATCTGGAACTTTTCTCATTTTACTCACTTGTCCTCAGCAAATGGTCTTTTAGGACTATCATGGAATATTATGAATTATATATATTAATTATGCGTTTATGATATTTCCAAGAGATGTAAAGTATGAGACACTGTGCAAACAAATATAAGACGCAACACCAAAGCACTGCAAACTGAAAAGACCACTGATTTACTGTTTATTCTTCAGTACATTACTCAATCTCTTCCAGCATTTTTGGGTCTGTTTATTATAGTTCTCCTTAAAATTTACCTTCTTTAAAACTGGCACTTAGTAAGAGGTCTCTGACCTAAAGTGTACATGCAAGATCCAATATTCAGTACAAATATGTATAATCCAAGGAAACAGAGAAACATATGCTTTTAATATTCCAATTCACTGACATAGCCAGTATCCATGCCTCAAAACTAATTTGAACCAGTTACATATATATGATAGGATGAAAGCAGAAGTATCTTTCAGGAATCTTTCTTCATTTCAGAAAAGATCAGAATCTATTCCCTTCTAATCCAGGTCAGGCTAACATTACTCAATGCATAGACATACAGCATTTCACTTTCTTTCATCTGTGAAGGGTGATGCAAAGATCCCTGTGCCAAGGAAGAATAAGGCTGTCAGCCTACATAGTACCATTTAAATATAATATGGACATCCAACCAAGATCTGAAGGCAGAATATGTAATCTGACACTTTTTCCAAATCAACAGGCTGTCTCAGCTTGGATGTGCGTTGTGAAAAAAAGAGATACAGGCTTTCTAGATACCAGCTGACTCTTGCAGGGCCAATTTGATTTGTCTTTACCTCACTTCAGAAGGTTACTGTATACACATAACCTTGAATAGGGGGGTGGGAATACCTAATCTTAAGAATATATATGTCTCATTTCCATAGTATGTACAAACTTCAATCTTAATTAAGCAAATGCTTTTGTACTTTTCTGTAACTGAAGAACTAAGACACTAAGTGGATCTGTGATTTAGGTACATTAGGCCTGAAGCTGGTGCATAACTCCAGCAACTGGAACATATAATACTTCTCCTCCCCATATATCTTTATAAGAAAAATTCGAATTTACATGACAATATGCAGCATCACCTGCCTGGCAAAGGCTATCAAGTATGATTTAATTTGCCTATGAATATTTTCCAATCATTACAGTCAAAAGAACCCTTTCATCCATGTAACATGGTCCTCAGACCTTGAAGTACTTACAAATCTGCTTATTATTTTATGTGAGAGTAACAGCATTGTAGCTATGAAGGTCATCAGAAATACACCAATATTCACATCTGCAGGATTTGTAACTAACCCCACAGCAATAATCTTACTCTTCTCCAAAATATTCTATTAGCAAAAACAACTGGTGCTAATAGCTTCATGTCACAGTCCTGCCTCCATCCCTTGCCACAGACACCATGCCACATGTCCTTGTCTGACATGATATCTCTCTAAAAGGACATGATTATGGCCTTCCTGTCTCCCATTTGCATCAAGATACATCTAGTCTATATGATCCATGAGAACACATGCGAGGGGAAAAATAAAAACCAACAAACCAACAATCAAAACATTCAGAACTAGACCAGTAAAGCCCAGAAAATATGGTGAGTGTGAAAACCATGAGCATGTACTGTCATAGCATGAAGTGAACACCATGTGGAACATGCAAAGATTTGAATAAAATTAACACCTATCCCTCCCTTCAGTGTAGGACTTAGAGCTCAAAGGCTGCTTCCACATTGCAGGCAAAAGAATAATTTAACTTCCTGACATTACCATATTTCTTTCACATCTCTACCCGATCAGTGAAAACAGCTGATAGAGCCATACAAATAAAGCAATAGCCTGAATAACACCATCATTTTGGTACTGTCTACCACTGCTCAAAGCAGGGGGGAAAAAAAAAAAAAAAAGAAAAAGTTTGATCTCTAGTTATTTCTGTTACCTTAGTTGCCTAAATAAAGTAGTAAAGAAGATCCCTCTGCAGATTCTTCTCTGTTTCTAGGTAGAACATATTTCTATGCATGATTCAAAATCAAAAGGCAGGAATTTTGCTGGGACCTTGCACTAAAATGCTGCTGTCTTGACTCTTTAGTCCAACAGTGAGACAGGGTGAGATGTTTTCTTGAGCAAAGAGTGGGAATGGCGGGATGAGGAAACAGGGAGGTCTGTCATCCAGCAGTGAGGGAGAAAGGCTCCCAACCAACATGACTGTCCATTCCATATCACAGAGAGGTTGTTGCCCTGCATATTATGTAATCAGATACTTTCAATTGCTCATAATCCATCACGATTTTCAGCTGGTGCAAGAACACAGCACAGCTGAATTCAGAGACAAGGCATTTTATCCAGCTAAGGATCTAACTTAAATTCAGCCAAAAGGAGTTTTAAACATGTTCTCTTGTGATATAACTGGATAGCACATTACTGGAAGAGTCAAATCCTTAGCTCAAAATTGCAACTGTTCTTCTGCACATTGGAGTGAGAACATTGCCTCAGTTCCAGGACAAATGCAGACCTGGATGCAGACAATCCCATAGAAGGGCTTGTATTTTCTAGCATTCTAATTCTAACTTGTTTCTTACAAGTTTCTGGGTATGGAGGTCACATCTAATTGCCAGCCTCATGTGCATGTAAGAGAGAGATACTTTAGTCATAATTAGTATAAATAATTACAGCTACATAAAAAGGCAAACCCAAAAAATATCTCATAAGAAAGCATTGTTTGTGCCATGTGTTTCTATGCACCAAATTGATTTTCAGTTCACACAATCTCTTTCATTTCTCCAATTACAAACCTCAGCTTAATTTGCAGCAAACATACACAGCAGGTGAAGATGTGAAAAGGGCAGTTGCTTTTGACAAACGTTGTGAATCTCCCCTTTATTTTTAATACTAAACCATAATCTGCACAGATGATAAGGTAATTAAAGCATAATGAATGTAGGGTAAATTATAATGACTGTATGGCTTAGGAAAAAGACACTTCAGAGCAGCATACTAATGTCTGAGAACAGGAGACAGTCATTATGCCTTACCAGGCCACTGACAGATGGCTACAAACCATAAACTGTTGAGGAATTTTCAAACTGGATAGGACATAGTGATTTCCATAAAAGAACCACAAAGAAAAATCTATCATAATTAAAACAAGGGCAGACTTGTGCATTAAGGTGCAAGATGAAATTGTCTGGGCATAGGGAAAAACATATTCATCTTCTCTCAAAACACTGAATCCCTTTCTAGATGGGATCCTCTGTATACTCAAGAATATACCCGTTACTTTAGTTCAATCCCTGCCATGGTGACCATTGAATTTCAAATAAGTTTTAAACAGCCATCCATTTCCTAAACCATACAATGATTCAGAGCAAACAGCCTGTGACAAACCAACAGTGCATGAGGCGAAACAAGGACAGCCCATGCGCGTATGTTGGTGCTGCTGTTGCTCTCTCAAGCCCTTGTGCAGACTGAGAGGCAACCGTTTCCCACTCTGAATCCATCCTCTGAGAGCAGACTTGCAGGATAAGCACAGAAGACTTCAGTTTAGCAAAGCTAATGGTGGAATAAAGGCTTAAGAAGTGGACAAGGGAGTTAATGCATCTGTTCTTTCTTACTCATTTAAAAACTACGGCTAAATGAAGAGCTCCACAAAATGGTTTCAGATATGCATAATTGAGTCTACTAAATGTTTCAGCATTTTATTAGTAATTCTTAGAGCAGGACATCACTGTAATGTAATATTACAGTCTTCATTATATAACCTCTCCTACTAAAATTTAGCTGACAATCCTATTTCATTTTTTTCTTTTGGCACCTTGTTTAGATTTCCATCTTAAGTAGGACTTTAAGATACACTTTGGCAGAAAGCTTTCCTGCGCAGATCATCCCATTTAAAAATTAATACCTTGCTGGCTCCACTAATCAAAGCTGGAAGAGTTTACATTAGTGTTTTAAAACCAGAGTGCATGGTTCATTAAAATCCAGCTTCACCAAGCTTAAAAGAGAGGGGAATGCAAATGGGTGCAAGGGAGACTGAGCTGCTATTACTTTTATTCCTTTCCTACTCCCAAAGAATCTGATTCATTTACACTGCAACCTTTCAACATGACCTTTTTAATCGGGCCCACAACACATAAGAACAAAGTTATCTCTGCTGTTATATGTTTCATATGTTCCCATATTAAAGGAGAATACAAGAAATCCAAGGACCATTTTTTTCAATTACTACCACTCTTCTTTGACTATCTCACACTATTCTGCTAGACTCTGAACAAATAAATACTAAAGTCTAGTATAAGCAGTGATCCAATTTTAAAAATGGTATTAAACAAGGTTGTAACATACATAGCCTGAGAGATACAGGCCTTATACTAGCGAATGTTATGAAGATATGAAACTCCTCTACTTAAAGCTCAAAAGATCATCTCTGAACTTGGTTTGTGAGTCCAAAAATATCACTCACAAATTATAGATCTATGAGACTATTTTCACCACTGTTGATTATTGTGATGTTTCTTCCATGTATTTCTAACTCACTATGTGAAACTCCAGTCTACAAAAGCTAAAGCTGAAATAATTATTCTTTGCAAGCATGCTGTTGGCATTAACAAAGGGCTCAGCTAAACCACGCAAAGATTTCCTCTGAAAACAAAATCAGCACAAACCATGACTATTTAGGACTCTAAGTTACCTTTGTGAATGGAGTTATTTGCTACATAGTCCTTGTCCATCCTGCAAGCATTCCACCCCTCTAAGGCAGCATTTAGTTTCCTAAACAAGGATCTTGATTGGATCAAGTCACTTGTACACTGCTGAAGACCTCAGAGCTGCCTCCACATCCAATCTGTCACCACAGTGTAGCTGCCGTAGTTAGGCACATTTATTTACAAGACTTAGGAAACTCCTCTGGAACAGGAAGAGACTCCCTCAAGAGTGAGGAGTCTCTTTCTCTGCTGTTCTCCAACTAGAAGGAGTTTAGACAGGGCTCACACAACATTGGCTACACCAGCTGGATTTGTCACTGACCACGCAGAATAAAGGTATTGCAAACACCGTGGGACTCAAGTACCACATTTACTACTCAATGTCTAGGTCTGACTTCCTAGTTTACCTTAACATATCCTAGCAGAAAGAATTCACAATGTCCAGGAACACTAGTGATATAAAAACTCCTTAGAGACACTTTATTCTGCATAAATTTAATTTTAATTTGTCTACTGAACATGTGAAATTTAGAGTTATATGATTATTATCAAAATTCTCTTCACCAAGCTGGTGTCAACACATAAATTTACTGCCATGTCAATATTCCCTTTGCAATTTTCCATATGCAAACAATTCCTACAAAATCAAACATAAAGATTTTTTTTTTTTAATTTGTCTTTAACTGAAGTTGCCAGCTTATTCTAGAAGACAAGGTGACTTCTACTTCAGCATAATTGGTATGCAACTCACATCAGGTGTGTTTCTTATGTCTACATTTTTCCTGGCTGTATTTCTGTAAAGTTAGAAGCTGACTTTCTCATTTAAGCTCCCTGACTCAACTGGGTAAATTGTGATACAGACCCTTTGCCAGATGAATATTTTATTCTTTTCGTAGCCAGCACAAACAAAAATTACTCTACGCAAAACAAAATCTTACCTAAAACTTTCTAAACCTTACATAACTAAACTTCAAATGGGGTCTGCCATCTCTAGCAGTGGAGAATTCTCTGTCCAGTGACAGCTGCCCACTTTGCTCCAGCAGCTTTGATGCTTTCTTTCCACAAAAGAAGCACCAAAGGTGTGTGCTGCCATCCAGAACTCAACAGGCTGGAGAAACATGATGATGGAGCTACCTCATGAAGAACAAAGGGAAGTACAATATCCTGCAGCTGGAGAGGAACAACCCCAGGTACCATTGTGTGCTGGGGAAGCACCAGTAGGAAAGGAACCTTGCAGAAAAGGATCTGGGGGACATGGTGGACACCACATGGAACATAAGCTAGCAATGCAGACTTGTAGCAAAGAAGGCTGATGGTGTTTTCAGCTGCATTAGGAAGAGTGCTACAAGCAGTTCTTGGAGATGGTCCTTCTCCTCCACTCAGTGGTGGTGAGGTCACACCTGAGATACCGTGTCCAGTTGTGAGCTGCCCAGTACATAAGAGACAGGAACATGATGAAAACTGGGGACTGTCACCCTTTCCTCTTCTGTGAGGAACAGAGCTATATTCGCTCAGCCTGGAGAAGAGAAAAGCCTCAGGGGGAATTTCATCAGTGTATACAAATGCCTGAAGGATAGGTGTACAGAAGATGGAGCCAAGCTCTTTTCAGTGGTGCCCAGTGGCATGACTAGAGGCAACAAGCGCCAACTGAAACACAGGAGGTACTGTCTGAACATAAGGAAACAATTCTCCTGTGAGACTGAGCAAGCACTGGCACTGGTTGTCCAGTGATGTTGTGGCCTCTCCACATAGTTGGAGATACTCAAAAGCCATCTGGATATAGTCTGGGCAAGCAGCTCTAGGGGACCCTGCTTCAGCAGATATGTTGCACCAGATGACCTCCAGAGGTCCCTTCCAAGCTCAACCATCCCACAACTCTATGAAAAAAAAGTCTCAGTAACAGTTTCACTTGCACCCAGAACCCAAACTGGATTTCTGCATACTGTAATGACAAATTGATGTAAAGGTCAGATTAACAGAGCTTTCCCAGGACATCAAGCTCTAACTCTAGCTACTAAAGGTAAGAAAGTATTATTAAAGGAAGTTATGAGATCAGTCTGTGTGGTGGATTAACCTTGGATAACAGCCAAACATCCACCCAGCTGCTCACCTTTTCCTTCCCCTCTCCAGTTAGCAGGATAGGGGGATGAAATGGGACATTAAAACAACACCCTCCTCCTAGTCTCCTCCTCCTCTTCACAGGCTTGCTCAGCATCTACAGTTACCTCCTGCACCCTCAACTTTTCTACCTTTTCCCTCACCCTGAGCCACACAGGGGGATGGGGAATGGTGTCTGGGATCAATCCAGAGCAGCTCGTCTTGTCCACTCCTTCCCCCTCACTTCCTCTGTTCCAGCGTCAGCCCTGCATGGGCTGCCGCTGCTTCAGGCTATACCCGCCTGCTTTGGCAAGGGGTCTCCCATGGGCTGCAGCCTCCATAACTGCTCTGCCATGGACCTCTTCCTCTGACCTTGTGTTCCCTCCTCTTCTCCCTGTGGCATTTTTTTCCCTTTCTTAACTATATTTTTCCCAAGGCAACCCCTCCTTGGCTGTGGGCTCAGCCATGCCCTGTGATGGGTGGGTAAGAGCTGGCTGGAACTGGCTGGAACAGGCTGGAATCAGCTGGAACTGGCTGGAACCGGCTGGAACCGGCTGTGTCTGGCACGGGGCAGCCCCGGCCACCCCTCACAGAGCCCCCCGCCCCCATAGCCCCCACTGCTGTCAGTATGCCATAATCTATCTCATTTTGGAATACTATGTGCATTTTACCCCTTTTCCCCTCCAACTCTTCAATTAGTGTTTTCATCAGAATTACTCAAATGTGGCACACTGTTGAATCCAGACATCAGGGTTTGTAGCTGTCTGGTTCGTTTTCTCTGTCTTCACTAATAAAAGCTGAAAAGCATGAGAGAATCAATTATGGAATAGGTGTGAGCAACAAGGGATAAAAAGAGTATTTATGAGGGGACAGTCTTACAAAACCCAGGTATCTGCCATGGCACCATCTTAGGAAGCCGGGACAGACTGTCTGTGTCAGCCCTGGGGGTCAGCACTGTGAATAGAACAGAACGCTTTGGGTTGGAAGGCACTTAAACATCATCTGGTCCCAACCCTCTTCCATATGCAGGGACACCTTTCACTAGACCAGGTTGCTCAAAGCTCCATCCAATCTGGCCTTGAACACTCCCAGGGATGGGGCATCCACAGCTTCTGTGGGCAAGCTGTGTCACTGTCTCACCATTCTCATAGTAAAGCATTTCTTCCCAATATCTCACCAAAGCCTGTCCTTATCATTAGACATACTCCTCTAAGGATATAAGTAAGTCATAAATAATCCCTCACAGAACAAACAACCCATTAGAAAAGGATGTTGATTTACCGTGTAACACAGGAGGAGAAAGGACAGTTCTCTGTTGCAGGAAGAGATTAATTCTTTAGAAACTTACAGCTATTATTATTGATTTCACTTTGTAGTAGTCTTGCAAAAGTCAACAGAACTATTTGCACAGGAAAATGAGCAAATTTTGTTATAAAATCTCATTCTCTTATTCATGTTTCACTCTTTTTTTTTTTTTAATATCTCTTTCAGTGTAATTTTCCCTCCTCAAAACAGAATTCTAGGGTTCTGAACTTTCTATCAGTCACCAAAGTCATTAATCTGCATTAGCAAGATTAACAGTGAAGATGAATCAATAAATTAAATAATCTCTTTTCCACTTAATCCCTTTTTATTTGGTAACATGCAACTGTTGACTCAAGACAGTACCAGAATACATGTACTTTATGAACATAATATCATGCAGATCAAGAAAAGTTTATGGAGGTTCTTTTGCACACCCTATACATATTCATACAACTGATTTCTATTGATTCAGATTTGTGATTTCTGATGATTATCACATAGTTCAAATAAACATACTAAAAATAAAGATCTCTTTGGTAGCCCATAGATCTCTCTATTAATTTCAAGTGATGGATGTTTTATAAATGTGTTACCCATCCAGGTGCAGAAATCAAAGTTAGGCCTTCTCCCACATACAGGGAGTTCAGAAAGCCATGTAGGATACACAATCATGCCACATTTAGGGGCACAAGGAGTCAAGTACTTCATGTCAGTGACGGAACTTCTAGGGCAGAGAAATTAACTCTTTTTGTACCTCCCTAACAGTCCAGTGGTGGGACATTCTCCAAGGAGATGGGACTGAGAAAAGATGGAATTAAAGCTCTTTTTAGTTGAGAAAGGAGAACTGAGTCTTCGACAGCCTGGGAAAGTGCCTTCCATGCAACACTAAAGTACATAAAGCAGGAAATTTAGCTAGGTCTTTCTGTGCCATGAAACAAATTTTTAAATTATCACTTGTTATATATTGTGAACTACCTAAGCAGTGTTTGTGCTTCCTGAGCAAGTCTTGACAGTATTTAAATCAGATAATGAAATAAACATTGCTGCTGACAAACAAAGAGAACTGGCCAGAAGTATAAGCCAAGATCAGCAAAATCTGAATTAATCACAAATCTGTGGCTCAGTACCAAGTCTTCTAGTGAAAAACTAACTACAGAATAAAATAAAATAGAGAGAAAGGAAGAACAAGAACCTCAGCTGGTTTAAGCCCTGTGGTGATGCCAGTGACTGCTGCCCCCCTGCTCCAGCTTCAGCTCTGGGAGTGACCCTGACGGGGTCGGGGTGGCACATACACAGCCCCTGTTCCCCAGTCACTGCCTGACAAACCACAGTCCTTTGTGTGTGGATGGGGGCCACTGCCAGGCTGCAGCTGGCAGCCCAGGAGAAGGAAAACAGTGAGGAGAAGAAAGCCCCACCATGAGTATCACTCTCCTCCTGCTGAGGACAGCAAGATGCTGGCGCTTTGTCATGACACTTTCTGCCCCCCCTGCTCCAGGAGGCAGGAAGCTGTCAGCCTGTGCTGTCTGAGCTAAATTGGAAGGAAAAGCATGACTGTCCATAGAAAGGGATTCATATTTGAAGGCTTTTATGTGTAAGTGTATTAAAGAGGCATTTATTTCCTTTTTTAATCAACTGGTATTACAGCAATTGGACTAACAATAAATGTTTGGTGTGTTTTGATGAGATTTTTAAGGTATTCACTGGCCTAACAATAGTTCCATATGCATATACATATATATGCATATATATGCATATATAATATCTTCCCTTTTTGGCCATAAAATCTTTTGAGTGCATTGTCCACTGCTTTTTTGCCTGGCAGAGTTTTTTGTTAGCTTTTTGGCCATAAGGGATCTTATTTTATCTTCCTGACTGTTTCTGTGAAGAACACCTTTGTGAGGGCAGTGGTCTGTTACAGGGACCAGATGCAAAGACCTGAGTCTAAATAAATTACCTGTAACTACTTGAGAAAGGTCCAAAAGAAGCAGGAATTGAACTGAGATCATGTCTGTGCTCAACATAAATTCACCTTAACTGTCAGGGTAGTGCTTCACCATGGTACTTTTCATCTCTGGGGCTTCCAAGGCACTTTGCCTATGAAATCTCTGTGTTAATTATTCATTAAATTCTGGTTTCATCTTCCTGATCATTGATACACAATAGTTATTCTACAGAACAAAGCAACAGCCAACAGAGAGCATGGGTAGAGAAGTAAACTGTTAACTATATTAAAAGTGAACCAGAAGGCAGAGCATAGTTATACAGCTGAATGTATTTTCCAGCTTAAAAAATAGCACCTTCAGCAATATAATGCCTGTAAAATTGTCCCATATATCAATTTGTTAATAAAAAATTGTGTCCTTTTGAATCACTGACACATTTTACAGCACATTGTACTTGATGACCATAAAACTCTTAAGGGTCATGACCTACCAGTAAAACCCTGCAATGAAAATAATCTTTCCCTTAGATTAATTCATAATGAAACACTTCTATTTTGATATCTTGAAGTAATTTGGATACCTGGAATTAGGTACTAACTGAAACTTTCTCAGAGGCCACAAATTTCCATTAGAGAGACAAATTTTCAAGAACGGTAATGAGTCCTTGGCATTTAGTACAAAAGCAGTTTAGTATGATTGGACATGCTCTGGGAGAAGAAAAATAAAATTTTCTCCTCCTCAGCTGGAAGAAAAATGACAAAGGAGAAAGGTGCAAAAGAAGCCCACAGTATAAGCTTTAACAGAGAAAACTTACATCTCTACAGTTTTAAAGCAAAAGGTTTTCTGCATTCTTCCATTTCACATTTTTGTGTCTGAGCTGGCAATTTGCCTGAAGGACTGATCCTCTGACAGAATTATTGTCAGGGAGGTCAGCTGTAAATTTCAATCAGTCAGTGCAGGGCATAAGGAAAACATTGTCAGGAATATTTTCCTGCAGCTTGGCATCAGATATAAACTGATGTATGTATGGCTCTAAGCATAAATTTTCAAATACTAATTCACACTGTAAACTGATAAATTTAAATTCTCACTACAGTCTGCTACTTAGGTACAAAATCTTCACTAATAGTTATGGAGAGAATTTTGCCACACTTACTGAAGCCAATGAACTTCTCAGAAAAGAGAAAGTGAGCATTTTATTATAGATATTAAACCCCAGGAATTACCAGGATAATCACTTGCTAAGCAGTCAATTAAGAGGAACCATGTTTATAGACATAAGGATTATAATGGACATCCATATAAATTACATATAAAATAAGACTAATTACAACATTTTTATCCAATTTTTGGTGTTGCTAGCTCATAGATTTTAATCATGGGGTTTTATCCGAAAAAAACCTTTAGATTTGATATCGTCTGAAGACACCAGGACATTACTACCAATTTAAATTAAGTTTAAAAAACAAAGCCAGAAAAGAAAACAAACAAACAAATTTTATTTTCCTAACCCTTCTGGTTACAGAGAGAAGCTTAAAAATGGGCCAGAAAGGCTTAAGGGTCAAAGGGGTGTTGACATAAGGCATATATCTGAAAGTGTTTTAACACATCTAAATGCATCATGGTAAGTAATTCCTATTACTAAACTCATGTCATGATTTTCTGAGTCCTGACCCACAGCTTTTAAAGCTTTGAAGCAGCTCTTTTGAAATTTCAGTCCCCACAGCATTATTCAGCCTTAAAATATTCTTTCAGCCCCATCCTTTCATATCAGCATCCAAATTCTGACTGTCGCCAAACTGATATATGTAGGCAAACTGAGAAATGACAGCATTTCCTTAAAGATCCTGCCTTATTGAAAACATTTTCCCAGAGAGATCCAACTTTGCTTTGGAGTTGGGGAAGCAGCTTTCAAAATGCAAAAGTGAGATAGTAGGGTGGGAAGTGTGAAATGGAAGACTGAAGACCATTGCAAGGGCTGGGGTTGCTGCTGCCACCTTACTGAGCAACTGAGCCCATCCTGCTGGTGCATGGCAAGACTCAGTTTGACAGCAATTCAAGGCAAAGCAAGCACTGCATAACTCACTCCAGTTTATTGATGTCTTTTTTTTTTTTTTTTGTAGTGGGGTGCTCAAAACTCCCCACAGTATTTCAGATGTGATTTAAGGGCTAAATAGAGGAAGACACTTCTCCATGGACACCCCCTTGTCGTGGGGGAGAAGCTTGCATGCCCTTATGAGGTTGTGAGCTGTGCTGGCG
>JAWWEE010000105.1:87646988-87673111 GCA_035221455.1 Xenops minutus | reverse complement strand
AATTCAAGGCAAAGCAAGCACTGCATAACTCACTCCAGTTTATTGATGTCTTTTTTGTAGTGGGGTGCTCAAAACTCCCCACAGTATTTCAGATGTGATTTAAGGGCTAAATAGAGGAAGACAATCCATTGCTCTGCCTGCTGGCTGTGCTTCTATTGATGCAGTTGCAGAATCTGTTTTTCCTCACTGCTGGCTCACACTCAGCCCACTGCCCACCAGTATCCCCAGGGTCTTTGCCACACAGCTACTCCCCAGTCTGGCATCCCCAATCTGTGCCACATCAAGGGCCACTTCCTTCTCAGGACTTGACATTTATCCTTGCTAAATTTCATCAGGTCATAATTGTCCCATTCCTTCTGCCTGTCTACACACCTCTGCATAGCAGCACACCAGCTGGTGCCACTCAAGTTTGGTATCAGCTACAAACTTCATGAGCAAGCACTCAGAAGCAAGCATGGATTTCTCCTCCAGGGGGATAAATAGGTTATAAAACAGGTGAGTCCTATCCTGCTTTCTGCAAATTTCCAGACACCCTGAGTGCAAAACACTGCGTGTGCTGGCTGAGCTGGGACTTTGGTTCAACCACACAGGTCATCTATATGTCCCTTTGGGAAGACACAACCTCAAACAGGGGAAGTGTAATCAAGAATTCTGGATCAGATTGGGAGAAAATTTCTAACAAAATGTTCCATGTTGTTCTTTTACGACAGTTACATAAGCCCTGCTTTACAAGGCCTCCATTCATAGCACAAGGCCCCATTACAGGCAGCAGTATATCCCTCTGACCCCTGTAACTTTGAGGGTTCAGCCATCATCTTGTATGCACATTGTCACTCAAAGACTGAAAGGACAAGCACCTCAGGCACAAAGCTAAAGGCAGCATATATAAGTCCTCAGAGGCTTAAACACAGTCCTCCCAGTGCAAGGGAGCTCAAAAAGAGGTTCACACAAGGTCTGGATGTCAGTGTTTGAAAGAAGTTCTCACATGGGTTCTCATAGCACTGTACAGTTAACTTCAGTCCTGCTCTGCTAACACAAACCCAAATCTTATGTTAGCAGGATAAGCAAACTGTTTTCACTTCTCCTTACAACTTGAGACAAAAATAACTTCTGTCATTCATTCTGTCCTCTACAGAAACAAAAGTCTTGTCTTGCTTGGTGGCTTGAGGATTCAGAAAACACAAACTGAAGGGGAAAGGCTGTTGCTATTGCAATAAAAGGTCTTTTGCATCCTCTGGTGCTCTCTGAAAAACAATCAGCTATTATTGGATATATACAAGAGCTAGGACAAAAGCTCCAGACCTAAGTTTACGTACACCAACAAAGGATGGGCAGACAGGACGGACAAAAGGAGATACATTCTTTAAGGATCATCTTCCTCATTCAGGGATGGGGATGCAGAGAGGACTTTGTAGTATTGAGGCAGAATCTTCAACTGGCCAAAACCTTGAAGTAAAATTTTTCCCTTTCTTCCACTGTGCACCTGCTGTAAGAGACAAAAAATCCTATTAGGATACAATTAACATATATCATATAACTATAAATAGTAAAAATTCATCTAGCAAGGAAAAAAGATCTTATTAAGACTGCTAACAAGCACATTCCCTGCTGACAACGTATTTCCATGAAGAGCATAAACTGTAGGGTCCTCACATAAGTTCTCTTAGCCCATCTTGCCCTACACTCCATCATGTTCCCTGGGAGTCAATGGCCCAAGCTGTTCTGGAGAAAGGCAGATTTACCTCTTCCCTTTTTTCCCATTTGAAGCAGGGTGCAGCAACAGAATACTTTTTTGTCCTCCAGGTATATCAGTGATGGGGATCGGGGGTGTTTGTTGCTATTGTTTGTTTTCCTTTAAGCAAAACAAAAAGGAGTTTCTGCCATCACAAGAAAACACATAGGAAGGGAAAAAGCTGGTACCTCTCACACTAGGAGGAGCCAGTGGGAAGACAAAGAGGTCCCAAATAATTACAGTCTCATGCTGGCTCTCAGCCTCCGGACATTTTTTAAGTCGAACAAGAGTCCATTTTTTACAGTAGGGTGTTATGGCTTGCTAGTGAGAATAATGCTATATGCAGTATTTGAATTAGGAACTGGAAATAAATTAAACAGCTTCACCTTCAGTGTGACAGAGTTCATGAAAAATCACTGAGAAAGCTATCAGAAAGTAGGCAGATTTTTTGAAGAGTTCTTTCCCTGTGCTTACAAGATGAAAGCAAGCTTGGTAACAAAAATACTGTTTTCTTACTGTTAAGGAGCTCCGTTATTAAAGTTGTGCTAATAAAGTCCATCTCAATCATTTGATTAGCCTCCTAATAAATCCATTAAGGGACCAACTTATCACAATGCCATTTTGCCACTTGGCCAAACTCCAACAGGAGGTAAAAAAATTCTAGTGAATAATGGGGAAAATCTGTAGCACCAACTCCATTTTGTTTCCTTTGAATCTCTATAAAGAAGACTTCCTGTATTTTGAGTAAGATTAAATTTAAACAATTTTCTCTCTTATCCTTACCTTAAGGGTTAAGTGGTTATGATGAGGTTCTGCTATTAAACTTCTTTCACAGTATTCAGGCAACCAGGAGGTGCACAGGCTGTGATTTACTGTTAATGGGACATCTGAAAAAAAAAAAGTTAGTTGAAATATGATTTGGAGAAAAGAATCAAGCTGATGATGTTCATTCCTCCTTCACCAGTAAGTAAACAGACCAGACAGAAATAGAGATCTAGCAGGCTATACCTACATTGAAAAGTGGGGCTGTGCAACAGGAGAGATTTCTAGAGTGAATTATTTGGTGCTGAGAACATGGTATGTGTCCACAGTATTTAAATTTTGAAGGTTTTGAATCAGTCGACTTCCATTCTGGTCAACAGTGTGAACATGGCTCATGGCTGCAGCACACCTTAGATTTTATTTCAGTCTACTCAGTCTGGAACGTCTTCACAGTACAACTCAAAGCATGGTAAGCAGGAACAATCAGCAAATTCACATCCAAAGTCTGTACCTTGTTTGAACTCAAATATTAATACAGTTGCTGCCATCGGGTCTGTTAACTAAGAGGTCTGGCATGCATGAGAATTTCTTGGCTATCTTCAGTGGCATAGCCAATGCTACTTTCTCTTTACAGATCAGTGTTCATTTTTACCTAAAATGTTTTTTCCTGTACCAAAGTCCAGGCCTCAGCATTCAGTGACAGATCCCTTAAATCACAAAAATTCAATTAAATATTTTTACTTCTGCAGTTTCACATTGCCTGCAATTTCCTACTTCTGTTCATACTGCTCCCCTCCTACATGATGCACATCTTGTTTCTGAATCCTCCAAAACAACTCCAATTACTTTATTAATAGTTGTTAGCACTGTATCCATATTTAGGTTTAAAACGCACGTAAGACTCAAAATTTAATCTGAATTAGCCTTAACCTTGTCATCTATGGGATGATGGATAATGTTGTGGTTAAAGCTGGATTATATTTTATTCCCTTTTTTCCAACATTGTTTTGGAGAAACTGCTCCTTTAAGAGGGAACCCATCACCGCAGCAGGGAAGGAGGAAGGACTGCACCCAGTAGTCCTGGCTGCAGGGGCAAAAGCAGAACTCTCTCCATCTGGGAGCCACCTCTCTTCCCCAGCATGGGACAAATAAAAGGGAGCAGAGGCAGGAGGCCTGTGAGCCACACGGCTCCACAAACCTTGGAGTGGAAGGCCATGAGGAGCCACCTTCCGCAGCACAAGCCTGTGAATTCCCAGCCAAGGCAAAAAGGACCCGAGCCCATGCGTGGACATGAACCGAGCAGCTAACAGTATAACTCTTTTTTTGTGGACAAATAGTTTTTCCTAGGTTTTGCTTTTGTCCCTGGAATTTTGGTGTGGGGGTGGAGGAGACTAGAAGTGATCTCACTTTGCCGTTGGTTTGAATTACTCTGTTTGTATTGTTGCTGTTCCTGCCATATTTCTTATAAATAAACTGTCATTTTTTTCACTTATATCTCCTTGTGATTTGTCTCTCTGTGTTGGTGAAATGGGGAGAGGTTTTTAAAAGGGAAGGTGACCCATTTGTTGGTGTCCCCACCCTAGTATTTGTCTTTAAACCAAGACACTTATAGAAAATACTACCTCTCTAATAGAGAAGACTCAGAGAAGACTCCTACAGTTGTGTCCATCAGTAATGCCCCTTCTTCCTTTCTCTTCTCCCTGTTGCTGTCTCTTTCTGAGAGCCTCTTTTCATGCACAGTTACTACAGAAGTTGGGTTATATAGCAACAGAATTTGTTGCAGAATTCTATAATATGTTCAGCTTCCCCAAAATGCAGGTATAGATAAATAATATAAATCTGAGGTTACCGTGTTCATGCTTCAATCATTTGGATGTACTTGCTCTGTTTCTTTTTGATCCCTAAGAAAATGTGGAGTTTTGACCATAGGTCATCAAGAATGAAAAAAGTTAACATCCCAAAGAAATATCTAACTGACCCTTGAAGCAGAAGACAGATAAGATGACCTCTCAAGTTTCCCTCCAGTACACATTCTATGGTTGTTACAGATTTGCACCAAATACTCAGTTCTGGGAAAAATTGCCATTATTGCAACTTTATCAATGCATGTCCATGTTTAATTATCACTCAATCGCAATTCTATGATTCAATAATCAACAACTTGTGTCCTTAGGAGTTGGAAAGGGAGAGATCTTTTTTCATTAGAAGGTATTTGAAAGAGGAAGACAAAATCACCTCATTAATGTCTTTAAGTAAATAACCTATTTTGGCACTTTTTTTTTTTTTAAGAGATTTATTCCCTAGATCAATAGCTTAAAAGGAAGGTACTTGCAAATATGAAAAAAAAAAAGTATCTACAAATATTTCTTCTCAACCACACCGATACAGTATTTAATTTGGAATTTGTGAATATTTTATACATCAAATTTTTGTTCATATGAAGGCTTAAAAAAAGTCTTGAAACATACATTTGTTCATTAAAAGAATAAAAAGAGAAAAGAACAAAGCTATATTAAAAAAATCTTATTGCCATGGTAACTAAACATAGGCTAATTTTGTAACCAAATTTTACTGGGAGGACAGAATAGATCATTACCTCATATCACCTAATCAAAGATTAAGAAACTCCTCAATAAATGATGCTTCCTCAATAATAATGACCTGAATACAGAATTCTAAAAAAGTCATGAAAAGCCATAATTTTAGACATGTTTATATGATACCAACAAACATTTGCAGACAAGCATCTTTGTTTTAAACCTTTTAGAGGCTATTTGCAAGGAAGAAAAAATGTGAAGCTAACGACTACATTCCTTTCAAATAATAGTGTAATGTTTAAAGGCTAACTACCTGCGCTATAGAAAACATTCCCCCCCAATTGTTTTTAGAGGATC
Organism: Xenops minutus; assembly: GCA_035221455.1. Taxonomy (NCBI): domain Eukaryota; kingdom Metazoa; phylum Chordata; class Aves; order Passeriformes; family Furnariidae; genus Xenops; species Xenops minutus. Next base: position 87,667,723 of record JAWWEE010000105.1, on the reverse strand, counting down.
AAAACTGTATACAGTGTTTTGTACTGAGAAAAAAGGATTAGATGTGTTTGGTTGGCAGAATGGTACAGTGAGTGACAAGCTGCTCACCTTACCTGTGCCTACCAGTGGTCCAAACATGAGAACTTATATGGGATGTGAATTTTTTAAAATGCCACAGAGTGCAAATGCTTCAAATCAGTAAAGGGGAGGGAAACATCCATCAGACTAATTACTATCAGCAGGAAAGAAAGAGACACTAGATTAATTTCTTTGTCCATTTAAGATTTGACCTTTTAGCCAAAGCTACCAACAAAGGCTTCCATCTAATGGCAATTTTGGTGGCAGTTTCTGTGACATGGCCATCCATTTGTGGCCTTCTACCCTTGCATATTCCTTGTAACTGAATAGCCACTTCATTATTAGGACCTGGATTGCACTGAGCAACACATTTTCATGAGTTAGCACCTATTCAGCCCTCACAGAAAGCCCGGACTTCTCTACTTCACTGTTATATGTTGCCTGCTGTTCTGTACTTTATGGAGCAAAATACTAATGCAGAGTATAACAAATTCCCCACCAAAATACATGAGTTTAGTGATCATCACTTCATAGCACACTGAAAATGTCATTGTTTCTTTTAGAAAAGATGACAAGTAGGTGCTATTTAATATGCAGAGTCTCTTTTTTAGTTCTGGTACTGACCAAGCTGTTCCGAATGAAAACATCTCTCTTTTATTTATTTTCCTTAATAATTTTTTGCATGGTCTCATCAGGCCTGATAGAATGGAAATAAATTATACTTCTTATTTCATAACAAACATGCATTACTTCCAACTCCTGAAAAAAAATCCCAGAAAAACATTTTGCAAGAGCACTATTGGCAAGTTTTCTTTCAATACTTCCTAAGGACCAGATAATCATCCATTATGTCAGATGTTGGACCTTTTATTCCTCAGGCTCATTGTAGGACTGCCTTCATTTTAACTTCAGGCAATCTAAGATGCTACTTCTTATGTGGTCAGATACCATTTCCACTTACCAATGAATATTTCAGTATTTCATATTAAGTATTCATTGGAGCAGGAAATAAAACGATGCTGTTTTGCTTCCCTACTGGGTGCCCTAACTAGTAGCCTGTACAGCCCCAGTCTGTTCTGCTTTTTGTCATTCATTTAATGAATATTTAAGTCGTGTGTACAAAGTGGATTTATTACAAGACAATAAAATGTAAGGATTAGTGGAAAAACATTGTACAACCTGATTCTTAAATCAATGGTCTCTAAAAGAGGAAGGGGAGGGAAGATATGCACTTAATCACATTAAATGACATCTAAATACATATTGAAACCTGTGTCTTCCAAAAGTTAACATCTGTTCTGCCAGTTCTGCTAGTACTTTTATATGATAGAAACTAAGCAATTTGAAGCTACTAGAATTGAGGCAATGATGAATAAAATTTAGTTGCAGAGTCAGCTTCAGTGACTGCAAGTCTAATGGATATTCTGTGAACATTAGCAGGAGGCTAAATGTTACACTGAGGTACCTGGAGCAGCACATGAGTGCATATTTTGATGTATCTACAACAGGGTATCCAGACTCAACAGGATTTATATGATTGCTACAGAGACAGCAAATAGTTTTCTGTTTCTTAAAAAACCTCAGTATGAAAACCATCCTTAGGAGCTCTGTGGAATTAATTTTCCACATTTTGCTCGTTCTTTTATGGGTAATTTCCAACCGATAATGAAGTGCAAGTGAGTGAGGACTAAGGAAATATTCCAAGAAAGAATCTTCTCTGGTTTTAATTATTTCTAATTTTGATGACAAATAATAATGTCAAGTGCAGCTTGTTAAGAATTCAAAATCATTTATTGAGAATGTGCTATCAAATCCATGCTATCCATGAAACAATGACAGCATCATCTCACACAACAAAAGAAAGCTATTTTAGCACAGCATTTCAGAGGCTCTATTACAATCTCTAAGAAGAGTAAACATCTTGAAGCAAATTGCATCAAGATTTTGTTTTGAAAAAGTGAAAAATGAAATCAATCTTTGAGAAGACAGGCTCACTGAGGCATCTATGACGTCAAAAAAGGATGACATGAATTTATTCTCTCACTGTTCTCACCTTACTGGATAAGGGTAAAGCAACAGAGTCAGGGTAGGAAACACCCCAGCTTTCCTTAGTGCACATAGGGCTGGGAGAGAGACTGTCCAGAGGCAAACCTACTCTGCATGTTGTAAGGGACTGTGTGATAAGGAGACAGTGAGTTAACAAACTTGGTTCTACAAAGAAAAGAGGTAACCAACACCTATAGATTCACCACACAAATCTACTGAAGCCTAATGCAGGACTGACTAACTGATAGTTATGCCAAAAGCCTACTTGGTTGTGTAAATACCATAAGGAATAACAACTATGGAGACCTAAAACTTGATGGACAGAGAATCACAGAATAGCCTTCATGTATTGGAAACAGCAGATCAGCAAGAAGTTAGTCCTGCTCAGTATAAAATATCACTCTATATTGCCAAGAGGCAGGCCTCTTAAAACGTGGAAGGTAGTGAATCACTCATTGTCTACCTTTGCACAGAACCTCTCATGTGGCAAGTGTATACTCATTAACAGAAAGGATGGCACTAGTAATAAAATGGACAAAAGACAGCCTCCAATAGACTGCACTGAGTAAACAACTTCAATTAAAAATTGACCTTTCCCTAACTGAACAACAGAGAAAACAAGAACATGTATTCCAAATGCAGATAAGTGGCCATTTAGTGTCATTGGTTTTATAACAAGAAAAGGAAGAAAAGACAACCTGAAGTACCTATTCTCCCTAGAAATCAAAAAGAACTAGGTCTGGAAAGGAAGCTGCAGGTCTAAGCAAGTATCAGGGAAGCAAAAAAGACATTGCTATCGGGCAGGTTCAGTTCTCAGCTGCTGTGAAATGGATTAAGTGGTGTCCCATGAACTCAGAGCAGCCATGCCTAGAATGCCTGATCAACCTGGCTGTAACAAACAGCATCCAGAAAGAGAAGTGATGAGGAAGAATTCTTGCAGAAAAGAATCAGACACTGTATGCTCTGTTCTTTCTTTTCTTGGACACAGGCAAAGTTTCCCTGGGAGAAACTAGTCCAGATATAAAGGACGATCCCTCCATGGTCAGGTAAAAGAAGAAAAAGTTTTACTGCAACATCAGTTCCTCTACTTCTGGCAGTCAAGAACTGGAGAGATACTCTTGGATCTATACCAGGCTCTTATCGCACATTTTGACCAGCTGCAAGAATATGGCCCTTGCTTTAGAACACTATACATTTGAATTCTAAAACCTCCACTTGCAGATTATTCCTACTGTATTAGACTGAAGACATTAGTTAAATCACAAAGTTAACAACGCAGTTAATCTATTCCTACATGTTACTTAAAAAAAGACATAACCATCTCCTAAAATGTACACCTAAGTAAGGTCTTTATTTACTGCTGTTGGTTAAGTTCTGTAGTCGGGATTCATAATTAAATTATTCCTTTGTCTAACTTACAGCCTAAAATCCACTTTAATAGTCACACATAGATTTCAGGTTTTATGTGACTTAAAGACCTTTCTCATTCCCTTTCCCATTGAGGCATACGCTGTAACACAGCATTCAAAAAGTAATCAAACAATCCTCACAGAAAAAAAATATATATATTACAACTTTCCTTAGATTTCTGTACAGATAGGAAAAACTGCTATCTTACTTTTTAAAAATATACTTAATTGAAAGGAATTTTCTTTCTGGCACCTTCCTTGTCTGGACTATGCAAGTATTCCTAAAAGTGTACACATGTGCAGACATGTAAAGAATTTTTTGTTTTGTATGTCAGTAAATGAAACAGAAGACAGAAAAGGAATATGAAGGCAGATTCATGATGCAAGATAACAGTATGTGTAACTCTTCAGATCTTTCTGGTTTTGTACTTGTGAACAGGAATGGCTTTTGTAAGTACTGCAGTTAATGCAAGACTTTGTGTAGATGAGATTAGGGGACAAAGAGAAAACATTTGAAGGTTGATAGAGCTTATAGTGGTGGCAGTACCTTTCTTCCTCAGGATAGCTTGGGTTGTGTGCCAGGGCTTGAATCTTCCCTCTAATTACTTACTGACCCAGTGAACAAAACACATTGGTCACACATCCAAGTCTTACACGCTGTGATTTACTCTGCTTTGCAGCACTATGCTGGGCCATTAGACAAATCATCCATAGCACTTTCTAAGACCATGAGTCAGTGAGTTGGATTACTGCCAATTCAGAAAAGATCTACTAAAACTAGCTGTTAAAAGGTATTCAGCAGAGCTTCTGAATTTCTAAAATTATCAGGATTCCACATAATTTACAGTGGCCTTTGGTATCCTTCTTGAAAGTAACAACAAAAAACCTCTTTTTTAAAATAACTGATTGCAAAACCTCTTTTAAGAAATGTTTGCTACACATAAGGTATCTCCCTTTTCATGGACTCTCCTGGCAGCCAGGAGGGCTAACCGTGTCCTGAGGGGCATCAGCCAAAGAGCATCGCCAGCCAGTCGAAGGAGGGGATTGTCCCTCTCTGCTCTGCCCTGGGGCAGCCTCATTTTGAATATTGTGTGCAGTTTGGGGAGCCACAATATAAAAAAAATATTAAGCTATTAGAGAATATCCAGAGGAGGGCAACAAGGATGGTGAAGGGCCTTGAGGGGAAGCCTCATGAGGAGAGGCTGAGGGCTCTTCGTGTGTTCAGCCTGGAGAAAAGGAGACTGAAGGGAGACCTCACAAAGGCGAGTGAAGGGGCAGGCACTGATCTCTTGTTTGTGGTGACCAGTGAGATGACCCAAGGGAATGGTACGAAGCTGAGTGAGGGGATGTTTAAATTAGATCTTAGGAAAAGGTTTTTCATTCAGAGGGTGATTCAGCACTGGAACAGCTCCCCGGGGAAGTGGTCACAGCACCGAGCCTGTCAAAGTTCAAAAACCCTTTGGACAATGCTCTCAGGCAAATGGTGTGATTCTTGGGACTGTCCTGTGCCAGGCTAGGAGCTGGACTTTGATAATCCTTGTGGGTCCCTTCCAACTCAGGATATTCTATGGTTCCACGATTCACAACAAAAGTTACCATTTTTACTTGCAAACAAGACCATCTGTAACACCACCAGACATTAAGACCAGAAAAAAAAAAAAAATCATCCTTTAACTCTTTGGAGGTGTTATCTTAAAGTTTTCTTAAATTTTATTTTAATGAGTTTAACTTTCTTTATATATTCAAATTAAAAATCTGATTTCTCAAAGTACAGAATACCTTATTGTTCCCATAGAAGTTGAGAGTTCAGAGGAGCTGATTGGCTTTGCATGCACGTATTTGATAGGGATCCTTCACTGTCAGCCTGCCAATTTGAAAACAGTAATCAGGAAATGGTAAAATAAAGACTGAACTGTACTAATGTGTGTTTTAGATGCCACCATGACAATTTCAGCCGTGACCTCATGCACTGTTAGGATGAACTTTCTAGGCTATGTCAACCTCATGTGTAGCTGAGGTGAGTACACACCGTACATGTAGGTGAGTACACACCGTAGTTCCACTCAGGACATACAAGGCTTGCAAATTTTGTAGCTCTGTAAACTGGTAGCTTTGAACAACACAGAAATTTCTCCAGTATTAAAAATACAAAGAAGATATATATTGTAGAAGACAATATTACAGAGATTCTTCTTCAGAAAAAAATATCTGCCTCAGGGGTCCTAAAAGAACTGTTACTCAGATTACATTTTGAGAAGGGAACTTCAAAAGGGAAGACTTCTTTTTCCCCTGAACAAATAAACACTTCACACCTCAGACATTAAACAGTAATTTTTAACATCAAATCTAAGCCAGGCAACTGAGTATCAAATTAGAATTAAGAAGCATCTTGTGTCCAGAACTGGAACAGCTGAAGATTAAGCAACTGTTTTCATAAATTCATAGCTACTTTAATATACAATTGTCATACCATTATCATTTCAATTTCAATTCTTGCTGGTTTCACATTTTAAATTTTATTTCTCAATCAGGTCTTCACAGGATTATGGAAATCTACAGGCAAAGCCATAATTTCAAACATCCTGCTGACTGATTTGATAGCCACAGGTTCCCCAAGCCAGATATATATGAAAAGGGGAAATATACTCAGATGCAATGAAGTGATGTCAGTCGCTTGAGATACAGAATATTGTGTTCTGATTCATGAACTTTCAAAAGAAATTCCAAGAGAAAACAGCCAAGTAATTGCTAGACTTAGGAAGAAAAACCACAAACACCTCTTACTGGTTAATCTTTGCATTTTTTGGTGTGGTGGGTTTTTTGGGGGTTTTTTGTTGGTTTTTTATTTTTTTTTTTTTCTCTATTGCTCTTGCTCTGAAGCAAACCTTTATCTAGAAAACATTGCTTCTTTTAATGTGCACCATTGAATGGAACAAGGAATTTATGGTTTAAGGTCAAGGCAATAACTTAATCACTGGAAAATTCAGAGGGATTCCCAATACACACAAAACAAGTGGAGCAGGATTGCAGGTCTGCCTGGGCTTCACAAGGTAATACCAAAAAGTCTCTGAGTGAGTAGTTCTTGTTTATGCAAATCAAAAATCTAAAGAGAAGGTGTTAAATGTGTCTTTCAAAAGGTTCAGTTTCCTGTTTGAATTTTATCCCTATGGCTCATAATCCCTTAAAGCCCCATCCTTATGTGTAAGTTTGACCCTGTTTGATACACAACCAGAAACATTTGATTAATGCATATTCACAAAAATATACAATCATTTTCATTTGCTTTGAAACAAATAGCTTCTTACTGTCTTCACACAAATTATTATTGTAATGAATTACTGTATTTCACTGCTGCAGAGGAAAGATTAAAAGGGTCTAGACAGTTGTTAACTAATGCTAAATCTGAAACAAGAGAAGATAAAGAGCCTGAAGTCTCTAATTTACATAATTGATTAAACTGCTAAAAATTAGGACATCAGATAAAACAAGTGCTATTCCACATCAGGCTAAGCCATTTAGTCTAAGTCAATTCAGGGAAGAAAGGCACCTTGACAGAGTGCATCTCCTTTAAAATGAAAAATTTAGAAGAGATACATCACTGCCTTCATGAGAGACATAACTATTATAGAATCACAGAGTCCTACCACTGTTTGCATTGTAAGGGGCCTTCAAAAATCATCCAGTTCAACCCCCCTGCCATAACTGGAGACACGTTACACTAGACCAGCTTTCCCAAAGCCCCACCTAAGCTGATCTGGAACACTTCCAGGGATGGAGCATTTACTGCTTTTTCTGTGTAACCTGTGCTGGTTTCTCACCAGCTTCATCATAAATATTTTTGTTTCTTATATCCAACCTAAACCTACTGTTTTGCAGTTTAAAACCTTTACCCCTTGTCCTGTCTCTACAAGCCATTGTAGAAAGCCCTTATCTACCTTTCTTACAAGCCCCCTTTATACACTGAAAGGCTGCAATACAGTCTCTCCAGGGCCTTCTCTTCTCCAGCCTGAGTAGCCTCAATACTCAGCCTTTCTTCAGAGGAGAGGTGCTCCTGGCCTCTCGTCATCTTTGTGGTTTTCTCTCAACTCACTCCAACAGGTCCATGTTCTTATATTGGGGGTCACAAGGCTGGAGGCAGTGCTCTAGGTGGGGTCTCATGAAAGCAGAGGGAGGAAATCTTGTCCTTCTACCTGCTGGCCACGTTTCTTTTTGATGCAGTCCAGGATACAAGTGGGCTGCAAGTGCACATTGGTGCATCGTGTCCAATTTACCATTCACCAGTAACCCCAAGTCCTTCTCTACAGGGCTGCTCTCAATCTACTCATCACCAAGTATCATTACCTGTATTGATACCAAGGTTTGTCCTGATCCAGGTGCAGCTTATTGCTCTTCACCTTGTATGTTATGAGGTTCACGTGGGCCCACTTCTTCAGTCTTCAGGGTCTCTCTGAACAGCATTCCTTCCCTCCAGGGTATCAGCTGCACCATTCAGCTCGGTGTTGCCTGAGTTTGGACTCAATCCCACTGTTTATGAAAATATTAAATGGTATTGGTGCCAGTACAGGCTCTTGAGGAACCCCACTCAATACTGTTTTTCACTTGGACACTGAGCCATTGATTATAACTCTTAGGATGCGGCCATCCAACCAAATCTTTATCTAATGGTCCATCCACCAAACCTGTATCTTCCCAATATAATAGCAAGAATGTTATGAGGCACCACATCAAAGGACTTAGAAAAGTCCACGTAGATGACATCCAAGCACTTCCCTAATTCACTGGTGTAATCTCTCCATCACAGAAGGCCACCCTAGGTTAATCAGGTATGATTTGTGTTTGGTATTGTCATGTTGGCTGTCTCTAACCACCTTCCTATCATGTATATGTTTTGACACACATTTCAGGATGATTTGTTCCATTATCCCTTCACTGATGATTGAGAAATTCTTGATATCCAGCTTATGTTTGACATTTGACTTTTAGATGGCTAGAAATATATAGAACTACTACTTTCAAAGTAGTCATTTAAGGTCACAGGCTACTCTACAACTGAGTGCTGACTGAGCCACCGAACACAACCTGCTTATCTGTCTGGATATGAGGACTAAAGTGACATTACACAGCAATAAAGCTTTCCCAAATATGTTCACAGTGTTCCAAAAGCATTTATTTATACTTGGTGTGATGTAATCACACCAATATATGGGATCTCCTTTTTCTTCTGTAGAGCAGGGAGGAAATCCTAACAGCTCAAAGAGGAAAGAAAGGAGCTATCTGGAAGAAACTCCTTCTTACCGGCCAGAGCCTTCTGCATCTCCAGGGCCACCACTCTGTAGTTCCTCCGCTCACTGCAGCTGAACCAGCTGTGGGTAGAACTCACTAAGCAAGCTTCCAGCTGAGCACATACCTGAGCTACTTTATACATAAACTTTATTATTAGACAGCAATAGTCCTATGTAGAGAATACCTTTATTTGCACTTAGACAATAAAAATCTAAAAAACCCCTATGTATGTATAATTAATTTTTAAAGAGACTTACTATTAGCTATCTAAATATAGACTTCAGTTACAGACATACAGAGTTTTGTATGCCAAAGGGATATCTTATTACAGGAGGCAAAAGCTTATAGGCCTGTTCCCCTGTCAGCAATGACAGCACTACTGAGGTATGACAACAGGACTGTTGGAAAGTAAAATTTTTTAATGTTTTGCTGCTTCTGTGAGATTTTGTGGATTCAAAAAAAAAGACCCAAACTGATTTGCCATAAACTATATTGATAATAACATTCAGAATTACTATTCTAAATTTGGGAATGATTGCATACTACTATGTAATGTGAAATTTAAGCACATTCCTTTTTCCCTAAACATATTAAAAATGAATGTTAAAACAGTGTCTGAGAATGAAATAAAAATATGACACTATATATGTATCATATATTTTCTCCCTGGAGGTTAAGTATTTTTAATTATTTTTATTGTTATCATAATTAATTAACTGTAGGTTAACTATTAAATAGCAGGTGGAAATAAAAAAAAAAAGTATATGCTTTGGGAGAAATACAGCATTTTTGGGGAGAAAAATACTTTGCTAAGTCATTCAACTTGACAGAATAATTGAGGCCTGTCCCATTTCTTCCCCAAATATCATGGAATATAATGTATTACATCTTTTTGGTCTAATGTAAGAGTTCTGAAAAACAGGCATGGTGGCCTTCATGTCCCTTTGCACCTGCATACCTGTTGCAAAGAAGGTGAAAACTGTAGGCAGGTCAAAGGAGATTCCTCTTTGGATGTAGGATCTTTGCTACAGCAGCAACACCCACCCTTGCTCACTCTTTGCTCCTTGCTAGCAGGCTTGACTCAGTTCACATCTGCAAGAGTGAGTTCCTGCAGTGACTGATGTACATAAAACCAATTAAGACTTCAGGAACTGAGCTGGGGGAGAATCTGTTCCCTTGGTGTCCTGTCTCAGATACCTCACATGACCATTCATCCCAGTGCTTAGAAGAAAAGAATACTCTTGTGATCTACTGACTCTTAAGTGGACAATAAGAAGGATTGCAATTTTTCTTTTTTTCGGTTAGTAAAAGCAAAATTTCCATCTACTAAAGAATTGAATTGGAACAAAGGAATAACAAGCAAAGGAAATATAAACTGAATAATTGCATATGACTTTAGACTGGCTCTAGAATTTTTGGTACTTAAATTTCTTCCCATCAGGAGATCTTTTTTTTTATTTAGTAGGTTTTTTAAGGTTGCTTTTTATACTTGTTATGTCTAACTGGAAGCAAACTTCAATACCTCCCTCTAGCATCTGTTTCTTCTTCTGTGCAAAATTGCAAAATATTGCTTCCATTTTATTGTTGATTGTAATTGTTTTATATATGATGGTGATGTTTTAGTTCTGCAGTCAATGGGAGTTTTCCCACCAACCATTCTTGAAATGTTCTTAAGCTGTGGTAGGTTCTAGGGCTTTCTGAATAGTACAATGTCTTGGCATTTTACTAGGCAAAATTACTAAGCACAATTACTATGCTTAGATGTTTAGAGATTTTTTTTTAATGTTTAATTTGTGTGTGATCCAAAATGATTGGTTTCGGCCTGGACAAACATTAGCTTGTGCAGTGTGTCTGGAAATATCATTAAACAGAGAAGTCATAAAACAAAGCAATAATTAAATGTCTAGGCTACTGAAGGTTATTGCCAATTAGTGTGTTTGCCAACCAGAACAATGTCAAATAAATCTCCAGAATGTTTGCATTAATCAATTGTACTCATGAAACCTGTTAGCTGTACTCCATTCTTACATGACCAAATTTGCAAACATTTAGGCATATCACAAGAGGTAGTTATTTCTGTTAATCAAAGCCTAAAGAATTAAAATTTTGTATCTCCCTTCTCTAAATATCCTTGTTCTGCTCAGTGAAACTCAAGATTTAATAATATCTAACATTCCTTTAGACAGAATGATATAAAATGATTACAGTGTATTTCTCATGTTATGATTTATCAGTTTTAAGCTATACCTTTTCACATGCAATATAAATGTGGTTTCAAAATACAAAGGAGCAAAATACAGTTGCCAACCTACCAAACTGCTCTTTTGGTAAAAATTTTCTTGCCTATTGCTTCATCAAGGGTATTTATTTTCTCTCTCTGTAATTATGCTTTATCACTCAAAATGTGCCCTGTTACATCTCAGAGGTCAATTTCTGCAACTTGAGTAGTTAATATGGAAAGAAGGAGTTTCAGGTATATCTCTGTATTTAATAAGGAAGATGACAACACCAACAGTATGTCTGTCCCATCACAGACTGAATTGGTATAATGTGATTAAAATTTTTAAATGGGGATAATTTTACTGGATTGATGAAAAATAAAAGATTAATACTGTGCATTTTTTTGGTGTGTTGGATGAGGTCTGCTTTTAATTAGATTGGTACTAATTTGACATAATTATATGGTATACAGTTAGCATCAAAAAAGACCTCTGAGCAGAAACTGGCACTAGAACAGTAACATTTGGTAATGAGGAAAAAGAAATGGATACCATTCGCTGTTTGTGTAATTTAACAGAATACCACAGTAACTGTATCAAATTATTTTCAAATAAGTTTTCACTAACTGTACTATGCCCACACACATACTTGTATGGACTTTTTCCATTACTCATCTTCATATTCTATTGTTTAGTTAGAAATTTCTCCAAGATTAAATTAAATCGGTGAAATACTAACTTTCCATATTAAATTAAATTTAAAAAATAAAATAAAATAAAGTAAAATAAAATAAAATAAAATAAAAGACCTGGCACACATCTATTTATCCTCTGTCAATTTTGAAGACTAATAAACTAAATTTCCCAGGGAGATAAATAAATCCACAGTAAACATGTAGTTTAAAAACTAAGCTGGGAAAGTACTCATCTGGTTAAGAACACAGCATGTTTTGTTCCAGGTTCTTTATACAGAATTAGATTTTCTCAAAACTCCCTAATAATTCAGGACCCAGCATCAGTTGCATAAATTTCAGTATACATAAAAATATTTATATTTTTTGTTTATAAAGCAAAGAAATTTTGAATAACAGGGAGCAAATGTATAAAAATTGCAAAGGTTTTCCAGTGTGTGCTCAGCTGATATGTAATACACATATTTAACTTATGAAAGTTGTTTTAAAGTGCTTTCCAGAAGAAGAATCACTTTAAGGTTAACTGAGTTGTGGTATCCACCTCTGGATATCTAGTTTGTTTGTCAAGTATTCTTTGGCTGCTCTAACCACGTTCAAAATTAATTTAGTCAGACTGCACATTTAGTTATAAATTACTTTATCTCTTCATAAGGAAGTAGGAGAAGCGATTGTTTTATTGATGGTAAAAACAGGAAAATGCAAATTACCTCATTTTAGAAACATAACTGAAAGGTCCCTGAGTTAGGGGTCTGGGCATTCTACGTGCATTAAAAATAAAATTAAAAAAAAAAAAAAAAAAGAGAAAAAAAAAGGAAAACTTCTTTAAAGAGCACTTTAAAGTCTGACTTCCAGCTTGGGTACAAAGTAATGCTTCCCAGAGAATTGTCTCTCTCTGTCTTTCTTGATTATGCACCAAACCCAAGTCAGAAACACCTAGCTTTGCAATTAAACTCAGTGCTGTTCATTTCCTGTGTCACACTCTGGTGTTTTACTCTGGTATGTCTCTAACTAAAGTCTATAGTTGATAACTAGTAGTAAGTCTCTTTAGAAGTTAATTTAGATTAAAAAGTATGCTGTATATCCCATTTTACCCAGAGTACTCAGACCTAACACATCTCTTTTCCTATTGATGAGAAGACTTGCTCTCTCTAACAATATTGTACAAGTTTTCCTACTTTGTGAAAATGTGGGCATGTTGTATACCAGCTTTACTAGGTGACAGCCACCAGGAAAACAACCATTCACATTTGCTGCTCTGGTGAAGCCAAACAGAGCTACCTTAATAGATGCCTGCTTACTATTAATTTTTAAAAATTAAAATTAAAAATTATTGGTATGTTGGTATTATTGGTATGTTTCACAGAAAGGAGAAATTTGGTAACATTAGAAAGCTATTAAGACCATTTTAAATAATCCTTGAGATGTTATGTGTTTGTGTTTAGGATTTCGAGGGTTTTTTACACAGGAATTACATACAGGTTGTTTTAATAAGTCCCAGTTACAACACAGAGCTGCATAATCTGCCTTAAATATTCACCATCCAAAGATTTTTGACAACAAGGTTCTTTTGGGCAAACCTGTACTACAACTGCCCGTGTCAATGGCATTAGACACCATTGCAGGGACCACAGTGCATTGCCTGTGACCTGACTGGGAGCTGATAAGAAAGGCTTCGCCCATTTTGTACCACCTGAAATTAGGTATTTGGTTTCTTTGGCTGGGGAAGACAAGAGAAGTTACTGGTCACAGCAGTCCTTTCTGAGACTCTGTCTGCCCAAGGAGCTGCTTCTGAAGTGCCTGATGCCATCAACAGCCAGGTGGACTTTTGACTAGATTTCTGCCTATTTTTTTACAAAACTGGAATTACTGATTCTTCTACTTTGTTTTGCTTTCTAATTGGTGTTTTCTCCATTTTGCAGACTGCAAATTACTTCTAAAAATTATTATTTCAGTAATGACTTTCTGGCTAATACTAATCTGACTAATAATTTTCAATAATTTTCTGACTAATGCTACGTGTAATAATTACACAGTGTTGTGCCAACCACTGTTCAACAGACATTGTCTTGGTGCATAAAGTTGCATGGTTTTCAACACCTGCACCTCCAAATATGACAATTACACATGATTTTAAGCAACAGGATGGCTACATAAAGTTTCTTCTCAGCAAGGTATTCAATAATAGACACTTCAGATCTGGGATGGTGCTGGAGACCGCTGGGCTCTGAACTAATTTTGGACTAATAGTTCTTTGATTACATGTTTATTTTTTCAACTACACTACCTACAGCTTCTTGGCTTTGCCTACAGGATGTGTGTTCTTTCGCTCACAGTAAGATTTTGACCAGAGTGAATGACCTGCACACCTAGTTATCACAGATTGCAATAGCTGAAGTTCTTTGTCTTAGAGAAAAGAAAGTGATTAGTTTCAATTCACAGAGATTTTGGCAAGAGAGGTGTAAATAGCTCAGAGAAAAACAAGCTTCTAAAAGATATAAAAGTATAAAAACTAATATGAATATATGAAAACCAGTCATCAGAAAGAACACTTCCAACATTGCAAAGTGTCCCTTTTATAATCTTGGTGCAAATGTTTTCTGGAGCTTCAGAAATTATAGAAATTTTGCTAGTATTTTTTTAAATTTTGATTTATTTTTTTTTTTACTAGATATATTTAAGGCTTTTTTCACAAACATCAGGGCTCTTTTGAGAGACACCATCCTCTCATCTAACCTAAATGTTTATATGTCACTACTAGTATTTAGTTTTGTTAAAACATACAGAGCATAGAAATATTTATGAAGAGTTTCTACTTATGAAGTTAATTATTTAAGTGAATTTCACCAATGTTTTGTGAAAATCTTCCACAATATTGACCAGTGAAAAATTCCCTTTCTGTTCTATGCACTTATATTTTCAATTGAAGGGAAAGGTACAAGGGAATCTTCCTTGATAAATTTTTTTTTTCTTTTTTTTTTTTTTAGTCTAGTAGAAATATTAAATATAAAACCCTTTAATTCTGTATATCAGTCTTAAATACGCAGCTGGACAACTCCTATGGTTTGCCAACATTCAGATTACTGAAAACCCTGTATGCTTATACTGTGTCTTACTCTTCAAAATTCAAGCTGAAGTGCAATACCAGCAGCAAAACATTAATCTTTCAGAAGGCACTTTGGAATGACTCAGTCAGGGCCTGCTAGGGTATCTCATTCTGAAAATCTCAAAATATATGAAATCTTCATGATGCCTAAAACACATTGAGACATCATCTCTACTGAAAATATCCATCCCATAATACATAGCTATGTTCAATTTGGAGTGCTGCTCTATCAGTCACAATTACACCACAGATACACTTTAGTTGAAACTTTTCCTGTTGGACTCCTTGCCCTGACATTAAACAGAAGAGTTGTGTAAACAGCAGGTCAGACACCTGCTACATCCAGTGACAACTTCTGGTCCTACGAAATTTGGAGCATGACACAAACAGGACATGAGGCTGAGTTTTCAAAAGTGCTTGTAAAGAACACATCCCATTAACTTACAGTTGAAACTTTACTCTCAAGTACCTAGTTTACTATGGTAAAAAAGAATTTAATTTCTGAAATCACATGAGCATCTTTAAGTATATTTATCCCACTTCTTTACTCTAAGCTGTTAGTCATCCTGTGAAAATACACCAACATAAATCTTTGAAGAATAAGAATGAGATCATTCTTGAATCTTGGCAACAAAAATAAAAGTATAATATACTTTATATCAAAAGAGAATGTAAAAAAATTTAAGTGCTTAAAAATTATAAGATAAACCTGAGTAGACACAAATGACAAAATTAAAATTGCATTCTTGGGAGTGCATTTCAAGTACGAATCGAAAGTAAAATAATACTACATACATACGCAATTAGTCAGACTCATTAAATATAATCAATTATTGCTTGAAAATTAGATTATTGGCATTTTCTAGTAAGGGCCATGGATTATAACCAGCAAATTCCATGCATCATAATCAACAAGCTTGGTGCTTTGCTTCAGTACAGTACAAGTTCTTTGATCAAGTATTCATATGTGGCAGACTTTCAAAAGGCATTCCATCAACTAAAGTGAACTCATACGTATAAAGATATTCTTGGTACCTGTGAAAAGAAGAAGAATCTTTACAATGTTCAGTAGGATTGTAAATCTCATGAAGGAATGAAATAAAAATGTTTTAATTAACATGTATTTAAGCTGAAGTGCAGTTGAAACAAAGATAGTCAAGATATAGCTTCCAAAACAGGTTTTAACTGTGTTAATGTGAATTCTTAATGATAACTCATTTAAGGATTGCAAACATTCGATAAACCCCATTACTTCAAGCAAACATTGAAGATTCAAACAAGAATGGTATGGTTCATGACTATGAGTGCTAAATATTTACTCTCTGGTGAGACTTGCAGGTTGCTCAAACCCAGAGTAATTCAGAAAGAACACAATATTAACAATGGAGAGCATGGTGTAAGAAACTAAACATGTTTTTTCATGCTGTGGTCCTACACCAGCTGAATCATGTTTTTAACACTACTGCAGGTGAAATGAAGTAGGTGGTTGTGTCGTGGAAAGATATGGTCTGAAATCTTTGAAAGGGTGCTGCATTCTAAACCTCAGGTAATTTTATTCCTTGTTTCAGAAGTGAATGATCACATTCCAATATTTGCCATATGGCCAATCTCTGTAAGAGTGTAAGTATGAAAACTAGCTACATGCCATTTTAAGGGTGCAACTTTTGCTACTCAACACTAAGGTATCCCGAGGAAGAGTGTTCCAAAACCTTGCAGTCTGCTATAAACACATGCCCCTCTTTTGCTTGTCCTTCATTGGGTACAGAGAGAATCTCTGCAGAATTCCATCCTCAGAAAACCTCCGAGGCTTTTCCAAATCTGTTTACATCTTGCTCATACAGAACTTCATTGCTATGTTATGGATAAAACTATTCCTTCTTAAAAAAAATAAAAAAGCAAATAAAAATAAAACCAAAACAAACAAAAACCACACAAAGAAGCAAAACAAACAAACAAACAAAAACAAACTACAAAAAGGAGGGCTTTTGGAGTAATGCCTGAAGATAGATGCTGGTCATACCAGAAATGCCACTGGAAGCTCAATGGGTAGAGAGGAGATGGAGCAAAACTGGAAATCTTTATTTCCAGTGTTTAAAAAAAAAAACAAAATCCACAATGTTTTTATATGTTCTCTTTCAGTGTAAATTACATGAAGCACAGAAGTTATACCTTTGACTGCCAATATTTTTATCTACTAAGATCTGTGTTTCACCCAAGTGGGAGTTCTTTCAAATATTATGATGTTTCAGGCATTCTTAAAAGCCCATTCCTCTCTTTATTTTGCTATGCTCAGCTAGTTCCTTTTTCACAAACTGCCTCCACCATTTTGCACCATGATGCAAAAAAGTCACACCATTACTAAATTAGAGAACTAAGAAAAAAATCATGAGAACCTATGGGATCTGCAGGGTAAGTAAACTACATTCAGCCAGAAAAGACAACCTTGTGAACAGTAAAGTTGTTTTATTGTAAACTATATCACAAGACTCTTGCAGATTTTTCTACCATAATGAAAGGTTTCAAAAAAGTCCAGAATTTCTGTGATAATTCAGTTCTCTAGTCTGGCTTGGTCAGTATTGAATTTTTCAAGCAAACAAGAGTTTAAGATTTAAGTTTTTCAGGGACTTTTTTTTTTTAGAAAATTTCCCTAGGCTTTTGGACTTCACAGCTTCTTCATATAAAAGCAATCCCTCACTGAGCTATTATCTCCACTGTTACTTCTGTTTGAATGAGGATGTAATGTAATCACGGAATAAAAGCAATAATTATCCTCTCTCTGGAGTTCATATTTACTCAGAATCAGTTAAGTGCAATAATTCCCAACATATGCCTACTTTATCTTATATTTGCTGGGAGTTTTTCTAATTTTTTCCCACTGCTTGGATTTTTGATGCAGATTATGTTGAGGTCAAGTTGCTTAAGAGGTGCAGTGGTTGCCCTTTACCCTGATACCAAGAAAGTTTACACATTTCATTTATAATTAAATTTGACTTTTTCTTATTTCATAACAACTCCTAAAAATACTTGAAGGAAAATCTCACGAGAGCACAGGAGGAACACCTGCAGAGTAATTATGAGAAAGCTATCACGGAGAAGTGAATTTTAGAGTGCATATGAAGTTAAATTTAGAGTGTATATTCCAAGCCCCAGAAGGCCCAAATGAAATACACAGCTGCCATTTAATTGAAAATCAGAGCCTTGAAATCTAACATATGGCTATGGCTTTCAATGAACAATTCTAGTAAATGTTTATACTTAATGGTGGAGTTTGTGGAAAGAGCTGACTACTGAAACAGAGGGCAGAGATACAATTAGGAAAATAAAAAAAAGGGCTATAACCCTTCCTCAAGTCTTCTAAAGTATTAATATCTTTATAGAAACTGCACACAGTCACCCAAAATCACTAAGAAGGATAAACAGTAATCACATTTTAAGACATTTTGTGTGTCTTCTCTAAACTGAGATATGATTCCTTGAGTTTTCTAGATGTCTATACTGCCCCAATATAAAAGACAAATTGCTATAGCCAACAACGTTTCTATAAAAAGCAATGGTGTGGATGCCAGAGCAAACAATCCTTTTTTATTTTTCTACCCTAAAGCAGTGGAAACAAAATTGAAATCTTTTGGAAATGAGAGATACCATTCTCTCTAGAGTAGAAATCTTTAAAAACATTGACTGAAAACCAACCAACTGGCTTTTAATGTTATTTCATTTACAATATTATAAATTTGTTCCATAATACAATTTTATGCACATCACATTTCTGTGAGAGGAAACAAGGTTTTTTTACATTAAATATTCATCACAAAAAACTACAAATTATAATATTCTAATGACAATCTAATATTTCTTTCTTTTGGAATAACTTGCACTGAGCCTTCCATATTTTGGATGGCCTACCTGTGTCGTTATTTACTTTAAAGCAAGGGGAGCTTCACTGTATTTTCAGACAACTAGTCAGGTTTCCAATGTACAAGATTTTTTAAAATATTTTTACTTTTTCTCTTGTCTTAAAGAGTCATTAGATTCAAGCATATTAAGAAAAATATTGATTATGACTTCTACATACACCTATGAATCAGAAGGGAAAATACTAGGGGCATGAAAATACTTGATTCCAGTTATATTCCTAGTAATTATACAAATACAAAATACTGATGTGAAACCCACTGAAAAGTGCATTACCCAGCATTTATAGTATTAAAAGTTGCATGAAGATGAGGACAGGCATTGCCTAACCTTAACTAATTTCATTAATAGGAATTCTTTATTAGTTCAGTAGATTGATCTGTTAATTCCTGTAGGATAGAGAAAAAGGAATATTTGTGTATTTCCCACAGAAGTCCAAAAGACTGCAGTTCCTTAAAAAAGAACGTATTTTATCAGCATAGTAAAGTCAGCACTAGGCAAAAAGTAGATTTTTTTTCTGCACCGTGCTGGAGGAGGGGGAAATGAAAGGCATCACAAGGAGATAATAGAGATGGATTTTTTTGCTAATAACGGTTTCAGACACTAGATGGGGATGGATGTCAAAACAAAAATATTGCTTCTAAAATTCACTTTAGCTACTAAGAATCTCGATTATAATATATGTAAAAAATGAACTGGGGATGCTTTCTAAGTTTCCTGTGATTTCTACTTTCTTATTATATTTATATATCTAGAAATATTCTAAACTGGGCTGGTTAAAAATTATTATTTTCCTCTTTTGTTCTTCTTTTTTTCAATGTACAGCCTCTACTTCATTCATCTCACACACAAAAGGCTAAATAAAATCCTTTCAGATTTCTACCAGAAATTCATTACCAAATATTAAAAAAGAAGTCCTCCATTCAGCTTAGTCTGCTTTGCCTGGAAATGATTCTTGAGGCTTTTCCTGCCTAAAGACAGTATTATCTCAAGCCACCTTTTAAACTTGAAATTTAAGGAAGATAACAGCTTTAAAGACAACAAACTAGAAAGCTTTATTAATGGCTGTGTAAATAGAATGAGAGGCTTGTCACATAGAGGCAGGTGTTTATTTACCTACTCTTTTGAGAAGTTCAAAGGATGTTTAAAGATGAGCTTGGAAACACGGGAGCAGAACAGCTTCTTGTGGAAGGGTCTGAAGGTTTCTTTGTAGATGTTTTGCTTGACCACTCCAAATATTTTGTGTTCAGACTCAAACAAACAACCCACCGCACAAGACCCCAGTGTGTCCCATTGCCAACATACTTCCAGGTGCTGGGAGAATCACAGATGGAGCTACACTGGGAAACAGGAAAGAAAAGATATCTCCCCTCTGGGAGCACTCCAAGTGAAAAAATCAGAGGAAAAGCACAGCTGAAAGTTCCCTTTAGAAAAGAAAAAAAAAAAACTGGGCTTTTCCTGATCTTATGCTAAATGTGATAAATTTTAGCTAAATCCTATACTTGAAGCTGAAAAAACAAACCTCAAATTATCCAAAACGAAGGTCTGGAAAAACAATGAGAAATATGTAATCTTGCATATTGAATTGCAAAACCCCCTTCCCCTCTGAAATTAAGTCTACATACACATAGACTACATAGACTAGATTGGTGCAACACCTTTAGAGCGGCAGATCTTGGGTTTCTCTACACGCATAGTGGAGAAATAACATCAAGTGCTGCTGACTTGAAAAAGTTAGTGTGTAACTCATTTCCAGGATAATTTTAGCGTAAAAGACTATATCCAGGTAGGATAGCTATGATAACATAAAACATTTGGAATTTAAAGACAATTTCTTTTTCCATTATGTTTACCAAGAACGTGATACTGACTAACATCTGACATCCAATGGCCTGAAAAAAATCATAGTAGAGAACTGGGTGAATTACTTGGATAAATTAATTACCCAGTCAGATATTGAGTACAACAGTAACTGCAATATTACCTGTGACTCATGACACATCCCATATAGAAA
>JAWWEE010000105.1:87600109-87639061 GCA_035221455.1 Xenops minutus | reverse complement strand
AGTCCAAAACTTAAGCAGCAGTTCTGTCTCAGGGGGCTTTCCTGTGGGCTGCAAAGGGGACAGCTTGCTTCACCACAGTTGTCACCATGGTCACAGGGGAATCACAACTCTGAGTCCTTCCCCTGCGTTCCGTGGGGTCCCTCCCATGAGAGAGATGCTTTGCTCTCTCGTGGGTCACTCCATGGGGTACAGTCTCTAATGAAAAGCTGCCTGTACCTGCCTAGTGTGGGCTTCTCCCTCCATGGGTACTGGCTGCAAATCTTTGCAAGACTCTGCCCCACCTTGGGGGCCTCCTGCTAAGCGTGGGCTTCTCCCTCTGTGGGTCTCAGCTGCAAATCTTTGCAGGGCACCACTCCATCTTGGGGGCCTCCTGCTAAGCAACAGCCTCTTTCATGCCTCCCCCTGCTCTGGCAGGGGGAATCTTTGCACCCTGATGGATCTCACGGGCTTCGAGGGGACAGCTTGTAATCACCATGGTCATCACCACGTAGTCAGGGAATAATAATAGCTTTAAGTCCTCTCCCTGATCCATGGGGTCCCTCCCCATTTCTCCCACCTGCACTAACCTTGATATCTGCATTGTGATGCTGTTAATCCATGGCTGCCAATTTCCAACTGCGCAACAACTTCTTAAACAAGTTTTCACGCAGGGGCTTAACTTAATGGTTCAAAAGGAGGAAGTTTTCCTCGGAGCTGGCCCTCATTGGCTCTGCTCTGTAGGATGGAGGGAAACTTCCAGAGGCTTCCAACAGAAGCCACTCTTCCTCTTACAAAAGAAACCTAATCAGAGAAACCCATAACACAAAGCTAGACAAAGATCTTCCTGGACAGACTCCGTAACTTTCCTAAACAAGTTCCAGAAGTTCACTGTTCTTGCTATTAGAACAGTTATTCCAGCAGTTCATCCAGCCTGTCCCTTTAAGTCACATTTTGACACCTAATCATTCCTATTACTCTCATGAGAATTTTCTCTGATTTGCTCACATGCTTTTGAAATGCAGTACCCAGATCAGCAGGAAGTATTCTAGGTCAAGCCTTAAGACCGTTAAGTGGAACAATGATTTTACAGTTCTTGCAGGTCAGTTAGCCATTTACGTGTTCCCATCAATTTGCTGGGGAGCAAAAAAGACAGTCAGAAACTACTTGTTTAGCTTGCAATGCACAGTAATTTACAGAGACATTTCTAAGCTAGAACTGGTAGCCATTTGTTCTTCATTTTGACTTTCTGTTTGATCACATCACCCCTTCCTGTCATTTGTCAGAACTTTTTATTCTTTATTCTACAGTGCTTGCACTCCTCACTGGACTTAAGCTACTCTCAAGTTTAATAAATCTACACTCCATTTAATCATCCAGGTCCAATCATGTTACTATTGTGTAACACTGGATCCAGGACAGACAGAGCTACCCAACCCAACCCATTTTTCTGAGTTTATTCATGACCAGTTAATCTTCAGAGTGCAGCCCTCTAATCACTCCTGCATTCATCCACTAGCAGGTTTCCTGAGATCACTGAGAATGCCATCAGGACTGTAAAAATGCATTTCCCTATCCACAATCCCTTTCTCATCAGAAAAATTATTTCAGTAAATCCCTATCAATTATTACTTATCTGCTGGCAAGCTTCCAGACACTTACCAAATACTTTTTTCTTGGAAGCAGACTGGGCTGGGTTTTTCTGACTGCTACTTTCAGCTCTCTAAGTGAAACATTAGACTTGCTCTCTTTTCCACCACTGACTTCCTCAAAATAACTGAAAAGGTCACACACCTCAGCCCTTTTTCTTTTTCTGGTTGGGTGGGGGAGAAAGAGGGGTGAGGGACAGGCTTGGGGCAGGCAGCAGCAGAGAGGAATGTTTTATCTCAGGATAAAGTTCAACAGGCTTAACACAACTGAAAGTATCTTACCAAAGAACCTTCTTAATATGGTCCATCTTTATTAAAAGCTGAATTTTGCCATTTCCTCACTGGATTCAGCCACCAGTCCACAAAAGTCAGCCACATGACCCTTCTGGTGAACACTGGAACAAGAAAAACGCAGTAAATCCTCTGTAGCAAATGCCTTAGTAAGGCATGTTGAGACCCCCTCAGGTCACAGATGAATCCTTCCCTGTTTTCAGATGTTTACAGAATTAACTTTTACTGTAATTAAAGCCCTTCTCTTTAACCTCTCTCTCAAAGATGGTTCTGGGCTCCCCTTTAAGGCATGAAATCGAGCCTGACTTACTCCATAGCAAGCTGTGAGTGCCCCTGCTCAAACAGCGCAAAAATGCACTTCCATTCTAAGGAACAGGCAGGTGATGAAGTCAGCTGGTTCAACTCTGTGTGCCCAGTTGTTTGTGGACCTCAAGGAGCAAGTGTGCACCACAACACCTCAGTACAGTCCAAGAACTCTTTTGTGGTGATGTGGACAAAAACCTTGGTTTCTCTCCCTGCAGGTGACAGCTGTTCCCTAGTTCATGCAAGTCTATTGCTGTCTGGATACCTGAACCACACGGAAGGAAACTGAGCATCACCAAGACATTCCAAAGATCTGCTGCATCTTTGTGTGAAAAGTGTCACATTATCTTGCCATTTAGCCTCCTTTTATTCCAAGTCATTGTATAGCAAAACACTCTAAAAAGATGTCTTGATTTAAAACGACGACGACAAAAATAGGAAAAAAGACACTACACGCTACTAGTACAGAAATAAAGATTATCTAAGACTAGGGCATGATGAGAGTCAGAAGTAGAAAAAGGGACAAGAGAAGAAGCCCTTGGCAACCAGACTTCCCTCAGACCTAGGTCTCCCTTAGGTGACCTCCAGAGTGGGTAAGACAGCATCACACCCACCTTAATAGCCAAGTCTGCACCCCTGACATGGACCTTCCTCTTTTGTGTTAGAGCACCATAGTTTTTACAGCTGTCTTTCTGGAGTCTTGTAAGGATGAACAATCTTTCTTTCAGAGACTTGTGATCATTTGCTGGCTGTCCTAGGAAGGTCAGTCACTGTCATTCCCCTGTCTCTAGTCATGCAGTACTTCTCCCTCCTTTCCATCTCCTAGTTGCTGTTTATTTTGTGCTATTACAGTAGCAAACTGAGTGAGCTCATGAATAGATTAGGCAAGCACTAGATGCTGCAGGAATATACAGTGTCCCTTCCAGCAACAAGCTACTAAAGCAGTTCAGCATGATTCAAGTTTCATCCTCATCCTATTCCTTTCTTGCCCAAGGGACAAAGTATGATTGTTTTTAATTCAAATGGGCACTGTTTCCTTTCGGTAGATAAATATTTTTGTATTTAACTAGAAAAAAAATCTCATTCAAGAATGAGAACTCCTTCCTCTCTGGTTTTTATAAGTGTCACTTCTGAGAATTCAAAGTATGTTTAAATGCAAAATAATTTACACTAAACTTTAATAAAATGTATAGTTTGATGAAGCATGTAATGTTACAGTAGTGTCCATATTATGACAATTAAGCTGTACATTCCTATCTCCGGGGAAAGATGAAATGTAACAAAAGTTTTGATGCTTTGGGGCAACCATTTCCACCCTAGGAATTTTTTTAAGTCAAACTTCATTGCTGTGGAAGACCATTTTTCATAACTAAGAACGAACCATATGAACATACAATATGCAAACAATATGACACATTACTTGCTCTCAGAAAAGACTAACCGTTCAGCAAAAAAACTCCAAAAACTAGAAGTGCCTTAAGAATAGTTAAAAAACAGCTATGGCTTGCTAGGACTGGGAAACTTCAGAGACTCTGAAAAACTCCTGATTCGAGCACATCAAAGTTTTTATTTTTCCCTTCATCTAGGTGACTACCTAGCAGGGTTCTCTACAGAACAGCAGGAACAAGAGCGGCTAACTGAATCCATTACTGTATGGAAAATAGCTCTCATCCAGCATACAATTTAACAATCAAGTCCAACATGCAGTTTTATAAATGTAAATACTCACACAGGAGTGTTACACATTTGGGAATATTGGCATATTCAAAAAAAATAATGATGCTGCATGAGCTATGATAAAATGTAAAGACAATTAAAAAAAGGTACATCTGTCAACTAGCAGCATAATCTCTGCAATTAAAGAGTTGAGGATTTGCCAAAGAACCACTGAGAATGGCTTTGGAAAGAGTCCAAACAATACAGCCATGTCAGAGAGCAACAATGGGGTACTAGGTACAGCAAGAACATGTAGTTTCTTTTATCCATGAGAGGATCATGACTTAGGAGAATTCAACTACACAACCAGATTACTTAAATGCTGCTTCAACACTATTAAAGGATAAATTTTGCAATGTTATTGTATGAGTGGATTCCTCAAAGCACTTGGAGATCATTTGCCTACAGGACTGGATCATAGTCCTGAAAATGTATTTTAAAAAATAGACTGAAAAGCAAATGCAAAATCACAAACCATAAAAAACTGTTAATGGAGAAGAGTCAGTTAAATCCTATGTTTAACTTAAAATGAATAGGTAAATCTAAATAAGGCCCTTCAGAAACAGATGGAGTGAGATTAGAAGTAACACCATCAGGAGTGATATGGTAGGTGTTTTATGAGACGAGCTCTTCAATTCAAAACATCCCCATCGTATCAGACAACTCAGAGTTGCTGCTGCAACTCTGCAATTTGTTCAGGCACTAGCCTAAAACAGGACACTAATATGGAAACACTTCTATTTGGAGTATATTCCTTGAGACAGAAATTCACATACGTGAAGAGCAGCCCTTCTCCACATTATTCATCCAACCCAATGACAGATTTGCCAAGTTTGGATGACGTACTTATCACTGTGTCTTTGGCAGGGGACCTGGGAGCCTTACTGGGAACTGCAAAGACACATCCAGCAAGCCTGTCAAAACAGGGCCTGTTCACACATATCTGAGAGAATGAGACAGAACCATCCTCGCATGATTTCTGCAGTGGCACCGGAAATCTGTGGAAACACTTGAAAGGCATTAAAACAGCTCCACTGTAGGAGGATGCCAGCTTGTCAGGAAGCTGATCTCAAGCTTTTTCTAAAACAAAAAGTAGATGTGCTCCATTGCAACAGGATTCCTGTTGATAGGATGTGGATTTCTACTGTTACTTGGAACTGGCACCATTTGTCTGCTCAGAAAGCCTTGCACATCAGTGCTGGTCCCACACATATCACATGGTATCACTGGTTCCACAGCACAAAAAGTCCTTTGTTCAGTGGGATAACGTAGCAGTATCAGGGATGAATGAGTACTTTTTTGTTGGGCTATGCTACAACACAGTTTTTTCAAGCCTGTAGGACCAATCTAGCTACTCTTGGAATACCTCCAAGACCAGAAAAATAGTAATTTGCTGCCAGCCAGGTACACCACCCTCTGGTCAGAACACCACCACCACCATTTTTGCCTTGTGGACACAGCACAGAGCAACTTGCCATAGAAGAAGCTGCTGCTTCTACTTCTCTCTCATCCATCAAATTGAACAGCAGGGGCAACTCTCAAGAGTATGGTGGTAAGGATTCTTTGCCCACATCTTTTAATCCACCTTTTTTATGAATGCAAAGAGCTCAAGTGCCAGGTCTAATCATCTGCGATCAGCACCCACTCAAGCTTCCACCAAATGCTACTCTTTGCCACATTCCAAAATAGGTGTTAGAACTCTTGAGACCGAACTCATCAAGAGAATGATTTTTCGATTCCATGAAGAGAATGATAGAATGGTTTGGGTTAGAAGGGGCACGTAAAGGTGATCTAATCCAACCTTCTCTGCAATGAGCAGGGACAACTTCAATTAGATCAGTTGTCCAGTAATACAGTAGAAAAATCTGATTTCCTGTCACCAACGAAAGCCTCTATGTATCAAAACTTAGGAACCTAGACACTAGGTTTAGGTCCTGCACACCTGTAACTGGAAAGCTCCATTCTCAGCACTCAGCTTTGCACAAACCCTCCTGCAGCATTAACTCTTCCCACAAAGAGAATTAGCTTAGAGTGAAGCAGCATCTTTTAGATATGACATTTACCCAAATTTCAGACAATCTGATGTCTAAAAGCTAGTGTTGAGCTCTATGGTGCAAGTTCTAAGTTATTCTTTTGATCTAGCACATGAAAGTCTTTTCTCTCAACCTTTGTCTTTTCTACGAAAAATTGCTTCTTCAAGCACACTTTTCCTAGAGCTGTCTGCATCTTCCAGCATATTGTCAAGTATCATTTGGACAGGCTTTGAACAGCCCAAGGCCAAGAGACACATATTAAAAACAGTCTCTATCAAAAAAAGAACACATCCCATTCTCTATCATTAAGTCTCAACACTAAACTCAAAGCTAGTTCTGGAAATATTAAAATCCATCCTTCTGACAGTACCCTTCTTCGCCCTCTTAGAACCAGGGTCATGACTAGGTAAGTCTGAAACCTGTTCCACAATAATTGCATTAGTCAAGTATTAATTTTT
Organism: Xenops minutus; assembly: GCA_035221455.1. Taxonomy (NCBI): domain Eukaryota; kingdom Metazoa; phylum Chordata; class Aves; order Passeriformes; family Furnariidae; genus Xenops; species Xenops minutus. The sequence continues at coordinate 87,632,635 of JAWWEE010000105.1, read as the reverse complement.
CAGGAATGTATTTTTCAAATACCTAAAAAGTGCTGGCATGTTTCGCTCCCCTCATTAAAAGGAATTTTTTATATATTCAATTCCTTCATAAACTGAAAGAACAGTTGGGTTTATACTTTCCTTAAGTACTTCAATCACAAAGCAGCACATTCCAAATCACCTAAGATCTGAACTCCTACAGGTTTTCAGGAGCTGCAACCCTCAGTTTTAAGTCATACCCTAAAATAATCCTGAGTCTCTGCAAAGTTTAAAAGGATATTAATAAAAACATAATTTCTTTGAGATCAATTTCTAAAAAATACCTGCTTCATAGCAAAAAAAACCCAAGGATCCTTATGGAGTTCATATTTTCCAATTATGATTCTTTTTTCTCTCCATGCAATAGAAAGATATGTCCATTGTTAAGAACTTAACTTTCAAGTTGAAATAAGAAGCTGTTTTACATTCAGAACTTTGCAACTCAGAACAAAACAATTCTCTTTGCAATAAATTTAAGTTTGCTTTATTAGCCCATTGCAAAAGAACAATCCATGCAAATCAGAGACACCTACCATCAGCATCTTGATAATTTTTATTTGGAAACTATATAAAGCCAGCAGGCAATAAGGACACAGAGTTGCACTTCTCTAATTTAAACATTTAGAGAACACTAAGTACAACTCAGAGAATTCAAAGACATATAGGTGTGGTGTTTATGGGCATGGTTTACTGGTAGACTTGGCAGTGTTAGATTTACAGCTGGACTCGATCTTAAGTATTTTCCAAGTTTTCTAAACAATTCTATGATTCCAAACTTGAGATGTAAATGGTACCTTTAAATTATATATTAATTGTCAGAATCAAGCATTTCTGTCCTAGAGCACTCCTTCAAGTGCTTAATAGGCTGCAAGTCTGGGGAGGGGTGTATGTGTGCATGAGAAACAGCATACACATCCACATGTCTTTGCTGTCCTGACTCCAAAAGTACTCTCAGGTGAAGTGATAAACTTACTACGTGTGGGAGAATTTTCAAACTCTATATAGCATACAGTAATAACATGATTAATGTTTAGGCAGCCTAGCAGAGGCAGAGGTGCTATTAACTCAATCTATATTTTACTTCTTTGCAGGAGCTTCCATACATTCTGGTGAAAAGCACCATATCCAGACTCAAATTTCAGTAGGACCTACACACATGTTCAGCTACACATTTGCTTTGAGTGTTCTCACAATCTCTACCTTTATTCAAGACACTTAGATTCTCATGATAAGGATTTTGACACTGTTCTGCAAAAATGCTCAAAACAAATTATTGCGTTTTACAGGCAACCTGCCTATTTTCTCAGTGGAAAACCACAGATATGTTTATAACACATAAACTAAGGACTCAATATTAATCAGCTGTTATAAGGGAAGTGTCCACATGTCCTTCTAGGTTATGAACACAGGAGGATCACAAAACTTACCACATCTGTGGCTTACCTCTATTATCAGCCTCTCAGAAACCAAAATTCTTCTGTCTGACCCTCTAAATACATCACACTTCCAGAGAAGAATCTGGACAAAAGCTATAAATATGGTTTATTAAATGTGCTTAAATTGTCCATTTATTTCAAGGAAATAATCCTCTTTGTAGCTATAAATTTGATTGAAGTGCACTCATACAATCTCTCGGGAGGAATTTAAAAATAGTCCAACTTGCAGTAATTTCTGTAACAGCCATATCTCACTAAAACTGATCAAGAACACTAGAATTTCTGATTTAATTTTCTGATTCATTTCATTATCAAGACTTGACAAGTGTCTTAATTTGAAAGTAGAATTTGTTTTAGAGTATTAATAGAAAATGGTATCTTGCCACAACCAAAACAAGGCTTTAATTTCTTTTGAGAAGTACAGTCAAAACACACATTTGCAGGAAGTGATGATGATTCTTAGTTCCATTTCTTTGCTTTATCTGCAAGATAAATGACCTTACAGAAGGTTACAAGAAACAGATCTACACTAATATAAGAAGATGCATGATCAATATGAACCATAATCTCAAACCTAAGAGGCTGAACAATGTTACAGCTTGAGTATTTCAAATTTTTTTGATAATTTTAGAAAGGGATGAATCTTTTTCCTTTATTCAGTCTCAGAAACAGTGCTTTTATTTCCCTACCCATATCTGGAATTGTATTAGTGCTGTCATAATGAGTTCAATTTCTGTTTAATTACACGAGAAAAGTTATCTTCTATACTTTACCAGTTACTTTAAACACTTTACCTGTACCTCTGCTATGCATACCAGCAATTACAAATATCTTGGGATAAACCATGTAATAGTTTCTACAAGGAGGTAAGGATTTTCGTAACACTGTTGTGGGCCACTGTCCAAATCAGAAGCTTGTGTTTACTAAGTCAAGTAACAGCTGTAAGCCCAAGAAATACAATTTCTAAGCAGCAGAAGACATATCAAAGAATCTGCAGAGTTACATCTACACTGATTATTAAAAAGCAAAACATAAGCATTGAAAAGGTTCATTAGTTTTCAGCTTAAGTAGTCACATTACCTGAGCATAAAATTACCATTCTATGCAGCTTGGCTCCACCTAGAAGTCTCCACAGGTAGACTCCACCTAGAAGTGCAAAATCTCAAGTCCACCCCGCAATCATTTTCCTGAAGTTAAAGCAGAAAATACAAAGAGGTAGTGGATATTTCTTTGCATCTTTACTGGGAAAGGCTTTTCACTTGTTTCTGACAAGCAGCAGGAAATCTGCAGTATACTGTCACCTTCAGCTGAGGAACAAAACAGATGATTACAGGTTTTATTGTATTCATGACCTGTAACTCTGGATGAACTACCAATCACTATAGTACAAGCAGCAAATTGAGGACCAATTTGGAACATTATTGCTGAATTCTATTAAATATTCCAGGTGATCACAGTTTGACATGTCAGTGAGATTTAACGCTCTCTAGTTTCTAAATGTTCATGAACCTCCAACGTGGTAGAAGCTACCTAAAAAAGTACAACAATAAATGTAACTTAAGGCGGGTCTGACAACAGCCCTACACCTATTCAGAAGTTCTGAAAGCTTATCCTAGAGAGATGGATTTGAAATAACACTCATTTAATCAAAGCAGTGAAACAATTCCAATGCCTTTAGATGACATCATTCCAGAAAAGAAAGATCTCTGAAGACTTGATCGAAGATGTTAGGTGTTTGCTTGCAAGGTGGAACACTATTGTAGCATGACTGGAAAGTTCAAATTTGCTCCAAAATCTGCAGAAAATTGGACTACCATTTCACTGCTAACAGCTAAATGAGTGAGAAATGTTGTCACAGCATGGATAACTTTATGGACAAAAACTAATTAATTGTTTTACTTGCAAGTATTTTATTTAAGATGGCATGAGAGACAACTAGGAAATAATATAGTGGAAGCTCCATTTCTTAGAAGTTCCTGCAAGAATTGATCAAAGCCAATTATTTTAAGTCAAGGCCATCTTGTATTTCATTGCTAGTTTGTTTTTGGGTGATAATGGATGTACAAATCCAGCTGGTGAGTTCACACAGTAAATTTCAAAACCATCTCCAGTTCATTTTAAAGGCACAGTACAGTTAAAAATGTCATTTCCATCACATGAAATGTTAAGAGTGGAATTCTTGAGTGTGTATTCATTACAATTACATTGGTGCATACAAAATCTTTTAAAGCCTTGTCAGTCAAATGGTTCATTGAACTCCTGAGAAATTTTAGTGAGGATGTGGCAGGTGAAGAATAATTCTGATTATGAATGCTGACAGTTATTTACTGCTTGTATGACAGAGGGTGACAGCAGATGTCTGAAACAACTTTTGAACTCTCCTATAAAAGTCTGCTCCTTGCTTGCTGCAGCTAGCCATGGGGTGCTTGCAAATCTGATAATACCTGGATTCAAAAAGTGGTACCTATGGAATCCTCCAATTAAAGGGACAAAATCAACAAATCATTTTATTTCTGCATATAGACTACTTAGACAGGAAACAGGACTAGACTGAGAAGAACATGGAAATTAATGAAAACCCAAAAACCAGAGACACTTACAGGAACATAAGCCTAGGCACTGACCAGGCATCTCAGCCAGTGACCTTCTAAGCCTGCAAAAAGGGATGCAGCCACATGGCACTTATACCAAGACCTTCCTGCCAATCTTCCTCAGACAAGCAGCCATCTCCCCAGTGAGAAGTCAAGATAGAATGGATATAACTCCGCAAAACTGGGTGTTAGAAACAAATCTGTGCATGATACAGAACAAGGAGGAGGTAGTAATTATCACTGGTCAACACTGAAGATGAAAAATGAACAAAATCCACAAAGAAAGGAGATCATCTGAGCAGCTAACTTTATTTAAATTAGCTCATGTAAGTTTTCCACCAGGGCATCCACCAATAAGAATATTCCAACTTCCTGCTACCCTCTGTATGCAGTTTCCAAACAGTCAAAATCAGGTTCCACCTTTTCTTTGAGTTACTTGAACTTCTTTTAAATAATTCCTTGCAAGTTTCCCCAATGGTCATATTTAAATAGTATTCAGCTAATTCTAGTCAAAATGAGCTCAGACTGCCTAGTCAAATTCCAATACCTACTGTCACTGTTCGAATACATTTGTGTCCTTTCAAATGTCTCATTGGCAGCAAGTGGATTGACTGCTTTTAGTTGAGCAGACCTGGCTGCATATTTGCAGCTCATGATCAACCTGTAACACCAGACATTCTTCCAGGTTGCCATATAAACATTTGTTATTGGAGCAGTTGGCACAGAAGGCTCGTTACCTCAGTTTTGTTTGTTCCTGTAAGAGTCCAAACATCAGTTCCCTGTGTTCATGCACTGACTAAGCAACTCACCCAAGACTTGCTCAAATACCAAAGCTACATTAAAATTCAGAAGTTCCTGAGTGCTGGCTGTTCTGAAATACTGCAGAAAGAGGCAGACTGTTCTTGAAATAACTTTAGCGTTTGTAAACATGAATCAGGACATAATAATTCCTCCACTTTTTACTAGCTATTTAACAATTAGTCTTATAAAAGACTACCTAAGTCACATTTCCATGGGCTTGCATGGGCTCTAATGTCCCTCAGGTAGCATCAGAAGCTTAAAAACAGGTACTTGTAAACATTTCTGAGTCTGTGAAAGGATATATGAAGATTTTTTCCAGTCTTAGAAATATAGATAGCTCAGTAACTATATAGCTAAAATAGGATTGCTTTACAAAGACAACATGAATGACAAAAATATTTATGAACTGTGTTTATATAAACATATTGGCTTGTAAACAAGTTGACAGCATTTACATTAAATATTGAGAGAAAACTTCAAACTAGACAATTTGCATTAAAGAGAAAAATATGTTAAAAATTAATTACACCTTAATTATTCCATTAGTTATGACTAAATCAGGCACCTGGCAGTTTCAGAGCTGAACTGTACTAAAAGACTGCAATAGTGCTGAATACTGTAATTTACACTAATTATTTCCGCTAGAGCAAAAGTTACCTCATATTTACCTGAGGATTCCCATGGTAACTCAGTGGGGATAACAGTACAAAAATTACTCATTTTTCATGGACTGGGAACTCACCACCTTAGTAAATGTTTTTGGCATATTTTAAAGAACATTTTCTTATTAGCTGTAGTTTTGTATGGACCTCCCAGAAATGCCAGCAAAACTAATGCAAAAGTCAAACCCTTCTGAAAGTATAAGTCTCATCCAAATCTTTCCAGCAGTATTTGCACTGTTTTGCAGGATTTTAGCTAATTTTATTTGTGAATAAAAAAGTCCTACAAGTTAGGTGTGAAAGTATTTAAGAAAACTTAAGCAAAGCATAATGAATTATGAAATAGTTACAACAGTTCATCAAATTATACATAAATTTATATACATGTTTAACCTTAAAACAATATTTTCTATATATTATTCAAACTCAGCTTCAATATTTGTTCTCATTTAACAGTGATACTCAAAGTAATATACAGGTTTTTTACCCCTTAAGTGAGTACACTTCTTTATTTATTTTTACAGGTGCAAGGATGCTTATTTGGACACAAGTTCCACGAGGGTATGACTTTCAACATAACTTTAAGTTACACTTTTTTCATCTTGAAGACAAAAGGATATCAATGGTAATAAACAGACAGTTCATCATCACTCATGTCTGAATCATCGTCATCCACTTCACCTTCAATGACTGATTTCTTGCCTTTGCAGCATGACACAATTAATCCAATTAAAAAGACCTGCAAATTTAAAGTAAGTAGTAAAAGTTACTGTTATTCAATTAAGGGGCATATAAGGGCAACATATGCAAAATAAAATGGCAGGATGGTGATGCAAATGGTGCAATGACAACTACTGTAAATCATCCAATTTGATTCAGTGACCTCCAAAATCAAAGTACTTACTGCAATGAATGCCCAGTTCCCAAAGTAATAGGCAGCACTGAAGAACCAAAACTTATGAAGAAAGAGGTACGTCCGAGTGACAATACACTGATCTAAAATGAAAGAAAATAGTACTGATTAACATGGAACAAAAAAATATAGTCAGTTAAGCCAAATTAATAGGATAATAATTTGGCAGTTTTGGAGAGTATTTAGATCTGGAGAACAATTACACCCCATTAAATCCAATTTACTCTCTTCTACCAAGAAGGTATACAAGAGGGACATTTGTTGTTATGTATGAGTAACTTGCAATGCTAAGGTAACCCCGTTATTTCTGGGTACAATTTCTCCTGCAGATGTGTCAATTATTAACTAGAATCTGTCAGAACAGAATTCACTTCCCATTTTAGATAAACCATAGCCATAAAAAAGATACAAAGTAGATTCTGAACAAAACCCCCATATTTCAGGACTCTGAAAAATAGATGTCTCTACCAGGATTGCATTAGCTTTGTAAATCAACATCAATTATAAGGTTGAGTCATGTAGGCCAAAAAAGCCCAATATGTATTGAGTCTGTTGCAACCCAGACAGTAAAGGGCTTTTTTGTACCCAAGACCTAAAAACATTGGTTAAACTTTACTCCTCTAACATGTATTTTTTGATATGTCTGCATTTCTCTTCATGACAAAGACACAGATTTTAACTAAATTAAGAATCAAATCGCCAAGGCATTTTCAACACTGCAAACGGCGCATAAAGGCTTACATGGGACATTGAACCTGCAACACTTCAAAGATCATGTCAGAGGGTTGCCGGCATAAACTTTTTTTTTTTACTTACTATGCTTCAAACCCCACCTAAGGCCCATTTCAGAGCAGGAACTGGTATCTAAACAACTCGAATGCTAGAGAAAATAAACAAGACAGAAATTTCCTCTTCTTCCCTCAGTTCAGACCCCAGGTTTGGAAATATTCTCCACGTGCAGTTGAAGTACAAAACTTCCTGTGTTCTAAGCTTGTGAGTGATATGTTGCTTATATAGCTATATAGTTTACCTCTGAGCAGCCATCTAAGTAAGAAATGCAGGTAAAGTGAAAGTGCTTCAGAATTACAGATAGTATTGTCAATACCATCTGCAGCTCTCCAGCTGGTTACTTAAATTAAAAACAGCTACAAGACTTTCAGATGGCTCTTCACAGTAACTGGATTAAAGAAATTATGGTAAATATTTTAGAATCATTTGTCCTTGAGAAGACATTTCTGTGCAATGTGTCACAAGAGCAGCTACCTAAATTTTACCGATTATTTCTAAACTAGTATATTACTAAATAGGCTGACAGGACATTTTTAATCAGCTTATTCCTCCATACAACCCAATTCACAATAAGGTATAATGAATAACCCGAATTAAGATAACTGCTTGTTATCCAGAATGATCAGTGTCAATATTACTGACATATCTTGATCATGTGGAACAGAAATACACATGGAAAGTTATCAAGCCTCCAATGGATTAACTGCCACCACTAGAAAAATACGACATGTTATGTAATGCTGACCATGGCAGAAAGCCAGGATTCAAGACAAAACAATTTTTTATACAAAGAATGACAAGAACTAATAGTTCTTACTACCTGAAGAGTCAACCATTTTTTGTTTTGAGTCCACTGATGACTCAGTTAATCAACCACACAATGAAACAAGTTATATTCTCTGTAAATCCATAGATCAAACTATGGGAGAAATGCAGCCAGCATGACCATGGAACTGATCACTTCCTTTGACTCAAACTGCATCAGCAACACTGCCATTTTGCCGACATCATAGGTAAACATTGAAGAAGGTTGTCTGTGGAGACATTCACAGCTGGATGGACCTGAGCCACCTCCTCTCCTTAATCCTGCTGGGGGGTTGGACTAGACTACCTCTTAAGGTCCTGTGTGTGCTCAAAATCATTACACAAAGGTAGATGTAGACACAACACAGATCTAACAGTGGTATTTTGGATCGAAAACCCTAAGTGAGAACATCATCCACAGATAGATGAAGTTTATATACCCAACTTCAAGTAGAAACTAGTTTTGCTTAAAATATACTCAGAACTACTGCCAAAGAAAAACCCGTGCTAGAACATACAAGCACTGCATATTCCAAATCCTAAAAATATTGAAGACATGGCTTCAGGTATTCAAGAATACTTATTTCACCAACCTTTGCTACCAGTTATTCAAAAGCTGTGTTGCAAAAAGCAGCTGCTGCAGTTTCTAGGTACAGCTTTGGTCACAGACCAAATTGTTGAGATGGACCAGACTAAGCAAGCTTCAGCAGTCTACAGACACTAGCAGATATATCAGAAGCTTTGTAATTGCAAGTTTCCCCTTTTGTCTTGCACCTATCCTTTCACAACCTAACAGCTTTATCAATATTTCATAGTGTTAAGGTCACTCAAGGACTACCAATGTCCACAGAAGTTTGTTAATGATTGGACTTCATGTATCATTTCAACAACTTTCTCTGGAAACAAATTCACAGAATGGCAGCAACAGCTGCCCCAGCCACAAACACAGTATTTCTTTCTTTTCTTGTTGGCTAAACAGAGAAAAATTACCATGTTCTTTATTACCCTTACTCAGTAGTTTCTACAAAAGTGGTTACTTGAGCACATCCCCCCTTCATATTCTTTTCTTACGTGAGATATATACTGCAAAAAAAAAATTAATAGCAGCCTCATTCAGCTGTTGAACCTGCCTTTACAGTCCACCATTCTGGTCCTCTGCTGCTACTTCACTAGTTTTACTAGCTAAAATTAATCTCCTATACAAAGCTTTTAGGATTTTTGGGTTGGGGCATCCCATACCCATTATCTTTCCCTTAGCTAGCTTCTCCTAGGAACCGCTTAAAACTTCAATTCATCACTCTTTCAGCTTCCACACTATCACATGTATTGAAGAGCTTCACCACCACTTGCTTCAAGGTTAACTTTGCAACAGATTTACAGCTTTGATCTCTTCTCAGACTGAAAAGTATATTGGAAGACATACTACTCACATATAGGATCTGAAAATATCTCCCAACTGGTTGTGTGTAGCTACAATAACTGCCCACTTAAAGAGATGTGAATCACTAAGCTTCCAACATTTCAAGCTGACAGCACTTTGAAGCACTACACTGCACTACAGAAGCATGAGTATCAAATCACTCAGATGTTAAACAACAGTTTGCAGCTATCTACAAGTCTTTTAAAATATATGTCTAACATACATGCACAAAAAGTTGCCTGCTGTTTCATCCCAGTTGTTTGACTTTGGTGTGGGCTTTCTTTGCTTAGCTGGAAGTGGTACTGAGATGGCACGTAAAATAGACCCGTAGAGACCAAAAGTCTAGCTGGATAAAATCTAGTCCAAAAAGCTACCCTATTTCACAAAAGCTGCTCAGTAGGTTTGGAATCTAATCCTGACAAAGGAAAAGATTTAGCAGGCAAAGATGAGCCAGGAACCTGAAAGCCAAGGACTAATGAGGAGCCTGGAAAACCTATTTGGGACAAGTTAGCATTCAGAAGGCAAACCCTGCTTTTTTCAGTGCTTCCAAGCTACAGATAAGTTGTGTATGATACTTCACATAGTCTATTTCCAAATCAGAACAATCTAACAAAACTAGACAGCCAGAAAACTGATGTAATCAATGTAAATAAGTCTGGTTTTATAACAAATAGTCAGATCTGATTTGTAACAAAAGTTACAAGTCTGAATAACCAATGGCTATTTGCACTTTACACTAAAGGAACAATTGCAGCAGCCACACAACTCCTCGATAATTACACATTATGAATGTTTGCATTAAATGGCTCAATAACTTGCAAGTCCCATCAGTGCTAGCAGAGCTTTACAGTGTAAGGAGGTTTCCAGAAAGATTCTGTGCTGAAAGATGAAAAAAGTCACCAATCAAAAGTTTTTGAATGCAAAATAACGTCCTACTGAATGATCTGAGTCACATCATTATTTTTTCCAACAGTCAAATTTAAATGGAATTAGTTGTATGAATAGGATTTGCATTCATGTATGAATGCAAGATTTTGTTGTAGAAAAACCGTTCTGGATCTTAGAATCAACCAAGCACAAACTTTACCTAAACATAGCAAGAGTTTTCACCACTTCCCTCTACACACTCGAAGAGCCCATCAGTCCTCTTCTGGCCATTTTAAATATGGAGTTCACCTTTGCAGTTAGGCATTGTAATGCAAAACTGCACCCAGCTATAAGGTTTCTATTTCAGTTTCTTTACAGAGAACCTGTGAGTGTGTCAAGATTTGCATGTATTAACAGACTAGGTGAAAACCATTTAATGAGATTTGCAGAGCTAAACCTGTTAATCTCATTTTTCATAAGTTTAAAGGATAACTTGAATTTAATGTTTATTAAATACCTCCAAGTGAAGAAAATGCTAATTCTACAAGGCCATATGTATAGGGAAAAGGTACAGCATTAGTCAACAACTAAGATCTGAAGCCATATTAATTCCAAAGAGATAATACCCACTTTCCACAGGGAAGCAATAAGTCATTGGTACAGCCTGCTTAGGAAAAGTGTGTTCTCAGTGGTTTTGTTAAAACTAGATACCTTTAGAAACATTATGTACCATTTAGGTTAATTACAAACACTGGCCAGATGTGTTTAAACACAAGCCATAATTTCTATTTCTTACCTTTAAATTACTAACTTAAAGTTGAACTTTTGCAAGATGCATTTTCTGAGTCTCCCTTAAGTAACTACAGGTAAACTACTCTTGTTTTAAAGACTTAGCTAGTCGTAAACATCAAAGGTAATACCCTAGGGAAGAACATGGATGCAGAATTCCAGTAAGCAAGCAGTGGACAGCACAGTCTATCATTTCCATTCTAATCAAAACCTTTTTCATTAGCTACCTACACCATTTTAGAGTATCAGCTTGGCACAAGCTTAAACTAGTTCAGACTTCCTGAAACTGTATTACACCACTTGACCTTCAAGGTTAACCTCATTTTTGTCATGTCCTTTCTACTTGCCTCATACTACCTTCAGCTGACTGCTTAAAGAAGGGTATGTATCCTGTGAGAAGACTCCTTGTTTTCCCCCATCCTGATATCAATGCTGCATGGAAAAGAAACTTCAAATTAAGGAATAATGAAGATGCTTCAACAGAATTATCTTGACCTCTTACAGAGTACCTCATTCTGTCTGCGGACGGAACTATTTACAGGCAGCTGACACTCAAAGAAGCATTTAACAAAGTAGAACAACTTTCAATGCTGGAATGTCTTTTTTATTCTCTGGAGAACAAAACCAATTATGACTATGGTTAAAGAGTCAAACTTAAAAGATCCAATGCCAAGTTCTTTTAAATAAGAAGTTGAATGTGAATTAGTGATTTTTTCATCAATGATTCTCTGAAAACACCAGCTTTCTTCCCAACTTCTGCCTACTTAAGACACATAATTTAGAATACATTTGACTAAAACTCAATCAGGCTTCTCTCTCACAGTTCAGATAGGATTTGCCCAGTCCAATGTCATTGATCCAGCCCAGCTGCAGGACATGTCTTCGGCAGTGAAAAAGACCATCTTCATGAACATATCCTTTCTAAGTCTATTGGGCAAGCTATATTTGAAGATGGACAGGAAACACCCGTGTGTAGCTTCACCAGTTATAGTTACACATAACTGTTTAGTTTTTCTGCATGGCTGTTCTAGAGCATGTTATGTAATGAATTTATCGGCTGTCTGTACCAAGATAAAAAGATTATTTGATTACACCAGCAGAAATAGCTTCTAACATTTCATTGAAAATACTTCCAATACATGTGGCAATTAATGTTTCTCAGTGATAAGAGATGTGGTGGAATTGCTAAATTAGAGAGGCCAAATATGATGCTTTCCTTTGTTAAGAGAACTGCCTTTATAAAAAGGCTATTCTATGGACAACACATTGGTAAGTTTCTTACTGAAAGTGTTCATTACTTGCTTTTAAGAATGGATGCATATCCCTCAATCCTTTTCAAGGAGCTTCAATTCTTATTCCAAAGAACTGATATTACCAGAGCATTCGATTTGACTGTTGGCCTTAAATCCAACAGTCAATAGAAACAGAGTGTTGAACCAAGAAGAAAATGTGCAATTACTTTACTGCCAAGCTCCATTTAACATTTCAGAGTATTTGGAAAACTTCTCTCTCGTTACGATCACTTGGAGAGAGAAAAGGGGTAGTTCATATCTGTCCACAGTTGTGGGGTGCAGAAAAAAGTTGCAGGAATTGATATATCTACAACTGCGTGACGTGAACAATGTCCTGCAAAAAATTTATGGCTCTCTTAGCTACTTGTACCGTTTAGAGCAGCCAAACAGACTGTTGTCAGACATGCACCACTCTGCTTGCTTACATTGAGTTCTTATGGCTATAGAGGATTTCAATACCATCAGGTATAAGTTATTCAGGGTAAATTACTAGTAAGGTCATTCTCTAAAGTAAAAGCAAACTGGACAAAGTCCTTACTAAAATCCTCATGTAGGTTTTATGTGAAGCATTTTGTAACTTTGCAAATTAATTAATTTAAACACAACAATTTGCAAATGGTAATCTATGGTCATACAACTCTTTATACAAAATTACTAATATTGAAGGTTCTGAGCAACTTCTGGTTTCCCTTTGCCTATCTCCTGACATCTCTAAAGGAGAAACAAAGAAATGCTCTTTTGGCATTTGTCTTTGGGCTCCTTTCCAGCTCAAGTAATATCAACATCTAGTCTTTATGCTGGCTAAAATAAAGCCTGAAGTACTGAAGAGTGCCTTAGAAGATGACACAGATCTAGTTAACACAGTAAGACCTCTTCAGTTCAAAGCCTTAGAAATTGACATAATCTTTTATTTTCTCTTTCCCATTTGACAGTCTACTTCTATGAAAGAGGTCCCACAGATAGACTCTAACCAGCATTTAGCAGGTAAGCTCCATTTCCCCCAGTGAAGGAACTCAGAGAATCCAAGGGGGATTCATAGCATATTATTCATTTAAAGTGCATGACACTTAAAAAAATAACATGGTGGGTTTTTTTGGTGTTTTGGTTTGGTTTTTTTTTTTTTTTTCCCCTAGAAAGAAGCAGATAGTATTTATCAGATCTCATAACTAAGGTTGGGAAAAGTCTTTTATACAGGCTTGTAAGCTGAGTCATTGCTCATTTACATTAAATCTCATTAAGCTGTTTAGCTTAACCTATACCCAGTTTTCAGTGCATCAGTCCAGGTGCAAGAGCCTACATCAAATAATTGAACTCCTTTCCTTGACTGTATGCTCAACTGAACTGTGGACCCAACAGTTCAGCTGGAATTAGGCCTTGGAAACAACGATCAAATGAGGTATTTGCCCAACAGTATCAAACACCGAAAACTAATATCTTGCCTATAACAAAATTAAGTTTGCTGCTCCAAAAGACTACTTAAAAAGCTTTTAAAAAGTCTAAATTAGCCAGAATACAAAACTTTTGTTAAAGACACCTAAATATAACTAAAAACCAAAAGATATTTTGAGATGTAATCTGCACCCTGCCGTATTATTTTTTGGCGTCTGTTTTCATGCAGTTATACTATTCTGGCCTTATAGCATTAAGTATAAAACAGATTCACTTCCTGCACAACAGGAGTAAAGATGAGCTTTGCTGCATGAAAGCAGACAAGGTAATGCTAAAACACCACAAATTACATATCTAACTGTAAATACTTGGCCGTATTGATCACCATCAGTGGTCCACCCTGGCCTCCAATAGGGAGAAATGGAGACACACCATTCATAACGCTGCTGCTTCCTTTGAGTACACAGGCAGAATCAGCCTGCAGGAAAAAAGGCAATGCAGGAAGAACCGCGCCTTGCCAGTAGTGCTGACAGAGACTTTCCACTGTGCCTTTTGTGACCGGACTTGCCTATCTCACATTGGCCTTTTTAGCCACCAGCGTGCTTGTAGCAAGTGTAGGTAGAGCCCTTGTAAATCTTTGTTCATGAAGCCTAGCCATGACGATGAATTTCTATTATGAGTCACATGGCATTATTTTATCCCAGTTGATTTTGAGGTACTTGATTTAGGTGATGACAGACCAGGGTTAGTGTGAACTATGCTTCGTAGTTTATAACACACAAATGATCTTGAAGGAGAGAAACATAAACATGTCTATTTTGTCAGCCTGGTTAGCTTGCAGATTTTAAAAAAGGCTTCAATTACAATTTCTACTTATATAGAATTACTACTGGGTCCTCTTAACATCAGCAGTCTCAAAATTAATGTAAAGATGAAGTTGACTGTTACAAAGAAACCCAAGAGTGTGGCTAACACAACAGCCAGCCACTGAGATTAGAAGAAATTCTTCTCTGAGAGACTATAAAATTTCCTTCTTTAACAGCTGAGTAGATGATCCCTCCCAAAGAAGATATTAAGTGAAAAGAGTAAACATATAATCCTTTCATGTTCTGACATACTCAGTAGATTTTTTTTTTTCATATAAAGAAAAATTTACAATTAAAAAGATTTTTCATGGTATATTTTCTACTGCTTATGGGTTTTACTGCTACTGTTCATGCAACAAAAGTCTCCAAGAGCCTTTACATTTATTTTCTGCAAGTTTATACCATGGTTTAAAAGTTATACATGCTGATCAATCCTTCTACCAGATTCTGGAAGAGAAAATATTTAAGACTTTTAATTACACACCCTGATCAAAGAAAGGAAAACAATAAATAAACAATCAATGTGAATGTCTTCATTTCTTCTGTCTTTTATAAGTCTTCAAATTTCATCCCCCAAATGTGGGCAAGTAATACACTGAATTTTGTAAACATGTTCATAATCATAGCACATGGCTTCCAACCATGCAGAAATAATGCACATTCACTCATAAAAGATAAGGCTCAGACTTTTGGTCTGCCTGCTTTCTGTATCCAGTCATGTATTTTTGCTTTTTTGTCATGGCATTTTATTGCCTCAAAGTGACCTTTATCTGTGCTGTGTATTCTCCTCCTTTTCTTCCTCCCTTAAGTATTGATTTGGTCCTGGCTTGCTGAGGGCATTGAAGGCCCTGAGGTAACTTCTTGTCTAAGGACAGAATAAGATGAGCTGCAGAACACAGCACAGGCACGCGATCCCACAGTTCAGCATAACTCTCCATTTTGTAAGGCTGTCCCATCTTCTTTGTGATCAGCGCACAATGTCCTAGTAAATATGCATAATGCCCTTGCTATAGCCTTCCCTCTACAGAAGCACATAAATGTATAGTCATGCATATTTGGAATCAAGTTTTCCAGTGTTCAGGTCCACAAGCCTGCAGGAATGGAATCTGAAGTGCAGCTTTGTAATAGATACACTCAAATGTGCTTCCAAATTTACTTTTTCATGGTATATATTGAAATGCAAGTGCATGGGGTTTTACTTCAGCTAAAGGATTAATGATATTTAATCAGGAATGTACACCAGATAAGTTCAAGTGCAGGTATGTGACTCTGTTGCCCTTGACACACAACGATAGAGCATGCTATGCTGTGCTATGAATCCTCAGGACTGCTTTTCAGCAGAGCAGGTTCAACCTGGTAAGAACAGTGAGTTTCCTGAAAGACAAAATAATCTGTCACACTGAAATTCAAGTTAACCAGAGAGCCTTCAAACCATAAGAAAGAAATCCATAAATAACATGTTCTTTAATCCTTCAGGACCATATGTTCTGTAACGGACTCCCAGTTCAGCTCAAAGACTTCTCATGTCAAACTCTGTGCGCACTTATGTAGTAAGTACTTCATAACCAACTACAACATGACAAGTTTCATGGCCAGTTGAGTAACCTCCTCAAAAAATGGGAGATCAGGAGGCATGCCAATACAGACATTACCATGAGTGCCAGTGTATTTAGGTCATTTCATCACCAGAAGGCAGTGATAAAACTTTTTGTAAGCTGTCATTTGTATTTTGCAAAATACATCTTGGCCATATGCAAGATTTTGATCTTTGTATTCTCTTTTTGAGCCCAGGAAAGTATGCTTCACCTTGAATGATCATGTTACTATAAAAACCCTTCTATTTATATTAAACACTGCTGCCTTCTCCCAAGTCTATATCCATGTGTTACTTTACATTTTTAAAAGAAAATTAATCATCTTCTGCCTTTAATGTAAGTGTAATAGGAATATGTTTTCCCATTCATTCCAATGCAAATTTTATTCCAAACACCATAATGAAGATAGATATTCCCTAATCTCTCCCTCTGCCTCTGTTAGGTATCTGGTATATTACAGAGGAACAGAGCTGAAGCACATATGGTCTAACAGGAGAGTTCAAACAAGGCACAGGATAAACCCATGTAACAATAATGTGCTGTAAGTACACTCTGATCTTATATAAATTGTAAAGTCCTTTCCCGGACATTAGGCTTTCTTGTGCATCAAATCACCTTGGGGGGGGAAAAAATGTTTTAATGAAATTTCTGGGGGATCAGGATGGAGGGGGCAAAAAAGAAAACCTTTCTTTGATCATTTCATCTTTTCTAGACATGATGATAATTATTCCAATTTTCTGTTGGTGTAATTTGTACAATGAGAAATAAGTTGAGAAAAGATGCCTTAAGCTGAAATCTTCCCTGGTCAAAAGCCATGCACAGTTTGACAGAAAATAAACAACTTAATTTAGGCTCCAAATAATTTTTTAATAAAGTCATTTCAAGTTTCATAAAAGTACTATTTTATTGTGACTGAAGGAACGGTGAGGTTCCCTTATCTAAGCAGTACATCACCAGTTATATGTAATAATTTCATACAGTGCTACTGCTGCAATCCGTTCCTGCCCTGGAAGTCTCTTGACTTCTCATTTAGAAAGATGATCTTTTCTCATTATTGCTTAGTCTCAGACTGTCAGCAGTATGAGATGAGAATATTTAGAATATTTCTATAAGAAATGGAACAACACTGGCATTTAGAAATCAGTAGTCTTTTTTAATTACTACAATCTACTCTAGAGATTAACTAGAAATCATTCTTATGGATCTAATTATTCTAACCCAATCCAATGGCCAAATGACCAATAACTTTTATTTTCAGACATGGTCAGTCATCAACAATGTTTGTCTAACACTTTACTAAACTGACTACCTTTGTATGAGGAAAACAAATAGTAATTCAAATTCTTCATGGAATGTTTTTAATTTTTTTCCCCTTTTTACTTCTCATTACAAGTGTCAGAGGGCATATTTCCATGGACTTTCTGAAGAGGTAATAAAAATTACTGAGCTTTAAAACTAAGTGTAATCAAAAACAAAGTTACTGTTCTAGCATCAAGAATATTCTATTTTCTTTTAGAGGAATATGATACGAGTGACATATTTTGAACTAAATTTTTTAAGTAGGTAGTTTTGAGTGATTCATATGAGTAAAGTATACATTATCAATCAACTTGATCATTTATTTACAGTGCAGAAAGTATCATATGTAGACTGCTTCATTCCTAGGTGTTTTTAAACATGTTTTCCCTTCATTTTACCCTCCATGAGAGAGACAGCACGCAGTCATGAGTCTTTGAATGAATTGTATAGATCTTAGTAGTCTTTAAAACTGTCTTAATTTTCTGAGTGTATGCTCAGAGCATGCATAACTTTAAACAAATATTTTCCTTGTTGAAATCAATTTGATTTGTCTAAACACAGGATACTTCCTTTATACGTTCCTTACAAGATTGTTCTAAGGGACTCTATAATGCATATTCCCTTTCATATCTTTGAAAGTTGTTCCCCAAAATGGCTTTGGTAGAACTGTTCTTGTATTACAAATTGCTAAAAAATGCGAATGCATTGTAATTGAAAGAATACTGAAATTTTGCATGACTTCCTAAATTTACAAAATCTACAGCTTTCAGTGCTAAGTGCATGCAGCACTGTATCCATATGATCATGATTCATCTCCTCTGTCTTTCTCAGTTGCTAAGTTCTTGCCAAATTTCACTGCTGGGAGTGTAAAGGTTTGAAATCAGTACGCAGTTGGCAGTGATTTCAGAAATAAGTTAAAAGATCTCAGTGACTTATTTATTTTTAAAATTCTGGACAGTTTTCTTTCTCAAATTAGTAGCATAAATCACTCCCTTTGGGTCCTGGGCCAGGCTTCTTTCAGTTGCTGTTTCACAACACCAGTTTCACAATGCTGAGGCAATAGACAAACTAGTCTGCCTTGGCAACAGGCATTGCTATCTATTTATATTTCTTTTTAAATATTGCTGGAAAATTAGAGAGGAAGGTTTACTGCAAAATACATTTTAATATCATTGCCATTAAGTTAGATGTGAGACTAATGTTTATCTCTGATTATAATTGCAAAAACTTGATATGATGCATAATTGATAGATCTTGATGAAACTTAAATGTCTCAAGCTTCTTCTCAGCAAGTACATGGGATTGCTTGGGATTTGTCACCTTGTGGGAGGCAGAGGTGATGAACCTGAATTTAGGTGACTGGGAGCATATCATTAAGTCAAAAACCCAAAGAAGTGGAGGTACTGCTGGAAAGCTCATATTCTCTGGCTGTTGTATCTGGCCCGCCAAGTTGCAACCTTTTTCTCTTGGCTTCCCAGAGAAAAAGAAAGTGCATTGTGCTCTGCTGGTGTACCAATGTCATAGGCACAGTGGGGCACATTTGTAATTTATCATTACATTTATAGCAAGGTAATGTAACAAGGAGCTGTTCATGCTGTAAAGGGAGAAGTTCTGCCCTTTGCATACTGTCATTGCCATGGATAGAGGATTTCCTGTTACACCAAAGCATGTAAATATGATGATTTCTTTGTCTGAAGATATTAAACTGGATCATTTCTCATTCTTTTTATTTAGAGAAAAAAAGACTAGAAATCACAAATATCAATGTGCTGATGGTCATCTGTATTGTCTTCTTCAAGGCCTTTGATGTTCCAGTCGCAGTCAAATTCAGTCTTGTGCATTGTGTCTTGAAATCAGGAACATTTTGTTCTACTTTTAAGCATATGTAGCCATGGCCTTTATTTACATAATTCAGTTATTTGGTAGAAGTTACGCTTCTGATCTTGTAGGCTGTGCCACTGGGCATTCAAAATTCTGCACATTTGGTTCTTACATAACTGCCTTATGCAGAGTCTGTTTCTTACCTCTGTTAACTGATTGTTGTGGTTGGGTAGAAGGAGATTAAGAAGTGGTGTGAACAGAAATGAGGGTGATGTCTCAGTCTCCCACTGCTCTGTTGCAGGGCAGACTGGGCTGTGTCCAGCCCTCTTGTCGGTCTGTGTTGATTCATTTCTCTTCAGAGGGAAGGGCCTTGTCTAGTTAACATGGTCCATGCCAGCACATCCTTCTTTCTGTTATTTTCAAAACCTGCCCATCAAAATTTCCTGACTGTGGCACCCATGGAAGAGAGTCCCACCCTGGAAAGCATATCAAGGTGGGGTGGGTAAACCCATGCTGATCACCAGAAAAATCCCAGGTGTCCTAAGCCTCATCCCACCAGCTTTTCTGCTGAACTCTGCTGAGACTTGGTCATGCCAGGACCCCCCACAGCTGCAGTTCTTTGTGTACATGTGCCAGGGGCACCAACAAGGTTTGTATTGGGAAGAGCTACTGTGGAGGATGAAGATGGTTGTAGGGCCCATTTGACAGGAGGTGACATTACTAGAGTGGGATCAACAATGCATTCTGAGGTCAAGCTACGGGGCTCAGAAGTTTGGTAATGTCTTGAATAGATCTGCTTCCAACAGATCAGTCATGTGTAATGGTAACCCAGTTTGGACAAAGAGACAACCCAGATCAGAGTGCAGGATTTGAGTTTGACACCACTTGTGATCCAGTAGGCTATAAAAGGAGAATATATTCACACTTCAGTGAATTTGGAGGCTTATGCTCCTAAAACTTTCTAGTTTTCATGTGGTGAAAAAAAATAGCTGTTTATTAAAAATCCCCAAACTAAACTAAAAGAGACTAAGAAGAAACATGTTTATTTAATCTAAAGTCAGGCAACAAAAGAGCTTTCTTCATACACCAACACTACAGGAATTGTTAAATGAGAACAGTTAGAAATCCATGGCATATTCCTGCAAAATTGCAGCTGCAGCAAGTTTATCTACATGTATTTCTTAATTTCCTGTACTGCATTCTTCTTTAAATACACATTGTCACAAAGCCTGCACATCATCTTACCCTTCTGAAAGTATTTTAAAATATTTTCCATAATTTACAACAAAAATAAGATTATTGACCTTGAAAAATCATTTAATTCATTGCATATCCATTTTTCTTGTTGAATCAAGTCATGTCAGATGCATGAGCTGACAGTTTGTCAGCTGCTCTTCATTTGATGATACTGTGAGCAGTTATGTAAAAGGATAACATTTGATTTTTATTGCAACAAAAATCAACCGAACTCTTAACATCTTAGAATATGCCTAATACATATCTGTTGCTCTGCACATAATTTTATTTTTCAACATAAGAAAAAATTTAGGGGAAAAAACCCCAGGATTTTAAAAATGTATTCTCATTTTGCTACTTTCCTATATCTAAAGTGACGATTTCTAGGGTTGTAAAACAACTACAGTGAAACTATGCTCAACACAAACTCATGTTTATTTAGTCTGCTTCTGATTTTGTCTTGATTTACACATATTTCTTCTAATGAGATACTGTTCTGTGAATGAGCTTAGCAGGAGACACTAAATAAATGCCATTAACACATACTCTAAGTAAGATAACTTCAAATGCTTTGATAAATGTCCATCCTAATTCTGCTTTAGTGTTACTTCAGTAACTATCCATCATCAACTGTTCTGGGAAAGCTCAGTAGTATAAAAGACTGTTCACAGTTGTACAGCAATATATAGAGATGATTGAAACTCAGTATATTTTAGGTGTCCCCAAAGAAAGGCCTTGAGCATAAGCAGTTCAACCTGTCAGCTCCCTGCTCAAAGTAAGTGTACTGACTGCATCAAATCAGGTCAGTTCTGGTGCTGCCTAACTGACCCTTGGAAGCCTCCAAGGATGGAGATGCCACTACATCACTCAGATTCCAGTGACAGAAGAGGAACATTTAATAGAAAAATATCCAGCAGCGTCCCACTATCTGATAGCCCAGTATTAGGACAGCCATACCAAAGAGAGCTTATCTTTGCATTCTGAAGACTGAAGAGAAAATGAGGTGCTGCTTCAATTCAAACATTTTTATTGCTTCTTGCTCCTTATTAAATTAGTTGCATGCTCACACTTTAGGCCTATTTCTATCCTGCTACAGCACTGTATTTTGGCTGTTAGATGGTTTACTTATAACTGAACATAACTTTGGAGTGAACTTCCTATGGCTTTGATTTGATGGAGGAAGAGAGGATCTAGATGTTGTACAGGTGGTTCCAATATTTTTTACATGGCAAAAACTAAGCTATGGATGATCTGTTATGAGCTGATATTGTATTTAAAAAACAAGGTGAAACAAAACAAAACCCCACCACTTCACACTATATCAAATAAGTCCTATTATTTTGTAATATTTTTAAGTTGAATATGATTACCATGAAAACACTGGAACATCATTACAAGGTTAGCAGAAATATGATCCTCAAAGTACATTCACATCAGGAAAACTTGGAAATGCCATGTAGTTTTGTGGCTGAAACACCAAGTGGGGCAGACATAGGTTTTTATTCCTGACTTTCTACTTGCCCACAAGAAAGCACATAATTTCATCTGTTCCCCATCTGCAAAACAGAGTAAATGGCAGTAACCTACTTTATAAAGTGTTTTGAGATCTATTGATGAAAAAAAAAACAATTGAGAGGCTTTTCTGATACTACATAAAAGGTCTTATCTCTGGAAATTATTCGAGGAGGCTTTGAATCCTCATACAAGTGGATTGCTCTGATTTTCCTTTAGACACTGATTCAGAGAAAACACTGCAACTTCTATGGTACAGATGAGACCAAAGAAAAAGCCTGAAGCAATAAGTACAGGGGAAAGGGAATGTATTTGTAGGTCAAGCAGTGTAGAGTGAAATTCTCTGAAGCAAGCACTTCAGTCTCAATCAGTTCTTACTAGTTTTCACATCTTCCTGCTTTAGCTTTGGATGACACTGTACAAATGAATGTAGCAAATAACAGTAAATAAGGTCCAGCATTTTTACCTGAAGTTAAACCACACATTATTGTGTTGCAATATAAATAAAATTTGAAAAAAAAGTAAATTGTGCAGTCATTGAAGACAATTAAAAACAACTAAGGAACAACCTGTGTCAGACATGAACTTCCCAGTGTATTTTAAAGTAGAGATGATTCATTTTGGCAGCAGTTCAAAACCTGGTGGGGGCGGGGGGAGAGACTTAGCCTGAAGGATAGATGGTGTTGTCACTGTCATCCTTCCTCATAGTTTTGTCTGGAACAGCTTAAGAGCCTTTTCAGCAGAGCATGCTGAATCAACTTATTCTTGGCCAGCTCAGTTTGCTTTTTGCTGAGCCCAGTGGAGGCAAAGAGGAGGGTGTGACCACCACAGGCTCTTTATTCTGCAGGCTCCCTAGCCCCCTTGTCATAGTTTCTGCCACCCGGAAATAGTGAAAATTGAACAGTGTCTGTTGTTCAGTGTGTCCTGTGAGAGGAGTTGTAGCTCTTGTGTATGTTCTTGAAGTGCAAAATAGCTGTGCTGTGCAGTATAATGCTGCCATAAACCACTATGTCTGACTCACGTTATCACGAAATTATTAGAGCTTAAAAATATTCATGTGGTGTTTTTTTGTCTGTAACTAGAAGAGGGAGTAAGTACCACAGAATGTAATGGCCTAGACAAATTAATTCAATCCTGAATGACTTTCTGTTCATTTGTGGGAGAAGTACACGTGTCTGCAGGAAAGAGAATTAAATATTTTGCTTTAGTTGGCTCTGTAAGCATTCCTGTGAGAGTATTTTGATGTTTGTATTCAAGACAAACCATATCTTAATGCAATCAATGACATTTAGACTAAGAAACACTGAACATCAGATTTCTTTTTTCAAAGCATTAGTTGCTGAGTCAAAGAGAAAACTTAGGCTATGACAAGGAAGCTCCATAAGTCTTTTATCATTCCACAAGGAGATGAGCCTGTGCCTAGTGTCTAGAGCAGATGTTCTCATCTGATTTCACTTCCAGCTTAGGCCATGATTTTTCTGGGTCATGGTGAGTTGTTTCACTTGTCTCTGCTTTAGGAATTGTTATACATATAAAACCTGGACATCCAGAGAATTCCAGTGTTAAAAGTGTAGGGCAACCTTAATACTTCACCTTACAATGAATGCTTTGTTTAAGGAGGTCTTCATGTCAGTATTAATACAATACATCACACACTTTTCAGAGAGGATGACACACAGAATTTTGATTTATCTTTGACTTGCTTAGATAAAAGCACTTTCCATTTTTAAGAGGTTCTTCTAAATTTGAACTGCTCATAGGGACAACATCCACAACCATTAACATTGGGCTTTAGGCAAAGAGGACTCTAGGCAAATATTGTCTTCACTGGGCCTAGGGGACTTTAGCAGGAATGGTAGCAGGAACCTTCCCCAATGTCTGGACTTGAACCATCTGGACCATGACTGGTGCACAAAAGCTTAGCTGAGATTACAAAGGAGAAATGGACTGATTCTATCTCTATATGATTTTGGAGCCTCCATATATCCTCTTCTAACCAGTGAATGCCCAAATACTCAGAAAATCATATGGTAAGCTTAAGCTTATTAGCAACATTTTCATTCATACTTTCCCATCTTCTTCAACAAGACTAGAATGCAAGACATCAGTGGAATTCAGACCTCTGACCTTCTGAATATTCACAATGAACAAGCTTTGAAAGCATCATACACTTCAATCTCAGGGCAGTTTTTGTTGTCTTTGGTGTGATACAATTACTAAAATAAGATGATTGGAATTCCTTTCCATATACCAAAACAAACACCCTCACATGGTCCTGCAATATGCACAGAATATACTTTTGGTTATAGTTTTAAACAAATTGGCAGGTTTATAAAGCTAGTCTAAGTTTCAGATATGAATCATTATTATTCCAAAAAGTAGCAATTTATCTCATGCTCTGTTGGGAGCAGGAGAAATAGAAACATTTTCTTTTTATAGCTACAACTTTGGCTTTCATGACATCATCAAAATGCATTGGAATTTAGCTTCTCTACTTTCAGTACTTTAAAAAGAGGGAAGGAGGGAAGGAGACAGGAGCTTATGCTACATACCACTTTAATATGCTGTCATCAGTGATAGTTTTAGAATGAAAAATAAGGATCAAAGATAATTTCAATGGAAAAAAATCACATACAAAGAATTTTGCATTTATTGACTGATTAATATATATGTCCACATGAGTTGCAGAAATAATCATGTTTTATTTTAGACATAAATAAGTTGCTTTATACCATTCATATTAGGAAAAATTCTGGGGTTTAAAGATAAGATTTTTTAACTCTCTGCAGGCTTTTCCAATTACCCATATTCTTCTTTTGTAATATTCTCCAGTGATACTTTTCAGATGCTCTTCAGTGTCCTTCAAACATTGGATTACTTAAAATAGTAAAAAGATGACTTGTGTTGTTCTTTGATACCTAGACTCTCATACAGTAATGTATATACTGCCCCTTCTTCTGGTGGACATGTACAGTACTCTGTGGAAGATATATCATATCTGACCACTGTGTTGAGACTGAAGACTCACAAAAACAAATTCAAATTTTAAGAGTCAGGGAGCAGGGGGCTGGGGAGGATTTATAGAAGTTTGGTAAAGAAAGGGACTATACTCAGGGGAGAAGGAGAGCTATGTGCTGCTTAATTAATGAATGGCAATGTGCTCTATTAAAATTTCATTCGCTGGATAAGAGATTGACCTCAACTATGAGGGTGCGTTAACATATGAAGAGAAAAGTACCTTTTCTTAGGGTTTAAAGTTTAAACTTGTAGCTTAACTGACATGGAGAACTGGGCTTTCCTCATACTTAAAATAAAATGTTACTGAAATAATGTTAGCGCTTCTACTGAACTAAACACAAATAAATTTCAGTTCTCTGTGAAGAAGAAAGGATATATATTGTCCCAATTGATAGTAAACGTGGGGAGTTAGAATACAAAGGAATTTGAGAATAACTCAGAAAGTTTTCAGTTCAGGAACTTTAAAATAAGAAGAGGTGCTATTTTCTTTATGTAGTACCATTAGTCTGCATTTCATTTTTATATTTGGTATCTTTCCATACTTCAGATATACTTGGGTGAAAGAAGTTATTAGAAAGTGGCTGCAGTAGTTCTTACTGTAGACTGAAAGGTGTTACCACTCTGTGAAGGAGCCTTTGTTCTGGTTAAACAGAGCAAACAAATAGTTATAATCTAAAGACTTCTGTGACTAATATGTAAATGTGTTAATACACATTCCTATCTTGGATAGAAAGTAAAAGGAATATTGTTCTTTTCAATAGAAAACAGAAAGTTCATGCAGCTTTATAATTAAGATGTTGGAAACCACCTAAAGAAGACAAAATAATTAGATTACTGCTAATATTTGTAAATAAATTCACCTCCAGACCTTGTGTCTAGAGAACATGAAACTAAAAGCAGCAGCTCAGTACTGTTCCTTTGTTTTTGAAGTTCAAGAGAAAATTGTAATATTTGGTTTTTAACTGATCTGATTTGCACTGTTAGCATTGTGCACAGCAAACTTGATTAAAGCACCATCCTCAAAAAGCAGTTACACAACTAACTGGAAGTGGTTTGCATGGGTAATACCCTCAGCAGTAAGTGATCAGTTATGCTCTGGAGACTTGCAAGCCTTTGTTCAAATTCTGAAACATTTTGGCTTAAACCACAAAGAACAAGGAAGATAGGCAATCTGTCAAAATAAATTGTGTATCCTACCTTGGCAAGCATTAGAGTAATGCCTTCTCCCAAACCCACACAAACATATTCTGTCAAGGTCATTCTTTGCTTCTCAAAGCCTTTTATAGTGCAAACATGAAGAGCATGTGAAGTCAGCTCAGTTTTGTACCCTGATAATATCATCAGCAAGATTAAATGAAATCATAAAAATTAAAACTGCAAAATATAAACCAAACATGTTCAAGAAGCAGCATATATATGTTATACATATATTTACAGTATTTGCATGGTTTTATAGTACATGCAAAATAACTTTGCAAATATCAAAGACCCCAACTAAGACAACACCAAATTCCTGTGATTTAACAAGGAAGGTAAACATGCAGAAAGTAGAGGATTTTCCTATTCACGATTTATTGATAGGTGAGATTTATTAGTACTCAAACATCATAGAAATGATAAATAAACTGGATGTAGCAAAGGAAGTTATGATATAGAGCAGCAAGAGCTCTATGTATGATAAATAAATTGCGGGAACACCAACCAAAATCAACAAATAGGCTTATACTGTGGAATTCATAGCATACTTTTCAAAATATCTTCTTTCCAGTAAATTAGAATGCAAGAAAGGTCAGAAACTTGTTTTGCAGATATATATTTTATTTAATTATATTTCTTTTGGAGCCAGCTTCTCATGCTATATAAAAATGATTGGGTTTTATACCAAACAAGTACTAAGACTGAAAAGTTACTTTCCTCAGAACTCTCCAGTACAATCTTTCTCTTTCCAGAACCTACGTGGGCAACTTTTTCATGCCTCTCATTTACTAATGTATGCATAGAAGAGAAGACTATTGAAGCAACACGATGTTCAAAATATTTTGTCTCAGGATAAGCAAATGCCTACTACTGATGTCCAGATCATCTGACTTTGGAGAATGTTTAGTTTAGATGGTAGCTTGGGACACTGTGATTAAACAGCTTTGGAAACACCATTCTCAGTGACTGTCACTGGCACACAAGCAATAAAGTAGTGTTGTGCCTACTATAATTGCTGGAGGAAATAACTGAAATTTAAGAGCTTAGGAGAAAAATGATGCAGTCTTCTCTAAAGAGATGGGTGTGATAAAGATTTGAATGTTTGGACATAAAAAATCTTATAACTACTTTCAGGACCTGTGGATTCCCTGACATCATTACAACTAATAGGTATTTGATTCATTTCTGCCATGGTGCCAGAAAATTGATAGACTTGGCATAAAGGGATCACATGATGAACTAGGCACTGATGTTATTGCTGAGTTTTATTTCCTCTGACAGCTGTGAGGACCTTGGCAGGTCTACCTGCTGGATTTAGGAAGAGCCACAGCACTGCCACCATTGCTCGACATAATGAACGAAAACATACAGACATTATGATTAGAGGGCCAGGGTGGGGTGAACAGAAGTGAAAAAGAGGAAGAGAATGTGTCAGACTGGATGCCATTACTAAACCCAGAAATTGCTATTCAGATAGGCACTGGCTCTGGAGAAAGCTAGCAGAGTACTCTGTGGAGGGTGCTCCTGCCAGTTCCTTATCCATCTGGCAATTATGTAGGAAGGCAGTAATCCAGAGGTCTCTGTCAAATTGTGTCACTGTTGTCTGCTGCTCCTCTTTTCAGAATGCTCATAAGGCTTGTATGGTATGTGCTGGATACATCAATCACACGAGACTTGGTGTACAGTCCACAGCTCTGCTGAGGCACACTAACAAAATTTCTAATGTTTGCTGATGGTTGAGTGTTTATGCCGCTGTCAAGTCACCCTCCTCTAGTAACGGCAGTTTATTGTTGGCACTGTATGGTTATGCTGCTGGCAGAATAAGGGTGAGAAGCAGTAGGCAGAGGAAAAGAATAACTGCAGGGTCTTTTTTTGTGGGAGTGAGAAACTGGTCCTTTTTCCATCCTACATTGCCCTTAGAGACAAAAATTAAAGTGGAATTCTTCTATCTGTTACCCTGTAATTTGGAAATGTGTAGCTTCCAGTGGAGAAAAGTTTATTACACAGTTTATTAAGAGCTGTGCGCTATCTGTGCCTTTGTCTCACAGAATGGAAGGAGTAATAAGTACCTATGCTGAAAAAGAAATAACAGATAGTGACAGCAGCAGGGTGAAGGAAAACTAAACTATTACTGGTCTCCTGAGCCTGAAATGGTAAGGTTGCTTTCCCACAGAGAGGGAACAGATAATGGAGCTTACAACAGATGGAACTGCTGACCCTGGTGAGAGCTACATTGTCAATCTACTAGCCTGGAAGACTACAAGAAAAAGAGGTGATGGCTGCAATGCAGTAATTCAGGTAGATCTTCATAAGTGATGTATGAAAAGAGGTTCAACAGGTTTTGCTCATTTTGTTACTACACTTCCCTTGAGGAAAGGTTCACCTGAAAACTCAATAATATTAAATCTCTCAGCTCTTGTGTCATGCCTGAAGTAGGTAATAAAGAAAAATCGAACCATGAAAGGATGGTGGCTTATGCAAGCCCAGAAAAATTCTCTATAGCACAGCCAAGAAGAATATCCAAATTCAATATCAATATTCTAAAGACTACCTGAGATTAAGAATTAAACTGATTGTCATAGTTAATGCAAGATACACAAACTAGTGGGGGGAAAACAAACAAACAAACCCACCAAAAATCAAGACAGCAAATAGACTTCTACTGCACAAAGACTGCACTCTAGCTTGGTCATTGCTCTGCTGCTTGTTTGTCTTTCATACTTAAGTTGCAAACTCTTTGTAAACATATCACCTTTTCTCATTGGATCATATGGTAACTAGACCAAATAGACCAGTTCCCCAGTTCATGAGTAGGTACTACAGGAAAAAAATTGGTGACTAGACAGTGCTGAAGTGGTATAAGATGCATCAGTATCATTAGTTCTTAAAAACAAACTGCTATTACATGCTTTGGCAGAAAAAGGAAGTTTGGGTAGAGTTCTTTTCTTATATAACGCATCTGACATGTGGGTCAACAACTAATCTTCAGTTTTGTGGAACCAAAATTCATTTTTAACAAAAGCTCATTTCCATGTGGACTGAAATGTGAGGGAAGGAGTGTTTAAGCATATTTCCCACCGAAATCAGTGAAGATATTAATAAGTAAAATTAAGAAAACAAATACATAAATAACAGTAGATTAGACATCTCCAAGCTGTGACAAAAGCCCTAGAATTCCCTGTAACAGATTCTAGTTTTACCTGGATTTTTCTCTCCTGAAAAGTGATATGGGATGCCGCTTTTCTGAGGTGGAATTTCCTCTAAAGGGCACACCTGCTACGCTATAAAGTAAGAACAGTGAATCAGCAAGAAGGCAAAGCATTTCTACAGGAAACAGACACAGACAGATTTT
The DNA here is from genome assembly GCA_035221455.1 of Xenops minutus. Lineage (NCBI taxonomy): Eukaryota > Metazoa > Chordata > Aves > Passeriformes > Furnariidae > Xenops > Xenops minutus. Next base: position 87,602,971 of record JAWWEE010000105.1, on the reverse strand, counting down.
CAATAGGACCTACAAATTGAGTATGAAAAGGACCTCAGACTGTCCTCCTTCAGTAGATTGACTTCTCCATTACCCAGAGAAGTAAACAGGTTTGTTTTCCCTTTCTCACAATGGACAGAATGAATAGAAGATCAAGGTAGGGATAAGTCTTTCTACACAGAAGAACAAGACAGTGACAATCCAGTTTGTATACAGTATATTAAAGCACTTTATGCATGTTTAGTCAAGACCAGAAACTACCGATTGTGTTATCTCCCATATTTATTCTGTTTGTGGATGATGATGCCTAGGGTATGTATTCAGTGGCACGGCAGATTCCTATCTCTAGCATGTTGAAAATTGTTGATTATTCATGACACTGTTACAAGATTTGTGCAACAAGGAAACTCCTTGGCTTGCAAAATCTTAGTGTGTTCCCAAACAGAAGTTTCTTTGTCTACAACGGTAGATGTTCCAAATGTTGCATGATGCTAATTTCAGGCCAAAGGCCTCTGTTTCATAACAAACCCGGGATGCCGCTACTTCTGACTTAGGGGAAACAAGCCCACTGAAAACTGCTAAAAGTCTCATGTTACCATCTAAAGCTGCGCTCAGGACAGACTGAGAAATAATATGTGCAAGAAGTAGCTGAGTATCTTTCTGAGCTCTTCAGTAAGTTTTATTCTTTTAAGAATCATGTCAACTCACTTTTTTAAGGGCAAAAAGGTTTTAAAGAGAGAATGACAAGAAAACACAGACACCAATCAGCATGTTCAATTTCTGATTTCAAAAAGTAGAAGTAAAGCCTCTATACTGTGCATAAATCTATGTTGCATACCAGCAATGCACTACCTAGTGTTCTGGAGTGAGGCATGGAAGGCACTTCCTTGCTTGCCACGGTGCTGCCCTCCTTGGTGAAGGCAGTGGAGAAATACCCATTTGAAAAAGTAAGGTGAATATAAGGATTATAAGCAAAATGTAACTTTTCAGAATTGATTTTCAGCCAATAATGAGGAAATAAACAGCCCTTATAAGGCATGCCAGCTATTCTTCAATGACAGAATAGTGAGTGTTTTCCACTTTGCATCTTATCCAAAAGTAACTCAAATCCTTGACAGCGCTGGCCTTACTCAAAAGGCAAAATCATGCCTTAACAGGGGTGGTGGCAGCGCTTGTCCACATTTAATTATTTCTTGCACTGGTGCCTTCCACTGTCCCTGTATTTTATGCTCTTACCTGTTCCTAGCTGCTTTCCAGTACCTCAGTGCACATACACATTCCTCAGTACCCCAGTGCCACTCTGACAATTTGTCTTGAATTTCCCGTTTCTTTCTCCCTTGTTGGAGTCTTAGCATTGAGAGAGGTGTCCCCTAGGCCTGTCATACACATCATATGTACTCATCTCCTAGACTGACTTTTATTAAATATTTGGTTTTTCTTCTCTGTATTTTTTTGCAACCAATTGCTATTCAAAGGTGTATTCCTCCTCCCCCTGGGAAGGATTTAAAAATTCCCTAAAGTTGTTTTCTTTTTCTGTTTAGACGGGGTTTTTTTTAAAAAAAAAAAAAAAAAAAAAAAAAGCATAGGGTTATGGAAGGGGAGGGGGAGGTTTATGGGTTTTTTTGTTTTGCTTTTCTTTTTCTGTGAATGTGATTTTATGGCAAAGGGGAATATTTGAAAAGTTATAATAGTGCACTGTTTGTTGGTGTCCTTTTCCTGTTGAAGACTAGAGGATCCTGTGTACATGCAGGTTACACTATCAACTTGAGTTCCTTTCAACTATCTGCTTCAAAATTTCTATGCAACTAGCCTCAGGCTGCTTCTACAAGGTGGATACTTTATCTTACTCCCCACATTTAGTAACATTCTCACTTTGTCAATATGGCTTGGTTTAGGAATCTTTCAGGAAACTGTCCCTAATTTATAGCAGAGACTTTCAATAAGTGTCAAATGCTTTCTCTGTGAAATTCAGAATTAAATTACATTTCTGAGCTGTATGTTACAAGAGGATATTTAGATGTCCTGGTTATCCCAAAAGAACCCTACTTGCAAGATGACAATGAATGCTACTGACTTTCTCACAGCATTCTTCACTGAAAAGCCTTCACAAGGATAGGTACGGCGCGGCATCTGGACAGTCCACCTGTGATTCACTCGGTGTGACATTGAGGCCATGTGTATATACCTACTGAAACTATTCTGCAAGTATCCAGAGTACAGTCTCCTCAGGCTTTTTTTTACCACAAAAGACCTCTTCCAATCTGCTCATCACATCCTCCAGCAAAGAGACAACATTTAGGTCAGCATCAGATCACATATGTAAGGCAAGAAAGAATCTGCTTCTGTTAGGAGATACTTCTCCTTCAGATCAAAGCTGTGATCCCAGCAAAGTGACCATAACCATTGAGTTGCGTAGTTAATGTTACACTTGGACGCCTACCAGATTCTGAGAAATAAAGATACTCAGCTAAAGTTCGAACTGTGTGACTTCTACTGCATCCAAAATCACACCATCCTAAAAACAACCTTGTATGCATAGCAACATCCAGTTTTCTTTCCTCATCTGGGATCAAAAACACAAACCCACCCCATTGCGGTCGAGTGGAAACCCAGGCCAAGAGACAATTTCACTTGAACATCCCCAGGGTTCTGGTGCTGTGCTGTCTCCTGCCTTCCTGCTCTGTCCCGGTCTCCGGAGCATGGCCGCAGGCAGCGCTAGGTGTGTGTGTGCGGCAGGCAGCGCTAGGTGTGTGCAGCAGGCAGCGCTAGGGGTGTGTGTGCGGCAGGCAGCGCTAGGTGTGTGTGTGCGGCAGGCAGCTCTAGGTGTGTGTGCGGCAGGCAGCGCTAGGTGTGTTTGCGGCAGGCAGCGCTAGGTGTGTGTGT
>JAWWEE010000105.1:87450643-87600009 GCA_035221455.1 Xenops minutus | reverse complement strand
ACCAGCGTGCTTGTAGCAAGCGTGGGTAGAGCCCTTGTAAATCTTCGTTCGCGAAGCCTAGCCATGATGATGATGACCTTTTATAAGATAGCATTTTAAATGCCTAGGAAGTGTAATTATCCTTTTGACCAAATCAAACACTGGTCTAAAACAGATCTATAGGAAACAATGCCCCTTAAAGCCTGAAGTTTTAACAGTATCAAAATTTTTGAGAGTATTAAAAAGATCTGATAAGATCTCTTCTACCATCTCTGAAAGAAAAAAACAGTGTACTTAGTAACAGCAAGTAGAGATCAGATCTACAACACCTGAGTATTCAATAAGACAGTAGATAGCTATGAGCTTATCTACCAGTATAGAAAATAAAAGGTCATAGCTTGTTTTATGTTTAAGGAAAAACACCTGTTAGAATTTATTTTGTTCCATTTAAACTGAATAAAGTACAAAGAGAACAAATCAATATTTGCATTTTGTTCCATTTCACTGGTTTACATAAAACCCTAGTACCAGAGAAGACAATTCAAACTGCAAGTGCTTGGCCGAACTTTATCTTAAAGTTATTTGCATCTATTTTTGCCCACGTCTAATACCCTTAAAACGAAGGAAATTTCTACCTTTGAAATACGTTCCACATGTCAAGGTACTGTTTGATCATAGAAAAGAGCAGCATTTAAACCAGTTATTTTCATTATTGTTGTTACCATTGTTACAAAGCAAGGATTATGTTTCCACTTCTAAAACTGACTGGATGAAACAGTGAATAAAGTGTCTTCACTAATGTAACCTACTTTTTTTTAAAGTTAAGTATTACAAAATAAACTTTTCTTTCATTTATAAAACATTGGAATGGCCTGATTATCATCTGCAGTTAATAACACCCCACTATAGCCTTTTCATCACATTAACATTCACATTTAAGAAACACCCATCTATCTTCTACTTACACTAGGTTAGCACAGAACAGCATATCAACACCTTCTCCACCTCCTTCCTATTAAGAAGAGGGAACACGACTCAAAGATCCTGACTGCAACAGCATGTGAATGATGACAAACCAAAGCAATCATTTACACAGGCCAACTCTTGTGTTTGGCACATTAGAAGATTAGTTTTAAGCATCAGCTACATTGCTTCCATTGATCAAAGTAAACTAGGAAAGAAAATCATGCGAAGTATTAAAAGTACTCAAAAAATCAAGTATGAGTGGAATTTACTAAGTTTATAGAAACTGGGGTTGGACTGAATTAAGCAACAAAGGAAACGAGGAAATCAGACTATTTTAGTTTCTCACAAAAGTCAAGACTAATGAGCTTATCAATGCCATTAAGTATGTTCTCCCAGCAAACGCTATCCAAGTCAAGAAGCTGTTAAAAAGAAACAAAGATCTGTACAGCTTGGTCAAAGTGATCTCATTTTGAATGACAACAGATTTTGCTCTAAATTCTGCCAAAAATAGAGCATTTCTATTTAATAGCCAAGATACAGCAGCTCAAATGTGAACTGAACAACTTTATCTGTCAAAATATCAAAACACAAACTGCATTATCTAAAAATAGCAATCAAAAAAATGGATGAATGATTTAAGTACAGGGGAAGACGGGAGACAAATCCATGCCCCTTGGGAAATGCTATAAACCACCAAGAACAGGACTAATACAAAGTAAATTTGAAGATAATATAAATACAAGGGAACCACCTTGCAAAAGAGACCATGGCCCAAGAGACTACCAACAAAGAACTAATGGTCCAGTTAATTCTACCAGTACAAAAGCAGTTTAGAATTAAATATTATCTTGTCCAATAATAAAAATAGGAAAAAACATGAGCTGCTAGAATCACCTAGAAGCAGTCAAGAGCCAGGAGTTACAAAATACTGTTAGTAAGAGGAGAATACAGGACAACCGCTACACACCAGATCAGTTACTGTGGGGTCAGAATGACCCTTTGGAGGTAGGGGGGTGTGTACAGTGAAGGGATGGGTCAAACCTTACAGAAGTGGGGTGGTGTCATATCCCTCATGGCAGGGCTTGGAGCCCCCACAGGGAAGTCCCAGAGCAGCTGCCAGTCACAAACAGCCTGGGAAAAGTGTAACATGCCACAGCTCCTGGAGCCCCTGACTTGGCTTGGGTTGGCAGGGACAGTGAGAACACTGCTCGTTATCCTGGCCTGGAACCCCAGAGTGGTTCAGGGGGTCAGAGGCCCTGCCTGGGACTTTGGCCACAGAGACTGGAACAGATAAAACCAGAGGTTTTGAGGTGCCACATGTCACAGCCCTGGCATCTGGATGTGTGAGAAGCCAGGCTGCCACAGAGTTTCAGCTATCTCTCCCTCCTCTCTCTTGATGCTCCCTCTATTTCTTTTTCTTTACTCCTTTTCTTGATGCTTCCAATGGCTCAGAGCTGGAGAGATTGGATTTGCCTTAAGTGTGGGGAATTGGTTGAATATCACCTTGGGTGTTGTGGATTAATATGCACTGAGCCTGTATTGCACTGAAACATTTTGTCTAGCTTGTGTAGTGCCCTTTTTGAACCTTTGCCAAGTCTTGTTATTTCATCCCCTAAATTAATAAAGAAACTCCCTAGAAACAAGTCCATGCCTTATTCTGGACATTTTTATGAAGTGTTAAAGAACCCTACATATGTAAATATTAAAGTAACATTCTTAGCAGAGCCCGTGAGTCCACAGCTTTGGGACTGGAGTGTTACAATAACCATTTACCTTTTCTATCAATTAAGAAACACTACCAAGCATTTTATAAGTATATAAATGCACACATAATACAACCTTCATACAGAGGAACTGAAAGTTTGCCAGAGTAAGAACAATTGAAAGCCTGGGTCTGACAAAATCTGGACAATTCTGAAGACCATAAATCTTTTGCTGAGACCAATTATTTTTTTTTTAAACAAGAGACCAAAACAATCACTATAATTGATTATGACCTTAAAGAGCAGTATCAGAATGCCTTGTGCAATTCAAACTGTTTCAAACTGTGAAAAAAACTGTTAATATTCAGAGGGAAAGGAAGAAGAGAGGTAACATTGTAAAGAACAAATCCAGCATGATGTCACTTAACTTGTTTTTTTTAATGAAACTAGGCTAAAACTCATTCACAGCTTTACTCAAGTTTTACAAATAAACACCAAATAAAATGTCACCAGTCTCTCTCAAAAACAAAACAAAACAACCAAAAAACAAACCAACCAAACAAACAAAAAAATCAACATTAAGGCCTGCACAGACGGAAAGTCAAGGAACACTTCAGAATTATCCATTTGCTTGCTAGTCACTACTCACAGCTCCAGAATATCCACAATATATTTTCTGCGCAAACAACTGGTCAAAAAGCAATGGCTAATAACACAGATAAGCAAGAGTTATAATTGTCATAATAAGGAACAATAAATTAAGAGGATCACAGGAAAATAGCTTAAGAGGTCTAGCTCCACTGGTATTGTTGCTTATGGAAGAGCAACATATATAAAATAAATTAAAAAGAATTAAAAAATTCATAATTCTCTTATCTGTAAAGTTGCACTAATTTCAGATCCTAGTTTTCCTGAGTACATTAAGAAATTTAATAGAATACTTGTCTATACATTTCTATGACAAATATACACACTGAAGTGACATTTCCTATGCTAAGCTATTCACCAGTGGGATTTATTTTTAAGATCTTGTACATACACGTTAAAGCAAATGAGAGATCTTAAAATTAACTGGAATGCTTTGTTAGCCAAGGTTTTGACTAAAAATAGTAATTTCTTCAAGTGACTCAAGTTTTAAGCAAGCTGTTTTTTGGACTTAGCTACACATCAAAGCTTCATACTAGACTAAAGGAAATGAAAGCTATGAAGAGATATTGAGTTGCTTATTACAACTGACTATGCACCTGTCACACTGGAAATAAAAGAAAGAAATGTATCTAACTTACCTTCAGGTGCATCTGCATCACAGTCTTTAGACACAAATGTCACATTCCGTGGCTGGCCGTCAACTGTCTGATTACTCTGCATTACAAATATGGAAAATTAGGCCACCATCAATATTCTTCCATTGATAGTCCTCAAACCAAATACATTTCCAAATAAATTATTAATTTTATAGGAACTGCTTTGCCAAAACCTTTACAATATTCAAAAGGATTGTTTTTTGAACAATATATGCAGAGTAAGCTGTAAATGGTAAAACATCAACATTTTTAAGCATGCTTTCATTTTTAAAAAAATATAGTTTGCGTTCTTTTTGAAGACTTATGAAGAACAAATTTCATATCTGAAATTAAACCTTTTAACTGTCCATAAAATGAATATGAAATTTAACTTTAGTGATAAAGACACCGTATAAATGTTCAGCTTCAATAATGATATCCAATACAATTTACTTCTGGTCAAAAGGTCAGAAGGTAATATCCAACATACTTAAACAGCCAGAGTAGAAAAAGATAAATTATGCTGAAGTGAAAAACTTCAAACCCAAATGCACCTGCTTAAGTGCCCCAAATCTTTGCAAAACTAGCCCTTTCAGAGACTACATGAACTCTTTACATACCACATTTTTCAACAATGCAAAAAAATTTTAGCAGAGTCCAATACAAATTCTTTGTACAACATTGATTTCTTCATATTTTAATTCACTTTAAAGGGCATCATACCTACTTTCACCCTCATAATTTCCCAAACAGAAAGCCCCCTAAAGAAATCAGTAAGGGTCAACACATTTTCTCCTTCAGACTGAAGAAAATATTCCTTAAAATGTACCAGCAATCTGTACAAGCTGGTATACAAAATTAAGTGTTTCTCTGACAATTAGATTAAGAAAGTTTATCACTATTAAGCAAATACAGCCTTCACTGTGAACATTCAAGACAAACAGCCAAGTGACTATCCTTTATGATAACAACAGTTTATATGTCCAGTTAATTTTGATTCATGCAAAGACAAAAGAGGTGTGGAGACCACTACTGCTTTAGAAAATATGGATCCAAAAGGAGTATGATTAGTCACTGAAATCAGGAGCTTAAGTGAAACCAAAAGGAGGACAATGTGTAGATAGAAACAACAGGATAAGAACAGAGGACATGAAATTTCAGTTGTTCAGTGTACAGGACGCCTGTGTAACAGCTGGCTGTTACCATTACAGCTCACACTACTCAGAGAATGCTTCTTTCAAAGAACAGCGTTGAACCTTGTGCAATTACACAGGCTATACAAAAAAACACAGATCAATCACAATCTGGTCATTTCAAAATTTTGTCTTCCTTATCTTTATTCACTTTAATATTTTAAGAGTAGGGTTTTCCAAATACAACAATAGCTAGACCTATGGGCTTTCTCTGATAACATCTATGCTTTTTTCCAAGTCTTATATCACTGTATATCATGGAGTGTTCACTCCATGAACACTCCTGTAATTTATGACATTTTCAGTACCAGTATTGCCAGAGTAAAACACTAGTGTTCTCTTATCCCATCTAGTCCAAGGCTGAAAGCCAGATGCATCAAGGACAAGCATGAGACAAAACCAAGTAAAGTAACTCAGTGTGTGTGCTTTAAGAGCTGACACATTTTAGGATAGCTTACTATTTTCTTAAGTGTCCAAAAAGGGTTAGGTTACAGCCCAGTACGCCTATATTGTTTGCTCCTGCTTATATTCAGAATCAAGGACTTGAAAAGACCTATTTGTACACTTGGCCACTTAAGGGATACTTCTGGATTCCTGTTGTTGACAATGAAGGTACTCAGGGTCCTGCAATTTAGTTCCACTCCTAGGAATTACCTATGTGATGGCTGAGGAAGGAAAGTGACTGTTGCTGCTCTGATCCTTAACCAGGGAAAAGTATCAGTGTTGCTCATGGCAAATACTGTCATTTTAACTCCTTTCTGGGTCAGTCAAGTCTTAAAGGTTCACTGGGTACAAACATCAGCAACCAGTGTTTTTTCTTTCAGACAAATACAAAATAACCCTTGGCCGTATTGAACAGAAATAGCAATTATACTTAAGTATGGGTAAAGTCCTGCTTTTGATTGAAAGCTGAGAAGCTTGGCCTGGATGTGGATACAACTCCGTGAAAGGTTATAAAGAGACTCATAGCTGATTAGCAGATGTTTCAAATTGTCTTAAGAGGTGAAACCAAGCTATCCTTGGTGTTTGAAGAGCTATGAAAATTGATCAAATCTCTACACAGGGACTCAGTTGGTAAGGACACTATAAAAAAAAAAGCTTCCCACAGACAGCGTAGCTAAAGACACTTGTGATGAACTGAGGTCATGCTTTGACCACACCAGTGGTAAGAACATTAATAAAGTTAGTAGCCCAGGTCTAGCTAACTGTAATTACTTGCAAGAGCTACACTTTTTAAATGGGTACATGTAGAAGGAAAAGTCACAAGTACTTCCAAATTAAAAGTTCTTGTCACGAGTAGCAGTCTCCAAAGGAAACAGTTCAAGATTTAAACAGAATTTAACCTGTCTAATGCCTTACTATGGATTTTTGCTACAAATTAATTTGACAGGTTACTAGATAGGGAATTATTGTGGAGCAAAGTAAAGGGTAAAGTGCTGCTTTTACACACTCTCTTTCTGTGAGACACCAGATTGCCCATTTCAATTTGTCCTTACAATTCATTTGCACCAAATACTCTGTAGCCATTGTTTAAACTGAAAGATTTGACAGGGATAAATCACAGAATTTACTAAATAGTTTCAGCTAAAGGAGGTCAGTAGGTGTTTTGTTTTGTTTCTTTTAAAGCAGTGTGTACATACTTCTAGAAAACTAATAGAAGTATTTCAAATTCTCAAAGTAGCATACAGTTACTTCAATCTCATTTGAAACCCCTCTTTTAACCACTCTGGCTCAACTGTTTTGTCTGTGAAACTTAAATGCCAAACAGCACAGCAGGAGATCTTGAGTTCAGTGTGCCTGAATAAGCAGCCAGTTCACAATCTGGTCAGTTGCCTAAATTGCAAGACCAGCTCTAATAAAGTCTACCCCTGTAGGATACCAGACCTTAATAGACAGCTGTCCATGAAACCTCAAGATTCTTATGATATGTTACTTTGAACTTCCCTTAAATATGCAGTATGCCTCTCAAACTAAGATGAAATACTGTTAAACACCAGATCAGTGATTACTGGGCCAGAACCTGTGTGTGTGTAGGGGAAGGGCTGTGCTGGGCCTGCAGCCCATGACAGGGCTGTCCAGAGAACACGGGCTGCAGCCACATGGCCATGGGATCTGCATGGCTGGGCTAGCCAGCAAGGCAGGCCTGCCTGGTAACTCACCCACATCACACACCCCAGAGCCCCTGACTGGCTGTAACACACCTCACTTTGGCTACAGGGGACAGTGAGGGGCCAGTGAGTCAGAGTTCCGACCTGGGGGAGCGGCCACACTAGCCAAAGCAGATAAGGAGGCAGCACAAGGTCTCCATTGGGCCCTGGCCCTTCTCTTTGAAGCCATTAACATGTGACCGTCTGTGTGGTAACTGTTTTCTTTCCTATCTCTCCCTCTTTTTTCTTTCTTCTTTACATCTCTCTTCCTTTATTCTTTCCTTCCTCTTCTGGGTAAATTAAACACTCATTATTTGGTCAGTTATAAGTTCCTCACTGTAAGTTACAAGAAGTTTGTGTTTGCTGGTTGTAACAAAAGTTCCTTGCTATAGCAATGCTTGTTAGTCCTGTTAGTCTGCTGTGATGCTTTTGTGAAGTTGCATGTTTATTTCTGCAAAATGCTTTTTGCCAAAATGCCTCCTTTCTCACCAAATTAAAAGAAATCTCTTAAAAGAAAATGTGTAGTTTTTCTCTGGACATGAACTCAAGGTATCAAAGACCGAATGGCTTTACAAGGGTTTGTTGGGAACAAAATCTCTTGAAGCCTAAAACTAAAGTGTGAAAACCCAGTAAAGGCTGGGCCTTTGGAACCAGGGTGTAAAAAATACACTAATTCAAGTCTCCAGGTACAGAAAGTGAAAGACTTATACCAAAACCTTGGAAGTACAAAAAAGTGCAGTAACCAAAGCAGGGACTAAATTCTAACTGCTTAATTCCGTAGATTTGAGAGAGAAAGAACTGCATGGAGTTTCATGAAGCTGAATAGTCCAAAAAGTGTCTGAAGTGTGATTAATCACCACATACTTAGCTCCTTCTGATTATTTTCTACTGTAACAACTTATCTTTATCATTCCTCAAAAATATGCACATCAAAACTATCAACTGTGACATTCATTTCATTTTGTATACAGCCTTACACATTAAAAATAATCCTCACTGCAGTCACTCAGCAACCTAAGCATACCAGTACAAAAATCCAGTGGAAGCTAGCAATTGTCTTATCAGAAAGAGTAAAGCAAAGTTCAGTTTCACAGTGTCTGAAGATGATCTAGAAATTAAGCTGTGCTATATATAATACAATTAGTTTCTGGCTTCTGTCTTACCAACAGACCTACTAGTACTTAAAAAAAGCTGGCTACAAAAGTGTCTTCAAAAACTGAGAATTTTGGATGCAGGAAATTTAAACACAAAATAAAAGGAATTATATCTCACCTGTACCAGGTATTTCTGGCTTCCATACATTACATATTGTGGAGCAAGACTGTATATCATGTAACTTGTATGGAGAACTATCAACAAAAGAATCATGCAGAGAAATAAGAGTGCTTGAGGTCGAGTTTTTCCTCGTCTGATTTTATAAAGCTAAAACCAGAAAACATTAATATTAACACAATGATCTTTTTTTCTGAAGACATTTAAAAACCTCTTTAATACCAATAAGAGTTTTAATTCTACTGCTGGAAGTGGGAGGTTGGCAAAATGATCCTCTGGCAACTTAACTCCAGTGACAAAGTAGGTTTTCAGAGGTATTCACCTAAATTTCAAAGCAAAGCTGTATAAACAAATTAAGTAGTGGTTGTATTAACAGCCTAAAACATTTATACACCAGCAGTCAGTAGGAAGATTAAAATGGTGTTGCCTATCACCTATAACAAACTGTGCCTTGGTTTGTCATAGAATGTTGTGTCCTTTGGTCAAGGTGGGGTGTCATCTATGACTACATCCCCAATCAGATTTAGAAACAGAGGAAGGAGTTATTCACAGGCTCTGAGGAAACTTTCAATATGCCATATGGTGGCATCTTGTCCATTTAACATTGCAGGGAGCAATCCCTCTTTGCTACCCTATAGACACCATAGTATTCTGTAATCCCTAAGGGCTCAACTTGAGTGCCATATTCAGGTAAAGAAGCTGGCAGCTGAGGGATTAATAACAGCAGACCAAAACCAACAGCTAATCTCACAACTCATTGCAAAGACTGATGGCCATTGTTCACAATTTGGGGTGTCACCACACAAAAAGGTGAGTTGTAAAAGGAGAGTAGGCACATAACTAGGGAAATATTTAACCAAGTATCATAGGTTTGATTGTCATGCTATTAGACACAAAGCTGTTTTTTCAAATAGTTTTTTCCCCCAAATATATTATTTGCATAATATTTAGATATGCCATATCACCACTGTACTGCTTTATCTTTTATGAAGCTAAACTTGCTCCTCACATAGATGACAAATCAAGCACTTACCACTGTATGCACATTTCAGATTTTGACCATAAAATTGACTAATATGTCCAAGTATATCAGAAACATACAGCTTTAACTTAGAAAAGTCAGAAGCCAAAATGACACTGATTAAATACCTGAAAAAGAATCTGACAGTACTGCTCAAACTAAGAAAATCAGTTTTGGTCTGATAGCTTAGCAATACTAAACACCTTCCAAAAGCAATGCAAATTGCACAATAGGTTTCTAAAACTCATTAGACATACAGACAATGGTATTGGCAACATCCTGCATTTATGAAGTAGTACATAAATGTATTCAATATCACATATTTGTTAAAATATCTGAGTATTAGAAACTAAACTCAGAAGTCATATTTACCCTTATCCAGAAGAACCATATACCCATATTTCGAATCCCTGCCATTGAAGTGAAGATAAAGTACATGACAATAGTTGTAATAAGAATGTAATCAAGCGGAAAAACCTAAAACAAGAACACAAGAGGTTAAAATGACAAGAAAACAAGCTCTTCTCCCACTTATATCTAAATAAGTAGTTTCTAGTTATAGCATCTGAGGTAGTAAAGAGTCCTATTTAAAAGTTTTACATAGCTGGCTCCAAATATAGCTAACAGAGCTGGCTGCTAATAGAACTTAGACAATTAGTTTGACAAGTGAGCATTTTTCTTAATTTAAAACTTGTGCTAATTTTGAAGCATTATACATTTTTAAGCCAAGAAATGCTTAATTCTTTTAAATAGAAAGTCTCAGAATGGAAAGCCCATAGTGGCAACAATCATTTTAGAACTACACAGGCATTCTCTTTGTGACTGTTTTTCTGACATTTGCATACAAAACTTGATTTTTATATTTACATGAATAACAGCTTGAGATAATACTGCTGCTGAACACTACTCCTTGTCAGTAAGCAGCTAGTTTAGGTGTTCAATGGTTTTAAAAACCACAGGAAAGCAACACATTGTGCTGACCCATTGTACCAAGAATACAGGAACAGCCCAACTAGGGAAGAATAAAGCACTGGCTTATATTAAAGCTTTTCTTTTTCTTAGTTTACCCAGGAAAAACTCTAATTTCTAGATGGACTTGTTTCCTTCCAGCTCTACTGAAGTTAACAGATGCTTTTTTCCTTTGCTGGGTGGGTTTCAAAGATTAATGCCTTACTGTAACATACATAACTGCATCAAGAAATATACCTTTCAAGATGCAATAAATATATCAAAAAGTAAACAAGTACATTTACATCACTGAAGAGGGCTAAACTATTCAGTACACCAACAACTAGAATGTAGGTAGAAATTGGGACAAAGTTGCTTTTATTCAGCGCATAGTAACTACAAATGCTTTCATTCTCCTCTGCCACTATGTCCCCATGACATCAAAGTTTCAAGAACAATCTTCCTTCCCCAAACTAGCTTCCATCCACCCAAGATTTTCATATCAGTAATTAATAACTAGAAATTAGTAATCAAGTTGCCTTGCTTTTACTGATCACACATTTGGATGAAGTTATTTTAATAAATGACTTTGAGAAAAGCTTGCCTTTGACAGTTTAGCAGAAAATAGGGGAGCATCCTTACATATGCATATCACCAATTTTTTACTTACTCTCTGAAGAACTGGTAGCAGCATATTCAATGGATTGGTCAGATTAGTTCCTAAGATTATAAATCCTGAGTCAAAACCAGCCGAATGCAGAGCTTTGTCCAAACTGCAATAATCAGAAAGACTGGGTAAGTACTACAGTTCTCCAAGACCATTGTCTTCAGTTTAATCTAAAAGGGCAACTAAAAAGATGAAAAAAAAAAAGCTGAATGAAGCCCAGAGACAAACAGTTTTGTAATATCTATACAGACCACATGCTTTGTTTTAACCACACTCACTGCACTTGTTCCATGAAAGACATCGATTTCCACATCTCCTCAGCATTCTAGCTTTTCCCTAGTTGGGTAATAGTGCTTATTTGCCCAGCTTGAAAAATTAAAAACACCAACATTTGAGACCTCTGTCGGTCTTTGTTGAAATCCACCATATTTGCAGCTAGCCATACTGCTTTCAATGCCATGAAACAATTATTATGTAATGTACATCATAATAGATTATGTCACTTACTGCAAGAATTTAAGCACCTGTTACCCAGCTAAGTACATATGTGCATTAAGATTCGTTCAAGCAATCAGAATACTTCTGCAGTATTAACGACATTAAAGTAAATGCTTAATTCCTCTGCTGAATCAGAAGAGTCTTCAGCAACATACACTACAGTCAGCTCAAGCTGATCCATGTTCTTCCTTCAACTGTTTTAGCAAATTTTGCTCAGTTTCAACATATACTATTACACTGAGAAAAGCAGCACTACTGACAGAAATGTAAGGTAGAAAAGAAGTGGGCTGACTCTCAAAGCAAACCAACCCAATTTTGATGTTAGAGCAGAAACTAGCTAGTTTAAGTGGTTAAGGAAAATGCTGAAATGCACTTACTTTGACAAGAACAGAGAGACAGTGAAGAGCAGTGCCACAATGATGAAGAACACTCCCCACACAATCTAGAAATAAAAATTAAAAGCAATTAAACTGAAAGCGCTTGCAGTTCATTCAAGAAATAAAGACTTG
Source organism: Xenops minutus (assembly GCA_035221455.1). Taxonomy (NCBI): domain Eukaryota; kingdom Metazoa; phylum Chordata; class Aves; order Passeriformes; family Furnariidae; genus Xenops; species Xenops minutus. The sequence continues at coordinate 87,587,823 of JAWWEE010000105.1, read as the reverse complement.
TCGAGGTTTCAGTGTGGGACTAATGAGCTTGGACCATTTCAGAGCTTAAACACATATGAAACAATAATTTTGTGGTAAATACTTGAGAGAAGGGTGAACAAAACTTTTACTATGTTAAACACAGTTCATGTCAAGTACATCTCATGCTCTAGTCCAATACACAAGCCTACCACTGAGTCAAAAGTGTCATTAAGAAAACAGATGACATTACATTAAGTGAAATTTAGCAGAACACACAACCTGTACTCACTGTATTATATGGAATACTTAAATGGTATACATTCATTTAGGTTTATTTAAGGAAATTAGAGATTGGTGCCTTCACCACCACGCCTGTGTGCTCACTTTCCAACAGGAGGCAATCTGTGCACAGCTTACAAGAAATACCTCAGCTTTCCCAAGTAAAAGCTCCCTTCTGCAGTGCTACTCCAAAACAGTGACCAAATCACTTGGAGCAGATGACAAAAAAACTTAAGTAAGTCCAAATATGAGGTTTTCATAGAAACAGAGGAAAGTGTTTTTATTATGCCTACCAAATATAGCACTTGAGCCAGGCATTTGGTCTCTAAGCTGTCCTCAACCAGAGCACCTCCTATTGTTTTTCCTGGGCTACAAGCAAGTTCAGGAAACTATTCTCCACTTCTTTTCTTTGGGGAGGTTAGGTGATGGCACACAGAAATAAGCCCAGATAGCAGACCCATTTAGTTACAGTTCCAACAGCTTCACTGTATTTTCCTAGAAACCCTAGTCATGCAATATGATCAGATAAGCATGCTGAGCTTCCTAAAACAATGCTTTCAGACCTGAGACAGAGACAGACTTATTTCCAAATTCTATATGCAGGAACACAATGCATGGTCTTCCACATGCATGAGGGAGTTTCACAGTTGAAAGTATTTTATTAGCCTCAAAACTCTGGCACACAGCCATTGTGAGAAGGTTAGGAACTTTATTACAGCTGCTCATTAAAGACACTCAAAGTTACAATGCTATTATTGTTCATTAAATTCTGAAGATAAACTTCCATTTGTGAACTCAAACAGTATTATAAAACAACGCCAATTAGGTAGGCCTTATTAGGTATAGATTTAAATACTAATATGAAGGAAAGTATTAACTTGTGCATTTCCACATAATTAAGTGTACTAATATTTTACCTCTCCTCAGCAAACTCCCACTAGATATTAGCTGTACAGGAAATAGATGTTTAAAACCAACTGAGGCCAAGAGGCCAAGAGTCTGAATCTTGCATCGCTTCATTACCTGCTGCCAGCTATAACCACTAGATCAGTATCCGTATCCCCTCCGGAATATGCTTGTCTTCTGAAGGGATCTCTAACACTTAGAAACAGATAAACTTAGAAACAGATAAATGGTAGCAAAAAAGCACTCTGCCCCATTTTAGCCTCTACTCCAGTTCTATTAAACACAAGATTGAAAACACAAATACCAAAAAACCCACAACACTTCATTCTACTTGAGTTCAGGCCATGTGTCCACAGTACTACTAAAAGACTACTGAACCCTAAATTATTTACAGTTAACATCAATCTATACTTACATAACTCCAAAGCATCAGCTGACTTAGGCCTTTCACAGAAGAGATCCTATGTTCTTGTCTAGATTTTCCTCATAGTTAACTGACTACAGACCAAACAACACTTTGTTTCTAGCATATTAACCAACACTCAGACTAACAGTCAACCTTGCAACTTACACAGTCTGTTGAGTATTATTTTCTATCTGGTTAAGGGAAAGAGTAAGTATGGCGTTTTCCTTGCCCACCACATAAAGCCTAAAATGGGCTGTAAAGAACACTACAGGACCTATGTACTCACTGTTGCCTTTTACTCGTCATCTATAGCAAAAGATAAATACACAGTCTTATTGGGGCGATATGGTCCTGCTATTTACTAGCTTTAAACCAACCAGAGTATCTTCAAAGACTGTAGCTAGACTTGGCCATGAAAATTTACAAAGTAATTTTGCTTTGTGTCACAGCATAAATGAGAAATAATTCAAGCTCTTGAGAACATGATTACATGTTCAACTTTAGAGAAGAGGACAGTGCTAAACCAAAACCTTTTGTTCCCACAACAGGGCTATTTATCAACAGATGCTGAAAAGCTTTTAGTACTAGACCATGTGAAAACAAAAGCCTGGGTTTCAGCCAAACACAGAGGAATTTAGAGAGGTCATTATTTTTTAAAAAAGGAACCTGTGAGCTGTACTAAGAGAAGTCTAATTTCCAATGCAAGACAAACTTATTTCCTACTCCCTAGTCCTTTTGGAAGCAGTACCTCAATGCAACCATACACAGAGCTGCGTTACCTCCTCAACTACAATCAATCTGAACTATTCCATTGCCAGGCCATTTCCTGATATCCATCAACTACAAAACACAAACCCCATACCCACCGGTACTGAATCATTTGCTACAGGACACATTTCAGAGCTGCTGCTTGCACTTACATCACTGATCACCTCTAAGTGTCTGCTTGGGTCTTCTAACCTACAGTCTGTTGCACAAGCTAGTATGCATACTGCTAACTGTCATCACAAAAGTGAACTATGTTTTTATGCATACTGCAAATATTGCCAAAAAAATGAGCTATTCCCTAACCTCCCCAAAATAACTAGTATGACTTACACTGCTGTCTGAAATAACATCCTTGAGCATCTTAATAGAAAGCCTCTGCTCAGGGAAGTAATGACACAGCTAAGGCAGAAGACAGTAAGAACTGGTTTACTTAAAGCTTTGTTATACATATGAACCCATGCTATTAAAAGATGTGGCTAAGCAAACAAGACAAAAATGTCAATATAGGCATTTCTCAATAGTAAAAATGGAAATGTGCTGCTCCTACATCATAATGGAAAGTTGAATCATGTTCCAGTTTACTATGTCAGATCAAGTAGTGGAGAAACAATTTAGAAATATCAGAAATAATTTAGAACTATAAATTGGTTAGCATATCTTTCCACTGCTACTGTACATAAATAAACCACAAACCAATAAGTCTTTTCTCATATTTTTCATGTTCTGATTATATCATTTTCCCTGGCACCCCTCTGCAAGTTTCTAAATGTTCCTCTAACCCTGCATCATCCTTCTTTGAGTTATTCAGAGAATTCTTTGCCTCCTATCCCTGCTCCCAAATCTCAGTCAAGCTAAGCTATTTCAACTGTGGATAATTCCAAAGTGTTATTAAGATTACCATGGAATTTCAGACTTCATTTACTCTAAGCAGGAATGATTCACAAACAGGTGGTACTTGTTTAAAAAGCCTCAAAAATAGCTTCCAGACACTGTTAATATTTGCCCTGTAGACAGACAAGTTCAACAAAAGAGATACTGCTCCAAGTAGTGGAACAGACATTCCTCCCTCAGTCCATTAGGACCATTCTGGAGCAGATAGCCACACTGAGCGCATGGAGAATGCCACACCAGAACAAGTGGATATTTTCGGAAGGAAGCTGCAGCCTACAGAGATCCCATATGCAGAACTACCGTGCATGGAGTAGACCCACACTAGAACAAAGAGTGAAAAGGACACAGCAGCAGAACAGAAGCGTTATGGACTGACAGCAACTCCCTGTTCTACAGCCCTCTGAGCCACAGTCACGACAAAAGGCGCGAAGTTGAATCTTGGAAAGATTAAGTGGGGATCTCTTCACACATATCTCAAAGCAGAGCACTTGATTTTATATATTTCTCAACTAAAGCATCTCTTCAGTTTGTTCACAACTGTTGTGAAGTATCTCATGAAAATAATCATGCAATGCTCCCAATTTACTATTGCCGAGTAGACTTCCATGTTTCACCTCCTATAGTCTTGTTCACATACTGAACAAACACAGCTATGTGCTCTGCAATTTGTTTTCCCTAAAATTTTTTTATACTTATCCCTAGAGTAATACCACAAGTCTCTTGCTGCTGAGCATATCAAATAAAAGCATGAGAAACCATAGTAAAGAAAGAAGAAGCAGGCAATGTTACATTTTGTAGAAAGAAATTAGACTCATTCAACATTACTTGACAACTCCATGCTGGCCAACACTCGTTTCTTTGGGATCTTCCATATCTGTTTCTTTTGACTAAACTGAAAAACTAAAAGCTTAATCTTTGATTGTTTTACTCAAGGTTAAATCAAACTCAATCTCAAAACATAATTTACTCCATGTCAAATAGAGCTTACTCAAAAAAAAAGTTTTGCCTTTGTTTAACAACAAATCACATGCTAATAGATACTTAGCAGTAAAAAAACAATTAAAGCAAGGTCATTAGAGGAGACTATGCAAAGATAATCAGATTCCAGAAATCTGAATGTAGACAGTAAATTACAATTGTAGAAGACCTTGATGACGAAATGCAACTCCTGAATACGTTATTCTGTTCTGTCAGTCCCAGTAAGAGTCTGCAACTCCCATAAAACTGACTATCCCAAACAAAAAGCAGAAATATGGTTCTCTACCTAGTACTTGCTTCACAAGAAATGGAATTTCTCTCGTAGTCCGAGAAGCAGCCACATTCTTGAACAGCAATATATACGTGACATTGAAGGTGAAAGTGTTGTAAAAGAGTAAGCAAAGTCCCAAGATCCTTTCGACACTTCTATATTAAACAGAAGTATTATCTATGGATATTGAAAAGACTTTTGTCTTTTCATTAAAGCCACTAACTGAATGACTGACAAGCTAAATATTTGCAGAGACATCCCAAATGTTCTTAAAGCACCAGGAAAGCAATTCTGCAAGAGTTAAGAGGCAATTAAGTGATAGACATTATTACCTTCACAGGACAGTTCTAGTCAAAGTAAACAAGTTGTCTAACATGCTTCATAGCACAACCCTAGTCTAAGTGAAGATCTGTCAGCAAAAATTATCCACCGGCAACTCTCCATCAGTCTGCTGTTCATGAGTCAACAATTCACAGTGACTGTCACAGTTACTGAGAGAATAAAAAGCATTCAAACAAGAAAAACAAGGAGACACTTGAATAACATCTTTAGTGGAGGTGATAAGCTGATGATATTGTACATTATCCTACAAGAGCACAATGGACTTAAAATCTTCCAGACAAAAGATATGGCAAATACATTTCTCAAATTTCAGCTTAATTTGAAGTTATAGAAGCTACATGACCTATACTGCATATTTTTTGAATCGAAAAGAAGCACCCAAACTGTTAAAGTGAATATTACAGATATTTGTCCTTTCAAAGAAAGGGCTAAGTTTACATTTGTAATGTATCATAGCAAGATAACTCCACTAAGAACTTCACACTGCACACTTTTGTTCAACTGCAATTTCAATCCATTTCCACTGGTACTCAGCATTAACAGTAGCAGTGACAGAGGAAATTGCTTATAGCCCGCCCCCTCCCCTCAGTTTTCCCAAAAGCAGCCTACAGTCGAAAGTAACGCTAAGATTTCTTCCTACATCAAGTTGGCAAGAAATATTTCTTTATGGCAATACTGTTCATAGAAGTACTAGTTTTTAAAAAGCAGGTATCTACTAAAAATCAAAGTCCTAAGATCAAAGAGAGACCAAGATAAAAGCTTTCCCCAGTAACCATCTCATTTGCATTGGTTAAGTATCAACATTAAGTTCTATGCAGCTAGCTTACTACTGATCAAATAATTGCTTGACAAGATGCTTATTCTATATGCATATATTCTCCAAGTATCTCTCACTTGTGCTGGATACACGTAATTGAGATTAACCTAAGCTAACTGACAGCTATAGAATTCTTCTTTCTCCCCATTTTCATATTTGTTTAAAAAAAGATACTCCAATTTTCTATGGTGGTAGTATTCCAGTAGCTGAGGGAGGGTTGCTTCACTCTCAATCTTAATCATAGGTGAGGCAAAGTAAAATGTTTTTCAAGAACTCAAAAAAGTGTTTGCTATAGGATTGCCATTGTGTAGTGTAACAGTAAATAAAAATAGAAAACAAACCTGTAGATATTCAGGATGGTACCTGATAAACTTGACCTATGATTTATATGGGAAGAAGAAAGTTGAAAGCTAGTTTAAAGTATCAAAAACTGAGAAAAATTATTACCTTTAGAGGTCGGATAGCTTCACAGAACTTGGTCCACCAGCTTTTCTCAATAGACTCCAGATGCCTCTCTCTCCTTCGAAGTGTCCTTAGTCTCTCTTCTAGTTGTTTTAAGGTCCGTCTATCCCTTGATGACAGAGGACGGCCATCTCTGCACTGCTTACCAAAAAACAGTGCAAGAATCACCAAATCAAGGAAATAGACTTGATAGCCATTAAATTATTTACAACAACTCTAAAGAATTTGTAGCATATAATTCATACATATATGATTTCTATATATATATATCAAGAAGATGGAGTGCAAAAGTCATAAGCTGCAAAAAGAATTCTCATTAGGTGGCAGAAACTGCTTTTCACAATAGAGACGATAAAAAGTTTTAACTAGGATGGACAGTTTCCATGCTAGAAATGTTTTAAGAGCACAGAAAGGACCTGAATAACCTGATGCAACCTGAAAGGGGTCCTTGTTTTGTGTGGAGGGTTGAACATGGTGACTTTCAGACGCCTCTTCCCATCAAATTCCATGATTAAGCCTATATATCAAGTTTGGTATCTCTATTTTCTTTTTAGCATTCCACTAGATACTCAGCTATGTTTCTTGCACTTGCAAAGAGCAAGAAACACAGCTCAGAGGCAGTGTTACACGAGGAATTAGTTGAGTGTACCAGCTAGTTTGTTTGATAATTATGTTTAAAGAATGTATTTTAAATCTGAGCCTTTAAACACTGTGTGGAAGCCACTGCACTCTTGTCAATTGAGTAGCACATCCTTAGATCTCAGTTAAATGTTAATAAGCAAAAGCAACAAAACATGCAGTAGGTAGCCAAACCAAAACTGTTTGCAACATTGATGCTAGTGTATTATAAACCAAAACTTAGATAAAGATTCGTATATAGTAGGAAATGTACTAAAATTGTGTTTTAAAATTTTCAAATTCCTTATTCTTTTTTTTTTCTTATTTTAAAAGAGCTTTCCTGCAGAGAGTTTTAACTCAAAGTTAAAAAAAAAAAACTTAAATAAATTTCTCAGAAAGGTTACAAGACTAAGACCACACCCTAGACGTGTGTAACACTTCAACTGGAGATCCTAATGCACTTTTAACAGGAACACATTCACCAGAGCCTGTAGAGCACCTCAGCGACTAACAGCTTTTTGACAAGAGTCAAGATGCCAATCCGCAGGTTCAAGATTTAATTATTTAAGACTAAATTATTTAAGACTAATGAAATAAAGATGTCAGATGTACTAATAGCAGACCATACTACGTATCAATTTTTTTCATTAAATAGCATATTTACAAACCTCTAGTTTTCACTCTACATTACTCTCAGTGACTTTCTTCACAACTTAATGCAAATATAACTGAAGAATTAAGATTAAAACTACAGGATGAGGCAGAAACCTGACCATAATCCATAAAACAAGTAACATTACTTTGTATGAAAGGTTATATTAAAATACAGACATAATTTTAACTTTCTACTTTTTAATCGTTTGTTAGCTAGATTGAACAAGACCAGTTGCATGCAAATTCTTGTAATCCAGCAAGGTCTTCTATATAATGATCCATTTGTCACAGGTTTCTCATTTTTCTCATATTCAGTTCAGTAATGGATGCCTTTGTTGCTGTACTCTGCACAAAACCAAAACTTGACAATTTAAACTGGGGGAGATTCCTTTCTAAATTTCATTATTCAACAACATGTCTAGAACACTGAAGGTGCCCACACCATGTAGAGAGGCAAGACCAATTCTCAAAGGAAGACTGCTGGAACAGTTCCAACATTGCTGAGGTCTGCTCTCACAGAGCACAGAATAGCACATATGGACTGCCAGGATGGAAGTGAGGCATCTTAATATCCCTTCCTCCTAGTCAAGGCTGTAAAAACACTAGTCAATCCATTATCTGAAATGGGTTGAAAAAAAGGGTGGTAAATTTCCCCTCCATCTTGCATGTAAAGCAGAAATCCTACCCTCCTTTGGCTTGCACTCACAAGTTGTTAAAAGTGTCTTGGTTACATCAGGCACAGAATTTCCATTAGTTGCAAAGCCATCATGGTGTTAACATCCTAGGGATGTTTAGGATTCAGAACAGATTTTCATATGTATGTTTCTCACAAAGAAATTATTTATAACAGCAAGGTACATTAACTGGGAAGCAAGAATATCTGGGGCTGTTAATTATTCATATAGATGATTCATAGTTTGATGAATTTAGCTCATGGCAGCTCTATATGGCAAGTATCCAGTGTTAACTACTCTACATTGAGTAAGTATCAACAAATTGGATGCCATTTCTAGTAGCAGACTAAATGAGGTTAGTATCTACAAAGCATCTCTTCCATCCAAGCAGGCCTGGAGAAGTTTAACTTGTTGACACTATTATTAGCTAGACAGAAATAACTACTGCTGCAGAACTGACACAGAGTACCTAATCACTACTACACAAATCACCTTTTTGTTTCCAAATGACTCAAATAACTGCAAGCTATTCAATTCTGACTTGCTATTCTTTCTGGAACAAAAACAATACAGCATGACGATAAGCTAGTAAGCAAAAAAACAATTTAAAAAGTGAGAACAGTGAAGACCATACCTTTGATTTAATCCTTAATAAATGTTGTTCCACTTCTTCAATATCTTCAGTGTTCTCTAAACGTTCATAAGCTGCACTGGTAGTTCCCTTAATCAAGTTTAGAGGCAAAGCTGACATACCGTAAGCCTAAAATAAAAAGTAAACATACTACTCAAATTGTCTACCATGTATTTTCATCTGATAAGGCTGCTGTGTGTTATAGCTATAAGGTATCAGTACCAGATGTTTTTTTCATCCCTTCTACACACTCTAAGGCAATTATTCTCCGTTTCTGAGCAAAACACAGACATGCTATGCAAATTCCAGTATCCCCTATTGTTCCAGTGGTATTTTAGTGTCTCATGATCACTTCAACAACAGCATGTGCTAAGACTTCATCTAAGCACAGTACCCTGATGATGTATCAAAGCACCTCTTGTTTTTTGTCAAATCGCATAGCTTCCAAAATGCTAACTATCCTACTTCAGATCAAAATCAAAACTCTGTGGAATACAGGAATTTCTAGATACTGAATTTAAATAGTTTTAGAAGGAAAGTATACACGATTTCTTTGCAGCCAATAGTCTTCACCTTACTTTAAAAATAAAATTGAGTACAAAGTACCTGATTTGCAAAAAAAATAAAATAAAATTCTGCAGTAAAAAGACAGCAGAAGCTAGGTGCATGCCTGAACTCTGTTACATTCCAAGACTGCTTAGATACCCATTTATATCCGTAAATTTTGCTGGCATTACTCCTCATTATAAACTAAATCATTCAAAGTGTTTTGCCAGCTTCTACATTAACAGATTTTTTTTCTACATTAACCCAGATTTCTCCAATGCAAGGTCTGTAAGTTTTCCACTAACGTAAGAAGAAATAGATATTTGAGACAAGGTAAAGAAGAAAATGTCTACTTCCACCCTGCTACTCTATGATTCTTATAGATCGAGGCCAAGGCCAAGGTCAGAAGTTTCTGCAGTTTATAGAGACATCAGCCATAAGCTTGTCGTTTGTTTACTGTAGATGACACACTTTTCTTGGTGAAGACCTCAGCAGGAAGGTTCTTTTCTCTCTCGATCACAACTAACATAAGCAATTTACTACAGTATCTGAACATTAGACAACTTTTGAAAACAGAACTGTTTAGGTTAGAAAATGCCTCTAAGACCATCAAGCCCAATCCTTAATCTAACACCACCAGGTCCACCACTAAACCATGTCCTGAAGTGACACATCTACAAGTCTTTTAAATACCTCCAGAAATGGTAAAGAGCAGTTTGTAGATTTTCACAGTAGTACCACTTCCTCCTTCAAGCACAGCTTTACATTTCATATTGAGAATAGATTTAACACAAATGCTAGTGTGTTAAAAATGTCACCTTACATGCTGTCAGATCACAAGCTTTGTTCCCAAAAGGCATGATTCAACCTGCTTAGAAACTTACTTAGACATAATAAGGTCTCATGTATTTCACTCAAAGCAAGACACTGTCCATTTTCTGAGTGTAATTTTCAGTATGTCATATATCCCAGTACCAACACCCATTTCTAGGCCCATTTAACCAAGAGGTCTTATTTACTATTTCTGTAGCTCAAATTCACATTAACTTTTTAAATTGATAACCATTTAAGATCTGACACAGCCCACAAACTTCAGTTTGACTTTGCAAGCAATAATTTTCCAGGATTTCAATAAAAATTTTGTTCAGTATAAGATTACTAAAGCATGAAACAGAAGTTGAGTAAGTCTGACAGACTTGTTGATTTACTGTGGAATTAGTTTTCTTATGTTTAGAGTAACTATTACCAGTAAATTGTTGAAACAGTGTCACTTAAGCTGAACAGACAACATGTGTCTCAACAAGCTGCAAACCCAAGGAAAGAATGGCAACTGATAAATCACTTTAAAACATTTAAGTAAGGGTGTGTGAGAAAAATATTTTCCTTCAAATATTTCTTGAAGTATGTATTAGCAAAGAACCCATTCCCCTGGAGCTTTGATAGTTTGCTCTACTTGACTTTTTTGCATAGCTACACAGCATTAGAATTTGGTTTACAATAGGCTCGTAGAGGAAAAGATATCTGCTCAGCATTTCAGGACTTAAGAGCTGATAGTCTCATTTGTAACCCAAAAACACCACTAAAAAAGGTACTTGCAGCACTGTTTGCAGTCTTCCAAATAAATTTAAACTCTTCTTTTTTATCTACAAAAGGTAACTGACAATTTCAGTTCTAATGTTAAAGCTTTGTGCTGTAGACACTATATAGGGAAAAGACATCTTTTATGACAGGCCAGGGATAGAAATAATTTCATGCTTTCCGAGACATTCTTGAGATTTTGGTTTGAGTACAGCAACACAGCCATAGGAAGGCCTACTTAGAAGATTAAATATTTTAGGTAAGGAAAATAATTTAACTTGTGTTGTGCTTCACAACTCTCTCCATAAGCATGTTGCAGGTCTCCCTTCAGAGTATCACCTTTAAGAGCATTAAGCTCTTTGCCACCTACATGAGCTAAAAAGCAGGCTCCCCCCAGTTCTTTTCTCTAGGCCAAAGAAATAATTCCTTCAACCTTTATTCATGGGTTGCTCTCTGCAACTCTGTAGTCACTTGGACAAGCCTCCATTGGAGCCTCTACAGTTTTCAATAACCAGACACAGCATTCCCAGTTGTGGCTCTGGAAGTATCAAGTACAAGGAAATAATAGCTACGATGCAAGCCCAAGACACTGTTTGCCTTTCTGTTGCAGGGCACACTGCTGGATTATGCTAAGCTTACTGTCCACTAGGACTTCCAGGTCCTTTCCAGCAGAGCCATCCTCCAGCTGGTCAGACGTGAGCACAAACTGCTGCTTGGAATGAACCCATTCCAAGAGAAGGCCTTAGCATCTGCCAAACCTGATGTCAATCTTCCCTGTCAGCATTCCTATGGTGGCTCTTCATTCTGTTTTATCTACTTCCCCCAGCTGGAAATCATTTTTAAAAATATATCTCTACTCAACCCCATTATCCATATGACTTCTAAGGACTGACTAGTACTGGGCCTATACTGAACACAAAGAGCTCACTCAGGTTAGCTACTATGCTAATTCTAGAATTTGGGGGAAAGTATAAACACCATCCAGTATCATAAGTAGAATGCAGGCTACAAATGAATTGAGGTCCCTCTGTGGAAGCTAAAACATTTCCAGCCAGAGCCAAAGGCATTCAGTATGCAGAAATGCATGTAAGAGATTACTATGACAATAGGTCTAAACAATTTTACAAACCTCAGCTTAGAAGCAATTAGATTTCACCACTGAGCAGAGGCTTCCACCTGTTCTTTGAACAGCTACCATCAATTAACATGTCAAGTATTGACTCAACAGAAATAGTTAAGAATTAAAATTCAGAGCTTTAAATCTTTTAAGTCTCTACAAAGCAAAATAAAACTCAAAGTGATGCATTGTTTGGCTGGTTTTGCAGATGTGAATTATATACTTGAACATCAAGCAAGCTATAGTGATAAAGGCAGCCTAAGTTCCTTCCTTGAATACAAAAGATGATAATAGCGAGATGATTATGGAAGTAAGCCTCCCATCATCAGTGTGGGGAAAAAGACACACTGGTTCTTCAAGACAACAATATACAGAATGAAGGACAGAGAGATGAGTCATCCCATGTGATGTGTCACAGGTCTGAACAGAAGCTATATTAGCTCATTTTCAGGGCTGCATTTCCCTTCAGGCTGATATGGAAGTTCAAGGCTGCCCTGGACAAAGTTTTAATCCCGTGGGTTAGTACAAGTGTTAAATTATTCATGGACTCTTATTTTGGGCATCTGCAACTTAACAAGCAAGCAATGTATTGAAGAAAGCACAGGAAAACCAAAGCTATAACGCTAAAACCAAGAGATCATTCAGTTCTGAAACAAATTGTAGATTCAAAGTCTGGAATATGGATAAAAACAGATGAAAAAAGCCTTTAAAGTAGTTAAGAATTTATATACATGAATTTAGATAAAACATGTAATTACTTCTTGACATACTTACAGTATTGAAACAAGTTTTCAGGACTTATTTTTAGACATTCTTTACATAGAAGTTTAAATCAGGTAAGAGACACTGCACCAAATAATAAAGGCATCCAAATTTATACTTCAATTGTCTGTATAGTCAAGGGGTTTTTCCCCACAAAGTAGATTCTTCAAAATGAACACAAGTACTAAATACTAATTGTGCAGGTTGGTATCTGATAATACATGCTGCAAGGATAGGTCTGCAAAGACTCAGGCTGCTATCTCTGCTGTTACTGGATGTCTGATCAGCTTCCTTGAAACTACATTTTACAGTAGGAAAAAAAAAAATTAAACTTGCCAACTTGTTTTAGAGAAGATTTTCCTCTCCTGAATTACCATAAGTGACATATATAAGAGATGACCCCCTATCAGTTAGCTTAAGAGCTGGAAAGCCAAATTCTGAGAGCTCACCACCCAGTTAAGTACAAGTTTGAGACATCATCCAAGAGCAGCTGTCTCATTCTCATTTGAGTTTCTGCCCACAGACAATATAGATAACATCTCTAGATGGACAAAGTTCATAATTATACTTCATGGATTTCTTGAAGAAGGTGGCCTTTCAGAGAAAAAACAGAACAACTTAGCACAACAGAAAACTGTGTTTACCAACCCCATTAGAAGAACAGCCTAAACAAAGCACTTGAGACTTCTGCCTTATTTGTTATTCATCAGTGGTAGCTGGGTTTAAGACAGTAATTTATCGGTAAAGCAGGAGCCTGTAACTCACATGAACACAATAGCTAGTTCAGTACCATTATGCAGTTTTCAGTAGGCACTGAAGAGCAGCCAGAAGCACACTCTAGCAGTTCTCTCAGCACGCCACTGAACCCAAATACACTCCATGCTCCAGATGGAGCATTAAAACACCTTATGAGGAATTACATGAGTACTGGTTGTAATTTCCTTAATCTTCACTTCTCCCACGTCCCTTTCCTTCCATTCATCTACAGCAGATTCAACTATTCTGTCACTCCATAGTTAAGATTTAGAACGAGGAGTTGCTGTTCTGATCCTTGGACTCAGCACGTTACAACACTTCAGACTTGCCAAACTCCCATAACCCATGACCAGATAAAGGAGTAAATGCCTGCTATGTTAACAGTCACGAACCAGAACACATGTGAACAAGTTGTAAAATCATGTTTTGCTGAAGTTCTGCCATGCAACTACATCAGGGCTAACCCCTTTTGTATTAAAAAGATCCAGAAAGCTTTTCCACTGCAAACCATAACCTCTAGTTCAAGATTTCTAAATTGCACAAGCTATGGAAGAGTTTCACCTCTAAGAATTAAGGTGGGAACACCTAATTATCAACTGTATCAGCCATAGCCCAGAAATCAGTTATGAGGAACACAGCAAAAACACATGGAAATTAATATAGCAGATTACTTTAGAAAGGAGTTAAATCAGTTAAAGCTAATTTTGAATGCCTATAACAAAAAGCCTGAAACCACCAGGCATTATACTTTTACTAGAAGTTGATTGTTTTATTTTCTACATCTGCTATGTTCAGCTAATAAGATGTGTTCAAATGATTAACTTGTGGCTCAAACAGGGTAATCTCTCCTTGTTAGAGATCAAACAAAACATGTAAGTTGTTTGTGATCAGCTTGGTACACAACCAGAACTGTAAAATGAATATAGCTTAACTTTTTCTGATTAAATATATTTAGAATTAAACTTGTGATTTCGATATATTTATCAAAAACTACTTGCATAGCATAGCAGAAAGACTTCCCATTCAATTTCTTTTTAGAGGTATATATATCATGCAAGTGGCTTTAAAATGGCTATCACCGAGATATTTTAAAAGATGTATATCTAATCTTGGACAAGAAGTGTAGAAATTAATATTGACAAACATTTCTTGCACGACACTGCCCTCTAGTGAAGTCACATGAGAAAGCCAAAGAAAAAAGGAATTCCAGGTATCACCATATAAAAGGCATAAAAAACGTTCACAACTTGAAAGACAAATGTTCAATTTCCTCTTTCCTCACAATAGCTTGTTTCAGTGCTTCACCTGAAAGTGTGACCATGAAAGACAAAATATTTAATTCTATCAACTAGACTGTGATAAAAATGCATCTATTCAAGCTGAAAACAGCTAAACTCTAGTGCATGCAGCATTTAAGAAATAGTCAAGTGTGTGTCAATTTGCTTCAATACAAATGACCCAGGAAAAAAACCAAAACTCCATTTAAAGAATATTTTGGTATAGAAGAGACTTTTCTATATTTGTAGCCTAATTACCTTTTTGTTTACATAATGTTAAACATGAGGGAAGTGACATGACACCTTTTATTCCTCAGCAATTGACACAGTTCAGTCGCTTATACTGAACACTGTTTTGCATGGATACAATGCACTGTTGTCCGTACTGCTTCTGACAGAGCAGGCAGTCTCATTAAGTGGTCTCAAGTGAGGTGCGCTGTCAGGGGTCATACCAAAACAGGCAACACTGAGCTTGGGTAAGAGGAACTGGGACTCTACCTTTATTGAAACTGTACCTTCTCTGTGCAGCCAGACTGTAAAATTTTCCTGAAAAGTAATCTAACTTCACAAGCAATTTTCATCTGCTTTCTCACATCAAAGCCATCTGTTGCCATTTCTGGCTATCTACTCATACTACCAATCACAGACAACAACTGGAATTCAAGAATCTTATTTGTAGAACATCATTAAGCATGGCAAATAATGATAGCAGTTCATGTATCTTCAATTTGTGAGGGGTTAGGGAGAAAGCCTAGTAAATACACCTGAAGATGGCAGACAATCTCATGGACAGTTGGGTACTTGCTTATGTTTAATAACTCATGCCATACAGCTTGGAAAAATCATTCAATGTTATCCAGTTAAACCTCCGTTCTTTCATAGGAAGTTTTAGCATCCAATCTTCAGCTGCTATGACAGCACCATTTTTTTTGAGTAACATTGCAATAAAAACATCTCAAAGCATGAAACAGACTGACAAACAGAACAGATATGTTCAGTATGGCACTTGTACAATCTTTTGTACATAACATGAACCTTGCATTAAGCACTTATTTATCCATTTCTCTACTATTCATCCCTATGATCTCTTGCTACACACTCCTACCTTTTTCATAATAATCTTTTCTCTCCAACATACTAGTGAGAGAGTCTTGCAATGTGTTTGTCAATGCCTCTACGCTAGAATTGTTCTCCTACACACAATAAACTTATGTGTGCTGGACAAAACTTTTGTAAAAAAAGTTAACTCTGCTTTGGTTGTAATACTGACCATAACTTTTGCCTAGTTGTCACCTTCTGTATTGCTTCATTAGGCTTGGAAAAGGATTAACAACCAAAAGATTAATCTCCTTTCAAGCTGCAATTCTACCATCAGCTATCTACCAGTTTAATATCTACAGTTCTCCAAGAGAGTAGTAGGAATCCGGCAATTAAAATAATAGCCTAATATTTTAGTTATTTACTACTTCATGGAGAAGGGAACATAATGAAATAATTACATTTCTTTTGTATTTCAGAATCGACATTGTAGTGCCTAAGTAGTAATGACAATGAATACTACTAACTTAGGAATTTCTGAATAGCTGTTTTATGTCTATTCAAAAGAACATCACTAGTGAACAACTGCTTCTAATGCTAGACAGCTAACAGGTTTTAAGCTCTTCCGGCTGTTAAGTCAACTGTAGAAAAGTAAATCATGCTCTGGACAAAAATTAGGTGCAAAAAGGTCATTACATTTGTGAGTAGACAAAGAAAACTTTCCAACATTTCCTCTTTCAGGACACAGAAAAAAGGATCACTTTACCAGTCTTTTAAAAAAAAATCAAATAATGCTTATTAAATGTTTGGAGACATTACAAAGCCAATTATAATCATCCTTTAAGGACATGCTAAATGAGATGCACAAGATCACTCCAAAAAAAAAAAATCAATCTCCCTATCATTGTATGAGTAATATGTTATTCTGCCTTGAATTCAAATAGCAATCTGGAGCCAACAACTATTGTATTAACACCTAAGGCAATGTAGAACCATTTCAATGCAGAACACATTAAAGAATAGATGCAAACTATATCATCTTCAAAACTGCTTCAAACTCTCCCCCAGCTGAAACCAGGGCTAATTTATCATTTTCTTGTTACTACTTCACATTTATAGACATAAAAAGCTGTAAGTATAAATCAAGGTCACAGATGTGCAGAACTCCCCTGAAGATCACTTGTCCACATTTCTTATAAAACAATTTTAATTACCAAGGGCTGTACTTCAGTACTATACATAATCCCCCCAAAAATTAGACTGTGATATTAAAGCCTGAAAACAGAAAGCAAATACCAATTGAATATTATGCTGAGAATTGAGACATACCGAAAAGTCTACATGATGTTACTCGTTTAAACATTGCATGTATTTAGGAAAAATTACATCTGTTTATGCTTGCTAGTAATATTAATGTATCCTGTGAACATCTGGAGACTTCATCTTACTATTCCCCTTTAAAAGTTCAAAATTTAGCATACACATCTTCCCAGTTGCATCTTTTTTGTCCTTTCCTGGTCTTCTAAAGTGCCAATTAACATCTAGAAAAAATTATTTTTCAGTGTATTCAGCAACAAAGTGCAACATGAAGTGCGACTTCCAGTATTATATCCTAGGAGATGATGCTAATAAGGATCAGCTCAAAGTTAGTCCAAAGAAACAAAACTGCAGCTTTTATATTTTTACATCTATTCACAGAATCAAGCAAGTTTGCTTCTTGTACAAACAAACTGTAAAGTTACACAATTGTGGAAAAAAGTAGTTTGTATTGCTTAGATTAAGTACCAAATGTTTGTTTACTCCCCCACTCTGAACAGGCAGTTTCCTCTACCCTAGCACAATGAGCTTATGAAAATTGCCACCTATCAACGTACTTGAAAGTTATTACTACCTTCTGACACACAACAGTCTTGCAAGAGTTAGTAGTTATAGAAACATGGAACTAACCTTTTTTCAGACATCATATACTGTTTTTCAAAATGCTCACTGCACTTTTTTGAGCATTAGTTGCACTAAGGTGAGTATATCATAGTAAGAATCTCTTAATAAATCCTTTTTTTCACAAATTAATAGTTGTGATGAAACAAAAAGTTGTCCAACATGAGTGAAATGAGGTAACAGTAATGCCAGTATTGTTGAAGTAAATTAAACCAATAAAGAACCAAGCTTACTATCAATCACTGTCCCCTCAAGCGTTTCATAGGCTAGAGCCAAGCTTAAACAGAGAACACCTCACACCACGCAGTACAACACCTTAAGTGTCACCCATTGGTACCACTGCTAAATCCTGCAGGTCTACACAGTGGGTAGACTGAGGTTGGGAGAGACCTCGAGAGGCCATGTGGTCCAACACCAGGGTCAGCTAGAGCTGCTTGCTCAGGACCATATATGTGTGGCTCCTGACTATGTCCGCAATCTCTCTAAGCAACTTCTGCCAGTGATCAGTCACCTTCACAGTGCTTCAGCTTGTGCCTTCTGCCTCTTGTCCCATTCCTCGGCAAAGAGCCTGGCTCCACACTCTTTACACGCTCCCTTCAAATATTTGTACACATCCGTAAGACCTCCCATAAGTCTTCTTTTTCTCTTGGCTAACAGTTCTAGCTCCAAGACCTTCCTTGTAATAGGAAAGCACCTTATCTTTGTGGCCCTTTGCTGGACCCCCTTCTGTGACTACAGGTCTCTGGTACTGAAGAGCCCAGAACTCCACACGTGGCCTTACCAGGGCTGAGTAATGGCAAAGAATCACCAACAGCCTGCTGGCAATACTCCTAATGCAGCTCAGGATGCCACTAGTCTTCTTTGCAGCAAGAGTACATTCCTGCCTCATGGTTCATTCCCAGGTCCTTCTCCTCAAAGCTGCTACGTGGTCCCCTGTATATATTTGTGTTGAGTTCATTCCTCCTCAGCTTTGCACTTTCCCTTGCTGCATTTGATAATGTTCCTGTCAGCTCATCTGTCCAACCTAGCAAGGTCTCTCTGGATGGCAGCAGAACCCTCCAGCCCAAGAGGGCATCATCACAGGTCAGTGCCACCTGCAAGCTTGCTGAGGGTATGCTCTACCACATTATCCTGATCATTAATGAACACAAACCGAACTTGAACCAGTACTGATCCCTGACATATACCCCTAATGACTGGCCTCCAACTATCACCGTCCACTGGGCCCAGACATTCAGACAGTTTTCAATTCACCTCCTTGACTGGTCATCCAACCCACATTTCATACATTTCTCGATGGGGATTTTATAGGAGATGCTCAGTATGGGTTAGGTATGGCTTCTCAATGCTTGGAAAATACACATCACCAACAAGACATGTTGGCATGTTATAACAGCATAAGAGTTGTGAAGAGTTGAAGACTGACATGAGAAGCACTACTATGAGAAAGTTTAGTTCAGAAGTCTTCTTCCAAATGAACCTTGTGAAACTTCAAAAGCTAAATGCTATGTATATCTATCCATAAACTTACTTTCAGAAAATGTTGAATTATGTTTTAAAAATGGTACTATAGCAATATGAATAAAATCTAAAAACAGTACTCAAAGTGTTAATACACAATTAGAAACAAGTCATGCTGCTAAAAAAAAAGTACTCTGCTTGACCACATAATTAATTTGGGGGGGCGGGGGGGAGTGGTGTTTATTTTTGTTTGACTGTGGTTTTCTGTCCTAACCTGTATGTTTGCTACACTCCAAGTTTTTGCAAAGTTTAGACAATTCAGTTCTGTGCCCACCTCTTAGTAAAATAAGTACCTTAGCAAGAAAAAACTGCTCATTGGTATGGCTACAGTCAAAACACAGAAACAAAGCTAATAGAAGAAAATGTAAGGCAATGCAAAAAAAATTTGAAAATTTACCATTATGGACTTTTCATAAGGTAAGAAACTTGTCAAGTACAACCAAGATGTCTGCTGTAACTTATACACTACTATCAAAAGGTTTGGCCTCATGCTAAGCACCGCTCAGCGTGCTTTGCAATCAAGTGTTAGAGAAGCTCTGTTTTTCCTATAGAAGGCCGGCATTACTGAAGAAACGTTCTGACTCCAAAACCACACAGCTCACAGCCATACACTGTCACAGGCCCAGGGAAGTCAGTCACCACATTCTACAGAACTGTCCCAAATGTCATCACACAGGAAGCTAAACAGAACAAACCAATTTATTTCCAATTTAAAAATGTGGAGTTAAAATCCTCTCTCTAAACACTTCTTTTACTCCTCAATCATCTTCCTTGCATCTCATTTATATTCTCATTTGAATGACACAGTGTTAAGAAATACTATACAATATTTAATTTGCTCTTTTATTCAAATATTAGCTGTTGACTCCTGAAGATACTGCATAGCAAGCATGAAACTTGAATTCAAATCTAAATATAAAAATTCTTTCTTTTAACCAAGAGCACCTGCAAAAACACAATCTTCTGTATTAAGTTATCACTTAATAGTGCTAAACAGTGATAAATAGTGAAAGCAGTTTTGAGATTTCTCCTTGACCTTCTTCCAGGGAGAAGCAGATTTTACATTAACCCCTTAAGCTGGTAATATTCATGTTAGTACCTGCCCAGTGATTCACTTTCAGGATCAATATTTATTACTGATCCCTCCCCAGATTCTTAACTAGCCTTTCACCAAAATTGAGAAGTTCAAGAACTTTTCATACTAAAGTTTTATTTCTTTAGCAACTTCAGTTTTAACAGTCTATTTCATACTAGCCCACTCAGATGCTGGGGGAAAGCTCAAACAAAAAAAAGCAAACTCTGCATTTTCCCCTGAAACTACAACAAAAGCTCTTCTCTATATGTATCACTAGATCAAATGTAGTGTGATTTTGATGTTTGAAGCCCTAAGAAAAGGGAACCCAGCAAGCTAATATAATGACAACCACATCAAACTGTAGTGTTATCTACCTTTCTATCATCCTCAGTAACCCAAGCCTTCAGTTGTCAGCAACTTTGAAGCTTTGTGCTGGACCAATGTGTTGTTCCTCGTTTGTTAGCCCCGCAAAATCCCCACATACCAAATGCTACAATGCAGCATGGTCTGATAAGAAGTCTGTTCTTTGTTACATTAATAGCTCACCATGTACTTCAGAGAAATACATTAAATCAACATGGGCCTTCAGAGAAGCCCAGAACACTGGATCAATACTTAAAAAACAGATTTTTAACTGGATTAGTCATTGGGGTAAGTTCACTAGTTCCATACTTTAAACTGCAGCCATTTACAATCTAAAAAACATCCCACTGCATCCCTCCTTCTGTGGAAGCAGGAGAAATGCTTTCATAGAGAAAGCCTAGAAGCATACACATGCTAAACTGAGCTTTTGCTCGCAGTTTCCACTCAAATTCAAGGCTACCTGCTGACAGTGCCAAAGCCTTTTTACCCCTCAACTTTCCAGAGTATTGTGTATTACCACAACGCAGAAATTCAATTTCAGAGCAGCTATAATCTAATTCCTCACACTGAAGGCCACATAAAGCAGTACTGTTAACATACGTTTAACTAATTGTAGAGTGGATAAATTGCACTGCCAGGGACTTAAATAGAATCACTTGATTCATCTGTTTCATGGTACTCTTCCATAAATAACACTGTAAGATGAAATCAGTCAACTGCAGTCACTGCAGGCATGGTATTCCTATTTATTTTTAGTATTTTGTGTTATAGTAGGCATTCAAAGTCAAGCCATTTTTAATTAGGTATGAAAGGATTTGCTAACATATCACTTATTACAATGTCACCTTTATTAGATTTTAATTTAGAATAGATTTTTTTCCTTCACTGTAAATATGAGCATACAGAAGACCAGAGACATCTGGCCTTAACTTTCCTTTAACAATAGAGTTGCAACACTGGCACTGAAACAGGCTGAGGATATGCAGAAGTCAGGGACATCAAAAAAATTTCAGTTGTGCCTGTACCACAAATCCTCAACTCTTCACTGATATAAACCAAAGATCTGAGATCACCTCTGTCCAGAGACGCAGGAACTCAGATACATACATTGTGTCCCCATCTATTCTTTTTTCCATCATCTGCTAAGCATCTATGGAAAACTTTGAAATAGTTGCTTTTGCTCTTGTATTCACTCCTATATAATAGTATTCTCTTTCCATGCCTTTAAAAAAAAATAATCTACAACTGATGATAAAACAAGTGATGACTAAGCACAAAGACCTTAGGAAACTGGAATGAACAATTTGATAAGCATACAGAACAGTATCTGAAAAGCACAGGAGACTAACTACTTATATGTCAGATGTCTAGAGACAGAGGCAAGCATTACAGACAATGCCTCACAGGCTTGCCTATGCACTAGTGTCTGTATCATCTACTCCTCTGAAGGGGAGGAAGTGCAGTAATCCAAACTAGGAAACACAGACTATCCTCTGGGCCAACCTCTCCCTTGGACTTAGCAAAGTGCCATAGCCCGTCAATTTTTGACCATTGAACTAACTTCTGCATTATGTCATACCACTGGGAGAAGTCCAGCCCACAACAGAAACTAGAAGGTAGGTACATGGCATCCACATGCTGTCAAGGTCACGCTCAATTCACTCTTCAGACCATGGAAACAGCATTGCTCATGCTGTTAAGAGTGGAAATCACATGGAAGCCTGATCATCACTGACAGTGGGCAAGGTATTATGAAAACAGTAGAGCATAAAAAACCCCACTCCTGCTCCAACTTTGAGAACAGACCTTCTAATAGATGGTTTTCATTGTCTATCACATTTGTACTTCAGTCCACCTATATATCAAAACCAGCTCACTGTTTCAGCATAAGATTCTACAACTGCTTGCAAACAATGACAAAAAAAAACCCACAGGCAGTAACAGCCCTGTCCTTTACAAGCATATCCCCAAAACTTCTGCAAAATAGCAGAAGTGCATTAATACTTGCCTGCTGTAAAACAGAAGGGATAGTTTCAGAAGGACGAAATGCAGCAGTTAAAAACAAAGGAAATAATAATTTCATGCTCCAGGCATTTGCATGGACATCTCAGTTGACATTTTCAAAGGAACAAATTAGCCTGAAGTCTTAGTAAATAAGGCATTCAGACAAGGCTTAGTTCGCATGCTTTATGTTTCACCTCATTTATGACTCAATGTATTTAGGACTTATACAAATACTAAGACTAAGGCAACAAGATTGAAGACCAAGGTATTGTCTTCATCTGAGAAAACAGACAACACAGAAGACTGAAGTTATTGAACACTAATGGAAGGCACATATTTCCAAGTTCAGCTACTCTTGAGGACAGAAGCATACCTTAATGCTCAGCTAAACAGTGCCTCCAACCGTTTTGTTTTCAAAAATAACACTGGAAGTAGAACACAAACCTCCAAGAATGAAAAACCTCCAAGAATGAGGAAATCATTAAGGCTGGGAAAGACCTCCAATATCAAATCCAACCTTTGATCACATACCACCAAACCAGAGCATAAAGTGCCACATCTATGCATACCCTGCATTTTTCTTATACATTGTTTACATTTCAGTCAGCATTAAATTTGTTTTATTTTCACTATTTCACATTAGATGTTTGCTAATAGTTGTAAAAACCATGCCTGATTGTTTGAACAAAACATTGATACTCTACCAGCTAATGAGTTTGTCCTCAATGTTAGTTTCATGAAGGTTAAAACAGTAACATGGGCTCCTCAGTAATGTAATGCAGTTGAACAAGAGGTTCCTTCTACACTAAAGGGAAACAAATTTAAAATCTGACATTATTACAGGCTAAGTGAAGGTCTGGATCTTTTTTGACCATCACATGATCTAGATGACAGCAAGATAGCCTGAAAAATTTAATGACCTATGCCATTTCAGAAAAAAAGGCTTAAAGCAATAAAATTTATGATCTGGGTCGAGTTAAAGTACTTAGTCAATGGGGCTGAGAGCAATTCAGCTCACCTAAGATACCCACTAACTAATCACCTAATTATTCTCCTACCTACTGCACAGACCCTGATGACCACTGAGCCGTCAGGGTTGACACATCTAAGAACCTGTACTGAACTGCCTCCTGTAATTCTACTATAACTTACACCAACTGGAAAGACAAAGTCATTAGCTATGCTTGTTACTCAATTAACAGGCTAAAGGTAGTATTTAACTGGGTGAGGTGGTAAGGTAACTGCTATGACACTCTTCCCTCTTTCTTGTATCTCTGTTTTAGGAGAACTTTATACATTTAGAAACTAGAACAAACACCTTCTTAGGTGGCAATGCTTCAAAATAATTTATTTCATGACCTATTGCTACAGAGGCACTTAGAATTCACAGCAAAGCTATACAGGAGCTACTTCGCTATGTCAGAGCCAGGATTCAATAGAAGACAGTTATATTAGCAAGGACACGAACTTAAAGATTAAAACTTATTAGGAAAACAGATGATACCTCTAAGTATCATGAATATAAAGAGCTAAAAAATTTGCATAACAACTTACTGTATAAGTGATAGCTGCCAACATTCCAATCACAGTCAAGGAACTAATGGAAAATGAAAGTGCAGTCAAGCCATCTGCAAAAAAAAAAAAAAAAAGCCTGTTGAAAATAGATGTGTAAGACCCCTTCTCCCTGAATTGGTTTGGCAGAGATGTAAGTTCATGAGAATAAAGAAAAAGATTGAGACGTAGTTACCAGCCATAACTTAAGATGAAAAGTTTACCTCGCATAGCTTTTTGTCTACAGTACACATGCCTCACAAACAGCAGGATGCGGGACAGACTCCTGTCTTTGCTACAAGCTCACAGAAGTTGCATTCACTCAAATTGTTGAATAGCCACTAATGAACTTGCTCCCATAGCTATTTAATGCCTCTTCAAGACTTATTTCTGGCCACTCCAAGGCACTGTGGTAACTTGCACAATTTTCAAGCATTGAGGGTGGTTCCTCTTAGTTTTCTTCATGATCACCTAATTTCTCCTACTAAAGCATTATCCAGAATCAGGCAAGCATGGATCCCTCCGAAAAAAGCCAGACTGCAGGCCTCAGCTTCACTCAATGTACCTGCAGACCTACAAACTGGAAAAGGTTCGGGGGATTTAAGAGTTACTGTAGCCTTATTATCGCTCTGGAAATGAAAAAGGATAGCAAAGAGTTACCACACAAAAAGGCATTAAACTCCTAGAAAACTCCTGCATAATGCTTCACAACAGGCCTGTCCCTACCCTCACTGTGCAGGACATATCACAAGTGGTTTTGTTTAAATAGTAACACAGAAACCTGTGGATACTACAGAAATTAACCGTCAGTAATCAATTTACTGCTTGTACCCACTCATAATAGAGACAGTATTTAGTGTTCTTCCCCACGATCTCCCCTCTAGCTAATAGAGTACAGTAACCTTTATTCTTCCTCACACAGAATTACTAGCCAGTTTCCCTTCATTAGCTAAGTTTCCATTCTTATTTCCTGAACATAGCACCAAGCAGTCAAACTGAGATCCTCCATGAGACACCGCATTTTTCTTCTACCCAGTCCTACAAGTCTCTTTCCAAAACTAACAAAAACTGATAGAATAGCACAAATGCAATTTGACAGCTCAAATCTCTCCCTTGCTATTTTTACCACGTAATACCAATTTCCCCAGACCTAAAAGCAGTTATGTTCCAAATACAAAAGCTATGTTTAAAATTTATAAAAAAAAACAAACAAAAAAAAAAACCACAAAAACAAACCCTAAGCCTAGTACTAGTCTCCCCTCAGTATCTGTGAAAATTTGATTTAGCTTTTGAAGCTTAGGGAGGAAAAAGGCCCTACTTGTAACATATCACACAATGTACTTACACACCATATTTGATGATCCTTCTGTAAAGTATTTGAAGCCAACATTTAATATCCATTTTAAAAGTCTGAACTATGTTCAACGGAACATTACGAAACTAACTGGCTGAGAAATTTATAATTGTATACTAGAAGTAAATTATCAGGCTCTGCCTCAGTGGATAAGTTTGCATTCCTTTTGTAATTCCACTACCAACTGATAATGTTGGATATTTGTTCTGTGTCTCAAGTTCTTTGCATTTCTTGGGTCCGCTGCAGACAAAGGAAAAGGGTAAATTTTTATAAAAACAGGACAACAGGTACAAGCAAAGACAACAGGCAAGCATTCTGTCTTTATTTCTCCAGCAATTGGAACACAAAAGAACCTTTTGCAGATATTTGCTGTCTGTGGAGTAGCTCTACAAAAACCTGGGAAGGTCTTGGGAGACAGCAATCTGAAGATAAGCCAGCAGTGATCCCTGCCAGCATGGAACTCCAACTGCATCCTGGCTCTATCAACAGGAGCAGGCCCCTTTATTAAATGAAGGGACTGTATAAGGAATGCTGCTACTACTTTTGAGGCCCCTGCTACAGGTAAGATTGGTAAATTTAAGTAAGAGGAGAAGTTGGAGCACATGCTGGGCAGAGAAGCTGAGGGAGCCAGGCTTGTTCAGCCTGGAACTGAGACAACTTTGAAGACACTTAATACAGCCTGTCTGCTTGTCAAAGGGGTGGGTTCCAGGCTCTTCAGTGGTACATATTTGTCCAGTGTGAGACAATGGGTGACAGCATTAAGTCCACACTGAGACTTAATGAGGAGAGATTTTTTCACAATGAGATGAAAGAATTTCAAAACTTAGGAGGTTTTCAAGAACTACCTGATAAAGCCCTGAGCAGCCTTCTCTGATCTTTCTTGCATCAAGAAGGAAGCTGTGATATGACTAGATGACCTGAGTTCTCTTCAGTCTGAATTATCCTATGAAATTACAAGTCACAAGAGAATGCTAACAGTCAGAAAACAAAACCAGACTTTTACTCCTCAACCCAGCATCTTAATCATTATAACCTCCTCAAAATAAACATTAGCTATACTGTATTTTCATAGCTAAAACAGATACAGACATGAATATTTCATTACAGTCATATCAAGGCAGCCTGGAAAAGTTAGCTTACATCTCAGCTCAACCACTGTCACTATTGCCATAAACAGTCTGAGAATCACTTATTTCTACACTGTTATAAGCTTCGTGAAGCAAGACAAACACCAACAAGGAGGCAGCCAAAATGTTGAATAAGCTACTGACTTGTCCTCCTCATCTCCTACACTTAAAAGCACAGCTTACATCACAGAACATATGATGATTAAAGTCTGCAAGGATGTCAAAGCAAACAAGAAGGGCTTTGAGTCTTTAAGTGGCAAGAGGAAGATAAGGCAAAATAGGAACCTACTGCTGAGTGGGGAAGAGGCCTTGGTGTTACAGGACCTTTCCACGACTTTTCCATGAAAAATGTAGTTATTAAATCTTCTCTTTGCTCAGTCTTTTACTAGCAAGACCAGACTTCAGGAAACCAAGGCTCAAAAGCTCAGGGAGAAAGGTTGGAAGGAATAGGTACCCTTGGTGGCAGACGATCAGATTAGAGACTACTTCAGCAAGCTGTATGATGTACAGAGTTGACAGGCCCTGAAGCACTGGCAGCTTGCTAATGTCATTGCAGGGATCTTTTAGTCAGTATAAAATTCCTAGAATAATGCAGAATGTGACTTGACAAAAGCTTTTATCATTATATTCTAAAACATTCCCAGAGAAGCAAATACTCTGATACACAAAGAACAAAGCACAAAATACTGGAGTACTGATGCATTGGGATTAATGTTTGATAGACAATGTTTAGACACCTTTTTCTGGTTAAATTTGGAAAGCAACATCAAGTCTGTCTTAGCTCACCTGTAAAACTGTTCCTTCACACCTTTTTCCTGAAAAGGGAACACATGAATTGCACTGTCTGAACACATGAACTGCATAAGCTAAAGGTTAAATACTACTTCTTGGAGTTTGGCCTTCACAATAGTTCTTTACAGCCCTAGCATAAAGTATAACAAATGCAAATACAATAATTTTAGAAAAGGTTAGTACTAGGAGAGCAAAGGGAAAAAGTCATAATACTCATAGGATTTTCCTGTCTCAACAGACAAAGCCCCTATTAGTCTCATTCTTAGTGATCAGCAGTATTGAATTCCATTGGGTAAACAATTGAAGATTGTCACACAACAAGATACACACTCACCATACCTTAAAAGTCAGCAAACTTCGGCATCCAAGTAGCATTTAAGAGCCATGTTAAGACTATAGAAGAAAGTACCTTCCCCTCCCGATCACTAATATCAGAACACAACATTGTAATCCTTGCTGTCAAATGGGGACTGTACTGAAAGCAGAAACTGCCAGTGTTTCTTCTCTATATGTTTTATACAGTTCTATTTTTTTTTCTCTGAACATGAAGAATAATCTTATTGCAAAGACTCAGTGTAGGTAAGTGGCTAAAGTAAAGTTAGACAACTGTCACCAAGGAAGTTAATCATCTTGTTCAGTCAATGACAAGTGTGCCAAAAAAAGTTAGTAGCAACTTATGCAAAGCTCACAACAGATTTCAAACTTACGACTACTTCCAAATTCTTCAAATAGAAGCTTCACTTTCTCCCACTCTGTGGAATTCTTCTTGTTGGGAATATCCAAAGGAACAAAGGCACTGTAATACAGAAAAAGAATTAAAATATTACCTTTCTTACCTTAATTAGTCAAACATAAAAAGAATTCTACTTCCAAATTAAGAAAACACAAATCCATTCATTCCTGAAGAAAAGTTTAGTGACATTAGGCTTAAAAAATTCTGAAGGTAATGTTTCATTTTATTCACATTCCACTCAAATGCTTTATTTAGAACAACAGTACATGTATGAGTGTACAGAGTCAGGCCTGAGGTCAATGAAAAAGTCATTTTCTATTTACCAGTTCTAAAAGAGGTAAGGACCCTACACTCAAGTATCATTAAAAGATGTATTAATCCAATTTACTATCCTGATTTGATTCATATGCAGAGAAGCAAGTAAACTCTAAGCATCGAGACAAATCCTCTTTTAAATACACACTTCTGAAGCCAAACTAAAACAATTACTCATTTCCAAAACAAGCATTAAAATTTAAAGGAACATGTTTATTTTCCATTATTACAACTAGAATACACCTGCTACATTCCATTCTTTGCTCTGTAGTTTGCTCAGAGAACTGAACCACAAAGAAGTTCATTAAATGTTTTTTTGATTTCCAATAAGCAGAGACTAGCAAAGGCCACTTGGAGAACAATGTTAGGTAGAACAGGCCCCTAGCTGAAAGCTTCCTGTTTTCAGTGTCATCATCTGAAGTCAAATTATAAGAGTAACTCTTCAGCACCTCTACAGACCAAACAGCTGGTTTTGTGACAGCTGGAAAACCACTATCTCCACACCAGAAAAAACACTGAAACAGTAGCTTCAAGACACGAACAGAATGTCTACAGGTCACAAGGAAATCAAACTTGAAGGAAAACATTTTAGGCAAAGAATGAGAGAATCCAACACAAAGTCCATAAAGAATGCTCACAAATATCTTTGAGACTTGTATAAGAAGGAGTACCTAATTAGATTCCCACTTCAAGTCCCAAATATACATACCCAGGAGTATGTCTCAAACTTCAAGTACAAAACATAAGCTTATGTTTCAAAAGTTAGGGCTGACATTTTAAAAATTAAAATCTTAATTTGTGAAAAATATTTGATTATAGCTTCTTGACTGTGCAAGAGGCAGATTAAGGGCTAGCATTTATTAAAAGTGATTTTACATTTTATTCTTGTATCTGTCTCTAATAATAATTCTTCCTGTAAAACAGTATCCAGTCAAAATGAAAACACAGGTATAAAAACCAAGTTAGGCAACATTTCTACTTGCAAGAGATAGAAACACAAATAATCACAGGCTTATTTGCTAAAAAGGGTTAAAATAGAAGACTCAGAACACAAGCGAGCTCAAGTTCTTTTTATTTTAGCATCAGTATGAACTTCCTTGCCTTTTTTTCCCCTGAGAACACTAGGATTATTTTTCCGTGTTTTTTTTTTTTTTTTTTTTTTTTTTTTTTTTTGCTAAGACTACCTACAACCAGCATGTCACAAAAGACACTGATCAGAGCAGAAGCCATCATATGCATTATAAACACTCTTCAATTACTACTCAGATAAATCTTAACTGAAGGAAAGGGACATCTGATTCTGCTCCTGCTCAGATTTCATGCACAAGACAGCATACCTAGCCATCTACAGACCTGCATCTGTCCGCAGTCTAAAAGCATCTCCAAAACACAGCCTATCTATTCCACCAGCACAGCACATAGCAGTTTATGCCTACTCATGCACACTAAGCAAGAAATTTGACAAAAACCTTGGCTGTTTTGCTGGGTCGACTACATGGTCAGTGCAGCCTGAGGGCCACAGTAGTCAACAGAATGAGAAGCTCCCATGTCAAATAACTCCATTTACCTGTCATCACTGTGATGCAATACAGTGACTGAATAGAATACAAGTGCCAGTGCAGGGTTTTACAGCTGTAGTTGAGACTTTACGTAATGCAAGCAAACAAAGCAGCTGAGCTGTGATATCTGGCATCTCATTGGAGTTCAGGACACAAATGAGAGTTAACTGCAGTAATTTTAAGAGTAGAAGCAAACAGCTATGCTGTTCAAAACACATCCTGGGTATATTACAATTAAGGTCTAGATCAACATCTAGGCTGCGGAATATGGAAAGTAAATGCAAGACAAGCAGCTTAAAACTACTAATTTTTGGCAGGGCTAATAACATACAGGTATAGATGGGTAAAGTCTGATCCTTAAATCAAAGAGTGTCATTAACCTTAGGAAATTATGTTCCAACACACTAGATAAACTCATTTCCTTAAACTCATTTCCTCAGTTCTGTGACATAATTTGCATAACTAGTTATAGGTTAATTAGACATGTATTCATAGCTTGGTAAGAGTTAAAGGTTCTAGAAAATTTAGGGTAACCAGTTTAATTCCAAACACTGACAGTCAGGGAAGCATACCTTTCACAACCACTCATTAGCCTCACAAGAAAACATTTTATCTCATACCAGACTGCTGTGTAAGTGTGTCTTAATGTAGATTGCACTGTCTCAAGCCCCTTGACAAGCACATGACATTTAGAGAAAATACAAGAAAAGTAGATAACTTATGAGAAGGGAAAGGCATTACAAGTAAAAACTAGTTCTGAGTATCCCTATATAAATTTGTCCGATACTTTGCTCTTAATGTCACTCTTCATCAAGTCACTTGTGTGCAGAGCATTTAAGTGTTATAGACATGCAAATTTTTGCCACAGCAAGAGACTAACAAAGAACTGGAGCAAGAGGTATA
The DNA here is from genome assembly GCA_035221455.1 of Xenops minutus. NCBI lineage: Eukaryota > Metazoa > Chordata > Aves > Passeriformes > Furnariidae > Xenops > Xenops minutus. The sequence continues at coordinate 87,556,856 of JAWWEE010000105.1, read as the reverse complement.
AATCCTATTCCTGATAAGAATTTAGACTATAACATCCTGCTCACTGAGCTGTGTTATCAATTTAGCAAAAACCTCCAAGGTCATAGCTGTTTTGTGCCACGTGTTTCCCAAAACAATCACAAAGATCTCCAGTGGAGCAAGGTCAACATTCTGGTAAGAATAGAATTTCTTAAACTTCGAGTTCAATACAGTTTTCACAATTTCTTTGAGGAATGTTGACCACAATAGAGGCAAGAACTTCTTATACAGACCTTTAAGGCTATTTATTGACCTGTTTCAGTTATACAGATTACTTGCTAAACCAATCAAAACAGAGGCTGGCTGGCTACGAGACGTTAGTCATGTAAGCACAGGAAGACACACTACTTGCTAGGCACTTAACCGGAAGTATTCCAACCCCCTTCTCATGCTTGCAACCTGCGTGAATGACTATTCCAGTCCATTAAGCCCAGCCACCTAGAATTAAAGCTCCAGTCTGTTTTAATGTTGCTCTGATCCTGACTGCCTGTGAGAAAACCCCCTGCTACTGTCAGGTGTAGGCAGTACTGCAAGACTGGTCTTCAGTACCACATTCAGTTGAATACTTCATGTAGAAGCTTCAGCTCCAACACATTTATCTCTTTCTTATCACACTGGCACTTCTAAGGCCACTCTTTGCCCTTGCCTTGAAAACAGCTGACTAGCCCTAAGCGAGAAATTTCTCCAGAAAAAGCATGCAGATAAACACCAGGACACATGCTCTTTAAATATACATATATACATAACTAGAACCAGAGACCTCATATTTTCCCTTGCACAGTCATCTCAGTTGCTTCCAAAACTGAGCCTTTCCCCCTGAAAGGGAGCCTTGCAGTCTCCCCTAAAGGGAAACACAAGAAGTACATTGTTCTGTAGCAGCATCTTATGTAGCAAATATATTTTATTCTTAGGGCATTAGGATGATGCTACTATTTTAGCATTAACCACCTTAAGAATGTGGCTAATGTGTAACCGCCTATGTATAACACCTTAAAACCGTTCCACATTAGAATCCAGAAGTACCAAAATTCCTGTCAGTATCTAAAGGAGTCCTGCCTCCCTGCGGCAGATAATCCTGCTGTTTATCCATGGGTTTCCAGACTGCACCTCTGGAGAAACAATGTTCAGTAACTTAGTCCAAGGCCAAATGCTAGAGGTCTCTGGTTTGCAAGTCAATCTCACTGTCATGTGTCACAGTATCAGAAGGGATGGTGTAAGCTGTTGTAATTTACAAGTTGTGTAGACTTTAAAGAATAAGCCAACTGTACAGAGGACAATTACGAAGTCAAGAACCAAGTTCTACCTTAGCAGGAGAGAGGAACAAACATGCTTACAGCTGAGGATTCTCCTGACACCTACTAGAAATACTACTGAATTTTCTTAATTGGATATATTATACAGTACATCTGTATATGCCTATGATATTAGCAAACAGTAAAAATTGCTTTTTTCAGAAGTAATATTTCTAGACCATGATTAAGCAGATTCAAACCCCTTCAATCTCTTGTAACAGCAAATACTTTCACTTAAAAGGACAACAGACTTGTTTGAAACATACCTTTAATGTATATCAAAATATTATTCCAAAAAGATGGTCTACAAATAGAAGCATGAATTTCACTCTAGTTTCCACTTCACCCTCCAGTACTTTGACATGGATCATTTTAGCATACACTTAGTAATTTTTACCAATTTTATCGCTGCAGTCAAAAATGTTAAAAAGCTTATGACAGAGCAGACATTAGAAACATTCAGTATTGGTGTCCATGTCATGCTTAGTGGTGATCTAAAACTGAATTTATGATACTACTTGGAGTTTCAGAAAAACAGCACTTCCTGCAAACAAGTTATTCACTTCAGTAACATTTGCGTTTTAAAAAAATGCCAGCAAAACCTTTATCATACAAGGCACAATAACATCAAGTATAACGCCAGACTATATTTATGTTCCTTCAGAGAACACTTCCATGTAGAAAAATATAAGCACATAACTCCTAATCATACTCCTAAAAAACTGTTTTGCCGTGTCCATGAAAGCATTTGATAGAGGCAGAAAACAGAACAAGCACATACTTTCTTACTCGCTGCTGTACACCAAGGTATCAATGTAGTTTTAAGTGTCACACCCATCATGTCCTTGATATACATTCACACTGTACATACAGTCACAACTTGAAAACACAAGTACCTCCACAATTAAGAAAACCATTTTAGCTTCCATTTCAACTCTTTCTTTTCAGATCCAAATTCTTCGGATATTTAAGCCCAATTAGCGATTAAGCTACATTGTTCATTATACAGTCTGAGTACACCATAATCTACCTCTTAGAAGCAGAGAACAGAACTTTGCGAAATAAAAGTTTCACAGAACAATGTTCAATACAAATACTTACCCAATTAAGAGAAGAACTGCACAAATCGTGATGAATCCCAGAGTGTATTTGAGTGCAGTTTTAACCTGCTGTGTATTAAAGAGAAAGTTCATACATTGACATAAAATAAATCCAAAGGGATTTGTCCAAACTATGAAAATGTATACTTAGCATAACTGGTATTCAACAAAAAAAACCTCTATAAAAAGCATGAGTAGTTTTAGATAAGTCAGAAATACACATTCTAGAAGAGTCTCATAGCTTGAGAACTACAAACAATGACATGGAATTATGCTTCTATCATAAGCTATGCACTTAAGCAAATGTGGCCAGAAGCCAGGGTACATTTATTCAGTACAAATACACTCAAAGGAAATACTTATTACCAATACTCTATATTATAGCTATTATTAGAACTCTTCCCATGCTAGGATTACAACTGAGTAGAGGGAAAACCCATCACAATCAATGATTGAAGATTCTTCAGCAAAGTATTTTGAGTAGAAAGTTGGAACCTTACTGGCATGCATTTATTGCATTCCCTGGAAGGTCATTTCAAAAACCTTCAGTGCATTACAAATATAACCAAGTGTAAATTACAGGCAAATTACTACTGCCTACTTTAAGAAAAAAATGCAAACACTTCAGTAAAAAGACACTAAATTTGAGTATTTATCTCAGAATCGCTATAATCTTCCTGACCTCTATTTTAAAACCTGTCCATACAGGTTTTCTAAAGAAAGTCTCACATAACAAGTTTTAAATTCCTGTATAAGACATTTAGCTCAAAAGAATTTCTAGAAAGTTTAAAGAATTCATGGAAATATAGATGTTAATTACTTAACTCACTAAAGTTTCATTTCATGTGAGACCACAGTACTTAGAGTAGACAATGTCAGCCTAAGTCTTTCTAAGAGCTACTCCAGTATTTTTAAGGAACTGTTGTAATAGAATTAGAAATGGTATTAACACTGTAATATTTAAGTCAGACAATCATTCTTGCTTTCATTTTTTTGCCTATATTCACTTCTCTTTCCACTGCTCAATGCATTTGCTAGAGTGAACTTACTGAGCATGTGTTTCCGTCATCTTCTTCCTTCTCCTCATAATAGAAATAGACAAAGGGAATCCACAGAAAGACGCAGAACAATATGATCGAGTACAAGGCTAGAAAAAGATTTAATTAAGTGAACAGACAAAGTTACGTTGGCACTTCATTTACTGCATAGTAATTCAAAGGAAAGAACAAACCATTAGTTTCTTCTCACTCTGTTATTAATTTCAAGTATTGAAAAGTTAATAAAAGTCACTGGCCAGTATACAAACTATTACTGTTTTGTGAACTCCAAAGGACTTGATAGAGTTAACCCTTTTAGACTAAGGATTTCAGATCTATCTTCAATTCAGCAAAAATAAAAAGACTAAAAGTAATCAACTTCCAGAATCATAGAACAGGCTGAGTTGCAAGGGACCCGTGAGGATCATTGAGTCCAATTCCTGGCATTACACAAGAATCCACCACATATGCAGGTGATATACACTACTAGCACACTGACAAAGAACCAGTGCAGAGGACAGCAAATAAAAGCAAGCTATGCCACCTAACAAGTTGTACACAGAAAAGACAGATTAAAAACGAAATTTAAAGCTATTTTGATCACTGGGCTCTATTTCAGGTGATGTTCTACTATTAATATAATTACATTATAGGTGGAAGGAGTGGTTGTCAGTGATGATCTCAATTCCCAAAACAAAACAAGCTGTAGCAATATAGTATCATCATTTCACATTCCTTGTTTAGAGGAAAGACTAGCTGGAAGTGGCAACAGACATTTATCTAGGACATTTATCCCACTGTCATATTATTTTGATGCACAGATGATCATAAGAAAATTTAAACCAGATAGTTTAACAAAAATGAAGAGTTTCACATCAATGTCTTCAAAAATACTAAGCAGCAAATTTTGAAGACATTAGGACAGCTGGTCAAAATCAACTGGACTGATTAGACTGATATGAAAAGATCAATATCAGATATAGAATTTCAAGTTGGAATCTTCAACTCCCTGTATTACATGTTACACATGTTTTAGGACATCATTATTTAGGAAAAACTTTCAATGTTTTTAAGTTCTTACGTTATGAACACTTCAGAAGTCTAGTAGCAAACTAAAAACCATCAAGCCACGTGGTACAGTCTTTGCACCACACATGAAAGGTACTTTGGTGTAAATGTAGAAGACCTTTCCAGAAGGGTTATTACAAGTACATGAGGGTATTTTGTTTAAGAAAGCTTTCCTGCCTAGAAAGAGGCATCTTTCCCAGGGACAGCTTTAGAGGTTTTCTCCTCCTGCATTCCAGAGAAGCTGACTCCCTGGTATGAGAGAAGATAAGTTCTTGCAGATTATGTCTGAAGGCTCCCACAGTGCAGGGGGGGCTGGGGACAAAAAAACCTTAACAACAACACAGGGCACATCTTTTTTAAGTCCAGTGTTGCTTTATACTGAGACGCGCTAAGTGTTCTCAACTTTGGAAATAAATTCTCCTAAATCCTTCCACTGCCTCGTATTTTGGGGGTATCTGTGTGCATTTAACCCTTACACCTGGAATAGTTTACTGAGCCCTCAAAACGTTAGAAGTACTACATGATGAAGGCTGTTTGTAAAAGCACAAATCACACCTTTAAAGAGGTAAGTCAAAATACCCAGGACCACAAAACCCTATAATCCTAGGTTATTTTTCATCTTTGCCTCATTTTGCATAACTCATTAGCACCTTTCCACCACTAACTAATATGTTCATCCCTAACTTAAGTCTGTGACCTCTTATCTTGATTAGTACACTCCTTATCATACTCACATGCTTCAAAGAAATCTACCTCAACATTTTCACTAAAGGTGGTGTAGAAGCCAAATCAAGTATCACCACTCAAACTAAACAGGAATCGGGATTTTTTTTCTAAAAATAATTAATTCTTTGGAAATATATTTTGAATATATCTACTGTTTAGAGTGCTGAGTTATTATGGCAATATAAGATGAGAAACACTTTCGTGATTATTTCATAAACTCACATTTGCAAGTCTATAACATTCAGGGCTCTAGAACACCTTAAAACTTCAGACTCTGAAATGTACCGTCTTAAGACATCGTAGAGCAGTAGTCATACTACTTCAATATTCTGAATGCTTTCAAAAAAAATCAAGCCTCTCTCAAATCCGATTTTTTCAGACTAGTCCTAGACCACAACGTGCCAGTAAATTAGGCAAGTTAAATTCCTCATTAATGGGGAGAATGGGTTGGCTCAGTTGGTTAGAGCATGGTGCTAATACCAAGGTCATGGGTTCAATCCCCATATGGGCCATTTATTTAAGAGCTGGACTCCATCTTTGTGGGTCCCTTCCAATTCAGAATATTCTCTGAATCAAGCATCAAAATAATCAGTCCACAGGGGTCACCACAAGCACAAAAACATCCCTGCTTCTAAGTTAGGCTACATAGAATTCAACATACCTTACTCAAAAGGTATGCACATAGGTCATTACATAATGGGACTGATCCATGTTTCTTCCAACAGGAAAAAGGAAAAAAACACAGAAATTGAAGAAACTATCTTTAAATTGCGTGGGTAACTTTATTTACATAGAATCTTTAGGGTAACTTCGTTACCATAGTAATTTTATAGGAATGTGCCAGAAAAAAGGCAGCTTTGCATTTGTTTTTCCCAAGCAAAATAATTCCAACACAGACCTTTTTGTTCAAGTATCAGGTAAAGTCACAGAACTGCCTGTGAGAATTTCTTAGTTTGAACTGAAAATTAAATTTGTAATTCACGTAGTTAAAGAAGCAAAAGATGGTTCTTGCTATTACATTACAAAGGCAATTGTAAAAGATCTGGTCCAGTTCCTGTCAACAAGACAGAAGACTGATCATCTGGGTTTTTAATTTTATTTTTCAGAACTTATGAAAAAGAAAAAGCAGCACCTTTCATAAGCTCATACAAGTTAATTACCTGAGGGCAAGCCTCCAATTGCCTGCCATTCTCTCCCATAAGAACACTGTTTATTCCCTCAAAAACTAACCTTCAAATACTAAGGTTTTGTAGCAGCAAATAGTCAGTCAACCAAGTGATAAAGATATTACCTTCCCCCCCACTCTCCTGTGCCCTGACACACTGTCTAGGCCTCCATTATCGGACTTCTACAAACTTCACTTTTAAATCAAGGACTGGTCTAGCTCTTTGGGGTATAAAGCAAACTGTGTTGTGCTGTTTCCAATTATAACACTGCCTGAAAAGTGTTTTCCTTCCCAACAAACTAAAATGCTTTTTTCAAGCATCTGCCAGTCATGGATCATTCTTCAATCACTTGAGTACTGTTAGACATGTTCTATTACAGTTGTGTTTAGTAGAATTAACACACTAAGACACTGATTCAAAGCAATCAGTAGATCGTTTTCTTATGAAAAGCCTTTAGACTACTGGAATCCGACTTTAAAATACAGTTATTTCAAGCTTCACTCTGAAAGTACGTCATTTAGCATTCTACCAACACAAACTCATTCTATTTTATATCAGTTTAGCCAAGAAACTAGGTGGTTATCAGAGACAGAACACTTTTTGTGAGGGCCAACAACTATGGAAAAAATAAAAAACCTTTTCTGCATTTAGTTACAGCTTTATCAGTAAAATGCACTAAAAATAACAAAGTAATCTTTAATATTCTAAAACATCAGTTAACACATAGCCTTCAAATTCTTGTTACAATTAGAAGTTATTTGAAGGACAGTGACCAAAGTGCACCAACTGTTCATACTATAAGTTGACAATATAGCTGCAGGAGTCAAGCAGGATCTATATAGTTATCACTGCACTGGTATTCATGTCCTTAATTACAAAAGCATACTTCAGTTCTGCACATCCTGCTTGTTAAAAAAAAAGCCAAGATCAAGTACTTTTATACAAAGATAGAAGAAATTCAATAGTATTAGAAGACTTGAATTGTTTAGCTCAATCATTCTCAGCTTTTATGTCACTATGTGGTGCAACTACAGCAAAGTACTAAATGAGGTAGGAGAGGCATTGAGTTGTGTTTTTATATAATACGGATGGAGACTTCTGGAAAATAAGTTATCTATTACTGCTCAATTCAGTGTAGCTCTAGTTATAAAAATGTTTGTCAACTCCTCAAATTAAGATAATGACAAAAATGTTTTTAAAAATATCTTTAAATCTCTACCATGATCTGGAGGATACACCATGGAATAAAACATTCCTCCTACAATATCTCAAGTATACCTGTCAAGACAAACCAATACCAAAAGCAGTTTTCCAAACTTAAGTTTGTATCTATTCCATACCTTAGTTTGAGATTTACCAAGAGACTCAGCCCAAAATACCATACAGAAATTCATTAATCAGTCTAACAAATCTATAGAAAATTGTTCACAAAAGAGTTTGAAGATTGTTCCATATTAGGAGTTGTGAAATACTTGGGCTGTTAAACAAAACCTAAAAAAAGTAGAAAGCAAATACAAAGCCAATTCCACTACTATATAGTAAAGGATCTTTGTGGAATATAAACTAGTTTTTAAAAGTTCTTTTTTGAAAACAGAAGTTTCCAAATACTTCAGGTTTCACTCAGCATGAAACTGGACATTGTAGTTTCTGTCATTGTGAGGCAAAAAATATTGTGTAGCTTAACAAAAAGTCCACTCTTTGGAATAATTTCCTCACCTAAAAATATATATATTCAAATGAGTCAACCCATAGTGTTTCAAGACTTCAAATCTGAGGAAATGTGACCAAAGGCAGGCAGCTACCTCCAAGTTTGTATCATTGACTGAAGCAGGCATTTCACTCAGTGATAAGCACTCTTCTATAGCTACCCCTAACAACTCAATAGTAGTAAAACTTCTCATAAGTTTTGTAAGGACAACTAAAAAACTGATCTAAGACTGTGCAGAGGTTTGGTAATTTCATGATTATATTTCAGTCTTTTTTTTACTTCAGTTTTGTTTAGGATTACCACTCTTGAATCAAGTCCTTTATGCTTCTTCACAATAGCTGCTAACTTTGAACATTGCAGTTGCTGAATCTGAACACTGAGAAGTGTCATACTCATGGTTGCATGAACTTTATACACAGTAGGCAAGTTTCACACTGCTACATATGTTAAGTATCATAAACTTTACTGCAAAACCACATTTCCTTTAAGGGACCACTAAATACACACACAAGAAACATGCTAATCATGGGTTGTATAACAGAAGCCTCTTCATGGACTGGCCTACAGTATATCTGCATTTTTAGGGGGCTCTAGAAGGTAAAAAGATTCCCTGAAGGGCACCAAGTTAAGAGTAATGTTAACCAAAAAAGGGATAATCCAGGAAGACCTCTAAAAATTTCACTTAAAGGTCCTATTAACTGAAAAAAAAAACAAGTAAAAATACTTACTGTAATATCCATAAAGTACAGTGTCTTCAATTTGTCTTGAAACATTAGCATCAGCCCAGACCTAGCAATAAGGGATAGAAGCATTTATCACCAAATGAAACAAAGGAAAATTACAAGAGAGTCACTCATTAAAGAGCACAAATAGATAGATAGAGGCTAGAAAAAAACCCTAAATCTAAAAAATTAAATGCTAGACCTCTAGCAACAGTGAAAATCACTGGGCAAACAGTAATAAGCGCGGGAAAGTTTTTAAAAGGAAGATTGAGTAGTTTTGGCAGCTCCCAAGTATGTTCTGCTAATTCTCAAGGTATCTTTATAACAGAGTCTCTTAAGATCATCATAGAATGGTTTGGGTTGAAAGGGACCTTCAAAGATCATCTAGTCCATCCCTCCTGCCATGGGCAAGAACACCTTTCACTAGATCAAGTTGCTCAAAGCCCCATTCAATCCGATTTTTAACACTTCCAGTGATGCGGCATCCACAACTTCTCTGGGTAACTTGTTCAGAGACTCACAACTTTCATAATAAAAAATTTCTTCTTTATGTCCAACCTAAATCTATACATTTTCAGTTTAAAACTCTTGGCTTTTGTTCTGTCTCTACAGGCCTTGGTCAAAAGTGTTTCTCCATCTTTCTTACGAGCCCTCTGTATACTGAAAAGCCGCAACATCTCCCCAGAGCCTTCTCTTCTTGAGGCTGAACAACTGCAGCTCTTTCAGATTGCCTTCATAGGAGAGGTGTTCCAGACCTCTGACCATTTTTGTCGTCTAACAGTTTTTTGTGCTGTGGGCCACAGAGCTGGAGATAGTACCTACAATATTTCCTATCACAGAATGTCTTTGATTAAAATTTAAAGATTAATTAGATGACTACAGATGATTAAAGTATACAGATGAAACAGTATTTAGATGTAAGAATAACATAACTTTTTATTATGCTCAGTTATAACTGACTTCTATTTTTATCAGTTATTCACCCAGTTTAAGCTACCATCTCCCTTTCCAAAAGTATGAGACTTCACATTTTTTTTGATTGACCAGGACTTGAGTTACACGAATATTCAATTTAGCAACTTAGATGCCACAACTCCAAACCCAACAGCACTGACATCCCTTATTTGAACAAGTGCAAAAGTAACTGTGTTACTCAGTCCTGGGGAACGGTTCAGAGAACTGAAGCAATGAAAGTGAAAATACAACTCAACTATGTTGGAAACAGCAGTCAGTCATATGGCTGAAGTCAAGTCCTTTCACCCACTCCCTATTTCACCTTCTAGAAAGGAAATATTGGTTTAAGAAAGCTAAATGTTTTTTAACAACGGCTGGCAGCCAAAGGACTGAATACAAAGGTCGAAGCCTGCCAGTACAGTTTAAACATATTTCAGAATTGTTTTAGTCTTGTGGTATCCAATCTCTTTGTAGTCAAGATTAAGGAAGTAGTTATCCAGCAGCAAAATTTTTTAAAAGCTAGAGAACATGCCAACATAACTGAATTGGTAAAAAACCAGAAGATACCCAGTATTGTTAAAGCTCTTTTCAATTTCTATATGTGGGCTTTTCAAATTGGTAAGATCAAGCCCTTTCAGTTTTGTAAAGACGCACTCACTAATACGAAATATGAAAATGCCAGTGGGTATACTCCTTAACAACTGCTACCACAGGACTTGAAAACCTTCGGCACTTGCTTTACCAGTTCTCTCAGTACTCAAACTATCATAGAACACAGGCTTGATGACATATCATTAACACTCCATTTCTCTACTACATCAAAAAGTCAGCAGCACCTTCCTTTTTGTTACTATATTAAGATTTCCAGTAGGTCACTTTACAATAAGCTGCTAAAATACATTGTCTGAAGTCAATTAGATTATCATCCAACTGGAATTTGAGTAGAAAAGTATACATGCATTTTGACATCTAATCAGCAAAAAGAAAGGATAAAAAATATTGTAGCAGAAGGGGGCAGAAGCAACTGAAGTGTCTGTCAGGTACAAAATAAGCCATGTCTTTGAAGACTGTCCGGCTTGAGCCCAACAGTATTTCAACTAAAAAATTTCTAAGCATTTGCAGTAAAATACACCCCAAAAGAATTTGATTGTAACAAGTTAATACATGCAGAACACTAAAGCATGTTAATTGCCTAATGTTAAAAATTGCTTTAATTATGCCAAGGAAATAACAATGCCTTGGTTTTAGGGAAAACCAAGGTTGAACTGGACAGTTTGCATCATTTGTTTCCAACTAAGTATTGGAAAAAGGTCTCTCCTGTGAGCAAGGGAGACATTAAAGATGCACACCAACGAAGAATAAGCAAGAAAATCAACAGTAAGACCCAAAGTGGCACAGCCACTGTACAAAAAGAGGTAGTTAGTAATGGAAATACAAAAGGGCTTAGCTGCAAAAGAACTGCTTCTCCTTTAACTACAGAAAAGCATTAACAACATTTATAACGCAATACAGAGGCAGAACTTGAAAACATTTTAATTCCTCTTCATTTTGTTTCTCAAATTAAGTTGCATACAGGACCAAAGTAGTATACTAGGAAACATAACTTCCCACTATTTTAATTTGTTTAGTGTATCTTAAAACAACGTCAAGATGCAAAGATGTGTGCATGTCACCATTATTTACATCTGCCTCAACATAAAACGTCACACTAATCTGCACAAGAAAAAAATGTAATGTATACCAATTTAATATTTATTATGTCAGATTTTATTTGGCCGCTGAAGTCCCACATTTACACAAACTAGAGGTAAAAAACCTTCTTCTAACTGGCAAATTATCCACATGCACACACTATCAGTAACTCAAAGGCAGTAACCAGTTCATCTGAGCTGTTTCAAAAGCTAGTGACAGCAGCACTGTTCTCTCTAAAGCAAGAAGCAGTGCTACCTAGTGAGTGTCAGAGCTGGCATTCTCAGCATCACTGGCAATATATCAAGCTGCTAGGTATATGAATTTACTGAACTAGGACATCCAGGACTCAGCTGAGAACTCCTCTGGACAGACTCTAGATCTAGTCTGGTTTTGTTCTCCATCCATTACAACCTAAGACTGCAATATATACAAGCAAATACCTTAGAAGTACAACAGATGAGGAAGGGGAGAATTCATTACTGCCTTCAGCAACAGTTTAAGGTTGAAAATGTGACCACAAATTCTCTTAAGACGTGCAGAATTTAGGCACTCTGCACTGTTCTGCTGTACTTCATTCTGTTCCACACAATTTAGCAAGCATATAATACATCACCTTGAAAATACCTGTAACATTGTATTGACAGATAAGGGAAATCAGAAACTGCAAGGATATTTGCAATAAATATGATGATCTATATTAAGCTATTATGCTGAAGTATTCCTTAACGTAAGTCATGTTAAATACAGTCAAAAATGTAAAAAGCAAATACATTAGTAATATGTTGCTATGTAAGGATGTAAAAAAAAGCAGTTTAAGACACAATTTACCTAAATACTAAAGCTCCCTCCAAAGATTCACTTTACACTCATAGAAAGTTATGAAGAACACTTGCTCCCCAATAATCACTGTGCAGACTCTTTCTTCTCCAAGCAACTGTGTCCAGTCAGTGACTAATGTAAACATACTTCAACAGAACACTACTATTCAAAATGTACAGGTAATTTTCCCCAATGAAAGCAGTACAAGTTAATCTGACAGTTTTGACCTTCCCCACTTTTTGGTGGGGGAACAGCCATGAAATTCACTCTTTCTTCCCCGTTAAATATGACCTTTCTGCTCCCACTGCTGCAATCTACAAGAGTTTCATCAGCAACCAGTGAAGATAGCTCCCATTCTCTGCATATGTATCTTAACAGAGCTTAAACCTAAGTCACATTACAGCTTTCAGTATTTGTGATGTGTCACCAAATGCAGATAAAACAGTCATTCTGCTGATTAGCCTCTCCCAAACCTTAGCCAACAAAAGGAAGACTTCTGGAAATGCATTAATACCAGAAGATCTCATACTATTGTTGCAAAGATAGAAACTCAATTCAGCTGACACTTAAAAGATGCAGAAGAATTCTTCAAGACAGTATGGGGTAATTGTATTTCATCAGGCCATCAGAAGTACCTACAAGTATTAGGAACTAAGCAGGACCAAGTAGCTTGAGAAGCACAGGGAAAAACATACTTTACAGAAATAACAGCTTTACTACAAGCATGAAAGCTTGCTCTCGGGTATAATTTTTAAAGAGAATCTACTCAGATCATCATATCACAGTATTGGGCCATTGACAAGGAAATTTAGCTCAAGAAAAACAGTGTTTTAAGTACAGTAGTTTTCCTTCTAGTAATCATATTTCCTAAATAAGACTGTTGTGACTGCATGACCACATTTGGCCTCCTGTTCTCACGGGTTTGTTTGTCAAATCAAAGAATGCACACATTAGCAAAACATGCTTCCTTTGCAACAGGACATTCTGCTTAGTCCTCATCAGATATGCATTTTTCAGCTGGATCTAGTTACATCATGGTCATTTCTCTAGATAGCTCAATGTATTTCTTGATACTAAATATTATTTTCATTGAATTGCTAGAATCCTGGCACATGAATAGTCTCTTCTGTCATCTATATCCACTTTAAGTCTGAAGACACAAACTTTTAACTGTAACACTGAATAATGCCTTCACTTATTCTGTAATACTGAGTAATAAAGATGACAACAATCACATCACAGCTCAGTTCTAAAGGTTTCTTATGACTTTATATATGACATTTATATAAACACCAGCTGAAAGGTCCTGTATTAGCCGCAACCTAGTTTTGAAGCATTATCACAGATACGGAAAGACATGTGTTTTCCTTTGGAAGTAGGGCTGGAAGGAAACATAGTCTTTGAGTCTACTGTGCAGGCATTTACAATTTTTCCACTCTATCACTTGTTTTAGGATCATAACCTTATTACTGATCCAAGTAGACTCCAAACCAAAGTAAGTTGTTATTCAAGTTACCAGCATGCTCCAGTTTAACCTCTTGTTACTCAGTGTGCTCACAAAGACACTGGGTCACTACCTTCAAGAACTTTTAAAAACTAAAAAAAGTCAATACTTGAAGCATTGGGAAGAAGTAATGTTTAAGAGCAGACAACAAGAATTACTCATCTCATTAAGAACCCATTTTGCACAGCAATCCCCTATAGTTTATAAATACAGTAAGTTCTGTTAAGGCTCTATCAGCCAAGAGGAGACACTACTGTATTCCCCTCACCCAAGAGTTTTTGCAGCTTTCCCTCTTTCAAAAGGGTGCTTACTAATTCAGGTTTTAAATTACAGATAAACACAGTAAAACTTTACAAAGTCTTAATGATTCCATACCAAGTTCTCTGCTGGCAAGTAAGACAATGAAAGTAGCCCTAAATGACAAATGAGCAGTACAGCCTGGTTTTGATCAAAGGGACAACAAATTTTACTCCACAATGCCCCATTATGATGTACTAAAAATGAACACTTAAGTAATTTGTTTATCTCTTCAGGATGGTACACTTATTCTTTTTTGTGCAGCAGAAGGAATGACCATTTGAAAATGAGTAGAACATCTAAGATGAATAACAGAAGCAAGAACTAAAATCCAGTTTAAATAATAGAGCTCAGTGTTGTATGCACAGTACTAGTACCTAGCTTCGAAAAAACTCAGTCACTTACACAGGTACAAGCATTGGTTTTAAATACTTGGACAACCCAAGAACATCCCGTTGCAACACAAGTGCTGCTTTTGACGAGGCAATTAGTGTTTTTAAAGTCCTACCTTAAAAGTACCGTTTTGGTTTTTCATATACGAAACCAAGAAGATGTCCACTGGCAGCAGCGCTGACGTGATGAGAGCAACAGCCAAGGCAAAGATCGCTGTTATGGTAGAAATCACTTCACTTTCCCGCCGGCTCTGATACTTGCGCACGTAAACCCAGCAGAAAATTAGAATGGCCTGAAACACACAGCAAAAGAGGCTTAAGAGTCGTAAAATGAGAGTGCCAGCCAGCAGGGACTGATGTTAGACCCTGTACTGATGAGGAGCATGGCACCAACCCACTTTTCACGCGAACACTGATCATCAGCCCCACATTCACCCCACGCGAGTCACCCTTCTCGTTCAGAGCGGCTTGAGCAACGCCACCAGCGCTCAGGGCGCGGGGCGCAGGCACGGGCGACAACACAAACCAGCGGCGCGGACAGCCCAGGCGGGAGGGCGAGGCCACCCCGGGCACAGCCCGGGGCTCCGCGGGGCCCGAGGGCAGCGCCGAGCCGCCCGCGGAGCGCTCGGGGCCGGGGCAAGGCGGGGGCACGGCCGGGACAGCGGGCGGGGACCCGGCACTAGAACCGCGAGGGGCCGGCCAGGGGAAGGGCAGGGCCGCGGGGGAGCCGCGTCTCACCAGCAGCGCCAGGCCGAAGAGGCACCATCCCGTCAGCAGGTCGGAGG
Organism: Xenops minutus; assembly: GCA_035221455.1. NCBI lineage: Eukaryota > Metazoa > Chordata > Aves > Passeriformes > Furnariidae > Xenops > Xenops minutus. Next base: position 87,541,576 of record JAWWEE010000105.1, on the reverse strand, counting down.
CGGCCGCCGCCATGTTGGCTCCCGTCAGCGGCGGGGCGGCCGCTCGCGCCCCGGGGCGGCGCTTATGGACGGGCGGCCATTGCGTCACCGCGGGCACCGGCGCCGCGCGGGCCGTGACGTCAGTGCGCGGGCCGTGACGTCAGTGCCCGCGGCAGTGGGCAATGCCGCTCGGGGCGGCACGGCGGCGATCCCGGACCGGCCCGGCCGCACACGGCGGGGCGCGGGAGGGCGAGAGGCAGGAACCCCCCTGCCCTGCCCTGCCCTGCCCTGCCCTGCCCTGCCCTGCCCCGCCCTGCCCTGCCCTGCCCCGCCCCCTGGCAGAGCGCAGGGGGCAAGAGCGGGAGGTCGGGGCACGTTAGGGCATCAACTACTGCCACGTGGGGCATCCCTGACATTCCCGCCCGGGCCCGGAGGGACCCCTGCCTGAGGGGCAGCGGGACGGGAGGCGGGGGCTTGGGGAAGGAGGTGTCGGGCACTTTCAGTCCCTTTATTGTTGCTTGTCTCCGCCAAAGTACCTAAGCCATGTCCCTCCATGAGGTGCGGCCGGCCGGAGGCGCCGGGCAGGTGTGCGGGCCGTGCCGGCTCGTGGGAGATTCCCGCGGGGATGTGCGGCGAGGGAACAGGGAACACCGCGCACCCGAGCCTTTGCCCCGCGCTCCACTTCACCGCGGTGGGCCGGATCGTGTCCTGGCGGGATCGTGTCCTGGCGGGAAGCCTCGCCTCTGGACCCGTGCCCGGTGTGAGGGAGGCTGTGGGGCCGGAGTGGGTGCGCGTGTAGCAGGTGGGTTTCTCAGGGGATTGTGTGCCTGAGAGTGCACTTGGCTTGGGGAGTGGCAGAGGCTCACCTGAAAGGTGCTGGTGCTTGTCTTAATCTCTTATCATCAAGGTTGGAAGAGACCTTTAAGGTCATCAAGTCCAACCACGCAGCCAGCACTACCCCCCTAACCCCTAAACCACATTTCCAGTCCCAGATCCAGACATGTCTTCAACAGCTACAGGATGGTGACTCCACCACCTCCCAGGGCAACCTATTCCAGTGTCTGACCACCCTAACAGTGGGGAAAAAAAAAAAAAATAAATTCAGCTATCTAATCTGAATGTCCCGTGTCTCAGCTCCAGGCCATGGGGCTGGGTGCGGGGGGTCTGTGTGCAGGGGGTGCTCCGGGGTAGCCGGGGCCCTGTCGGGAGCACAGGCTGCTGCTCCCGGTGTCTGATGGGTGTGCAGGCAGCTCGGGGTGAAAATGTGCACAAGCCTTGCTGGTTGCTCAGCCTCGGTACAAGGGGCTCACAGGCCTGTCAGCGTGGGACCTGTTCTCATCCTGAAGCAGTCGATAGCTTTGCCGTTTCCATTTGTTGTGAGAGCAAAGGTCCTCGTGAGCCAAGTAAGAGGAGATTGAAATTCAGCCTCTTGTTTGTAGCCTTGTGAGAAGAGACTTTGGGGCATAGGGAGCTCAGCTCTGGAGGGATGAGATTCCAGGTGCCTTGAGGCCTGTGGGGTGGTGGGAACTTGTGTCAACACTGTTTGTGAAGTAGGTGTGAGGTCAAATGGGCAGTCGGACTTCTTGTTGGCTCATAGCCTTGAAAGAAGGGCTCTGCTAGTGAAGGGGTTGTGAGAGCTTCACCCCAGTCTGTTTTGCCTCTGCTGCGCCTTAGTTTATTACAAGACCTATACATCAGACAGTAGTGTGTGGTGGTGCTCGTGAGCTATATCTGGGGCATCTGCTGTGTGTGCTCAGCGGAATGAGTTCTCTGAAAAACATATTTGGTGGGGTGTGTGGTGGAATAACTTTGCCACACAGGGGCTGATATCTTTGCTGAGCTTCAATTTACTGTGAAAGTGTTGCAATAGCACTCACAAGCTGTTCTTGCTGTTGGAGGCAGCAGGAGTTCAGATGAGCTTGCAACTTTGCAAGAAGGAGCCTCTGTTTGGGAGGACAGGAGAATTGGAAGCTTCCCCTCAGAGCGGTGGACACATGCTGTACTTCTCAGTGTGTTATCAAGGTACTTTGGAGGGCACTGGCATGTGTAAGCATTCATGAACCGAGAGATAATGGAGCTGAGGAGGGTTCTGGAAAGCCTGTAAACCTTGCAGGTAGGGACCCGCAGGGGCTGTGTTGGCTTGTGGAGGGAAATATTACTTGCAGGGGCAAATACCTGTGTCATATGTTAAATTACTGTGAGAACTTGCGCACGTAAACCCAGTTACTACTGTGAGAACAGTGCAGATGGAAGCAAAATATAGTGCTTGGATGGTCATGGGTGCAGTTTTTAGGTGAGCTTGTGTCATTGCAAGGAAGGACCTGATGGAGCAAAAGTGGTGTTGTTTGGGAGGCTCATTCTGGATGGGCAGATGTTTGTGCTGGGTTTCCATTTGGTATAAGTACACAGGCAGCAGGCAGGTGGTTGTGCAGTGGCTCTGGTGCTCATGAGCTGCGTTCATGACAATCCAGGGGGGCTCACTGTCTCATGAGAAAAGCAGCAGATGCTATATAACTATAATTAGTTTTAGGACAGTAAGTAGATTGTGTATGTCCTCCTAGTTTCGTTTTTGTTGTTGTTGTTGTTGTCATTATATATTTTACTATTAATGTGTATGTATTGTCTTCACCACAGAAAATATTTCCCTGGATGTCGTTACTATTAAATATGTATGTAATTCAAAATTGCCCTAGAACCCATGAAGAATTAAAAACCTTAAAGAACTGCATTAAAAATAAACTATTCCCAAGAGGGAAGGGAAGTCATTTGCCCTTAGAGTATATAAAGTTTTTATGTTTTGTACAGCACACCTTTATCAATAAAATATTGATCTACCAAACATCAGGAATCTGTAACTGGGTAAGGATTAAGCCTACTGTTAAAATAACTTAAAAAAAAATCTTATAGCTATAACTACCATAATTCTTTTTGTTTTTACTCATGGTAACAAATATTTAACTTGCTACAGTAAATAAGCCTTAAGTCTAACTTCAGCATGATCAAAAAATCCTTTCCATTCTAAACAGTTAAGTTTGTGTAGTTTGACAAACCAAAAAAAAAAATCAAACCCTCAAAGTTATATATTTTGCTCTAACAGAAAAATCCAATCTTTGAGTATTTTGTTAAAATCTTCCTATATTTTTGCAGTAAATGGTAATATTGAAGAAATTTCCATTGCTCTATCAGATCCATTACCTTTTGGTAAATATTCTTGATAGCCTAGTTTTAATTGGGTAACAGGCAAGGTTTTCAATATTTCAGTAAAAAATACCATGTCCCTGTGTATAAAATGACTTTTGTAATTCATAATTTAAAGGAAGAACTTCGGTTTTCCTTGGAATGGAAGTAATGTTTTTGTGTACAGTGCAGGCAAAATGGAAGTTTTTGTTAATGTTACTACTATGCTATCTGAATGTTGTTTTTTAATGCCATGTTACCACTAGCTCTCTGAGTCTTTTTAATTTATTCCCTAAAATTCTGAGTTTATAAATTCAAAGCATTTTATCTCTTAGTTTAGTAAAATCTGCAAATCTTTATCTGAGGAATTATCTACAAAGAGACTTTAATTTATTTTTTTTTTGTTACCATTCGGTGGGACACTGCAGATGTCAAGTACACACAAAAGTGTAAAAAACAGTTTAATAGCAAAGCTAGTATTTTTAAATATTCAAATAGTGACCTTTGTCTATGCTTTGTGCCAGGAGAAGTCCTATAAACATAAGTCTTAAAAATGGTACTCAATTGATGTGTTGAGTTTTGTGACACAGACAGAAATATCCTTTGTTTACAAGTCTGGGGAACCTAACACTAACATTTGTCATGACTGTATTCACAGCTCCCTCTATAAGAGGGGGCTTATGGATAAATTTGAGGTCATATTTCTGTGTATTCAGAATGTTTATTTACAGTACTACCCTTGAGGTAATGTTGGTATCGTGGTTTAAGAATGGTATTCTCTGATTTAGTACTCCCAGTAATACCACATGCCACTACACCTCCCCTCTCCAACTGAAGGCACAAAAACAAAGATCATGGGTTGAAATAAGAACAGTTTCCTGGAAGCAGCAACAACATAAGAAAATTAACAGTAACAGCAACCATTTTAATAACAAAAATGTATAAAAGACAGAGTGATTCACATGCCAAAATGCTCACCATGAAGCTCACAACCCAACTGCAGGCCCACCACCCCAACTACTAGAGAGCCCTTCAGTCCTTCTGTCTGAAAAGGAATTCCTTTTTCCCCCACCCCTGGCAATGACGGGAGGTGGTAAAGAATAACCTTTGGGTCCTGGCCCTGCCCCCTCCTGGTTACTGCAAAAAGATAACCCTGTCCTGGTTGGAACCAGGACAGTTGGTTAGATGTTTCTGGACATACCAGGGCTATGTTTGTGTTTCTCAGTCACTGTAGACAACTTCTAGGGTGGCTACTGTTTGTAGTGCCCCAAGTCTAGCTGTGATTTGCTCAATTGTAGTGTTATGTCATGGGGTAAAAATGAGCAACCAAAGAACAAAACTACGTAAAACACATGGATCACTAAGACTAATCAATGAGAGATCATTGGTCAAGAAATAAGACATGAGGCAACTGGTCAACACAGAATAAACACTTCCACTCTGCATAAATGGGAGAGGAGATGAGAAGAGCAAATGTCCTTGTTTTGTAGAGTTAGTGCTTGAGAGACAGTGGGGGGCTCTAGCATGAGCCAGCCAGCGAAGTGACATTATTTATACCACAGCCATTGATCCCCTCCAAGCTAAAACATAGTGTGGTGCCACACTGAGTGCTTGGGATCCTCATGATCAGCAGTTCTAGTCTTGGCTGCAGTAGTGTACACCAGTGCTGTGTTTCCAACAGTCCAGTTAAGATAGCATGGCTTATAGGATGAGCTTAGTAGATATCCCCATGGTGCTGTTCTGTCCTACACTCCAGTAGTGGATGTGCCCCTTTTTCTGCCTAGATGCAGAGATTTGTCTTGTCCTCTTTTCATGCTTCTTTGCTCTTGCTAGTAAAAGTTTGTTATCAAGATGCCATGATGTGTGGCACGATCAGTGAAAGCACTAAAAAGTAGTAGTGGATAGAAGTACTTGTTTAGGGCATTGTGTATGGGGTCATGGGTAAAAAGAGTACAAAAAGTGAAATTATTTCTGTAAAGGTTTTTTTGAACATGTTTATAGCTAGAGTTGATAATTGAAAGCTAATAAGTAACTGTCCCTTTAAAAATTCTCATTGTACATACAAAAAAAAAATGGGGGGGGGGGATTTTTGCAAGTCACTGAGATAATGTGTGAATGAAAATAGAATGAGTGAGTCTGAAGAGAGTGCTGTTATTGTATTCCTCAACAAAAGCTGACAGGCATTGTGGCGGTAGCAGCCACAGTGTGATAAAATAAAGAATTATGTTAGTGGACTTCCCGAAATACCACTGTCCTTTCCAGGCAAGACAGCTGCACAATGCCAAAAAGAAAAGGACTACAAAAATTTTGTCTGATAAAGAAAATAAATTATTTTAAAATAAACTTTATTTATATTGTTTACAAAATAAAATCTTTGTCTAAAAGAACCATTATAGTAATTTTTATGTATAGTGAGAAATAAGTCCAAAATTATGCAAAATTTCTTAGATGCTACTTAATAACAAACTTGTGGAATTTACTTTTATTGAAGTATTCATGTGGTAAAAAGAGAAAGAAGAAGAGGAGTGATATTATAGAAATTAAAGTATATGAAACAAGATACAGTCTTCATTTTGACCAGGACGAGGGATTAGAATTGTACTTGAACTAGATAGTGTACATACCAAAGGGGAGCAGGTGTTCCTTCTCGCTTGACTGAGCTGCTCTTGTCATCACTTGATAATCCCACAAGTTTCAAGGGGGCTGAAAGCATGTGGGCTAATGGCAATGATGTATTTTTAAATTTTCTGATTAACTGTGTTTGTTCTATATTTTTTTCTCATGTTAGAAGAAAAAGCACTGAACCTGCATTTAGCAGTATTTGATAAAACAAAAAGCCTAATTATTCTTTGTGTTATGTGGCTCAGAATCCAGTAAAACCTGTAAGCCCAATGGCACAGAACACATTGGACCTGGTACTCTGCAAGAACACACGATGAATCACTGACAGTAATAATTGCTTTTTATTTTAAAAAAAGTCTTTGTGTGAGAAAAATTGACTGTAACTTCTTGATTTTGTCTCTTTTTATTATTTTTTTATTATTTTTTTTTATTATTTTTTTTATTTGATGCTGTAGTTCATTTACTCCTACTGCAGCCCAAGGTAGATTTTTGAGTTTCGTGTGTTATACTGTATTATTTTTATTACATGCATATTCCTTCCATCATTGTACTTCAGTGCTTACTTTAGTTAACCAGCAACACAGCTTTGTGTTTCTCCTTAAACTCTATTAATAAATTAGTTTTCACTCTGTGCATCAGATTTTCTGCTGTATACACAAATTGTACTTGGATGTCATTTATCACTAGGTTAATAGAGGTAGGACATCATAATGTGTCCTTTATATCTTTGTTCCTTGCATTATTTCCTCATCCTAAAACATTACCTTGTTTCAAGATCTTCAGTCATGATCATCTCTTCAGAGTGCTTGGATTTAGGGCATCCTATTGTTCCTTTTCACTGAGATTTTCTCTTTAAACCTTATTCAATATCAGTAGTTTGTACTGTTGTATCAGTGGCTCAACATTTACATGAATAATAGGGACAAGGCATAGTTTTTTGAACCTCATGAAAATTTCGGTTTTAGCTTAATTTGGTTTAAATCAGCTCAGTTCTGATTTTGGGTAAGTGTAGGGAAGAGAATGGTTTTGAAAAGAGGTAATGATGTCACACTGAGGAAAAAGAAATCATCCCATTGGATTGGGAAAAATGTTTGTCTCTGTATTTAGTGGAATTCAGAGAAAGCATATATGAAGCAGGTAATCATATAGTGGTGTTCCTTGCAGCATACCCGTCAGTACTGGCACACTGTTCCTCAGGTAGCCCAAACCAAAGACTGAATCATGATTTTTTGGAGGCTACAAATAGGCTTTCTGTGCCATCAATTCACTTTTTTTGTCTATTTATCCTGTCATTCTTAAGATTTTTTATAACAAATTCCACAAAATAATTTCTATAAATCAATTTGTATAATTGATATACATAATAATTTATGTACTTAAATTGGCTGATTGTCTTAGGTAAAGCATAGTCCCTAAAACATGAGTTTTTAACATGCGAACACCTGGCATCGTTTGGGACCACTAAACTCTATGAAAGCACAGAACTGTCACAAGGTGGAGAGAAATAGCTAATCTGTGCATTAAGGTGTGTGCCTTCTCCTGCTGTGGTAGTATTGAAGTAAGGGGGGAAGTGGGGGGTTTAAGGTTTTGAGGGGTTTTAATTTTGGAGCAGAGATAATATTCTAAATGGTTGTGACATGCAACTAAAAATAAGTAGTTGGGTTAGATATTTAGCATTAATCTATGGGAGAATTTAGAATGGTTACTCTTTTCATAAATTACTAACAACTGCATAGTAATGTTTATGGAGGTTCTTTACTGTTCTGTTCCTCGGTTTGTTTACTTGAATGATACCAGAATGTTATAAAAGGAATCTGACGGCAGAAGAGGTGCTTCGTTTCTCCAGTACATAGTGAGTGTAGGTCAGTAACATTTTCTTTAAGGGGGACTGTAAAAACAGTTAAAGCCTTCAAGGTCAATTTATTTCTAATTTTATTCTTAAAAAAACCCCAATAAAAATTAAAAGCTTTTCTGTATGTAAATTACAGTTCTATGTGAGCTGATAAGAAAGAAAGCAATGTGAACTTCCACAACAGAGATGTGTAAATATTCCCACCAAAAAAATGGGTGTGAATGATGTATTCCCATGAACTTTCTGCCTGATGTTTTCAGTCAGAGTAAAAAAGAGATTTCCCCAGTATCTTTCTCATGCTACTAGTCAAATAATGAGCTGGCTCCTTGATCATGTTAGAACGTCCAAAGTACTGTTTTCTGCATGCTTATCCTAAATTATTAGAAATACTGCTAGTCTTTTGTACCTGGAAAAAATGCAACCAAGGTATAAACTTGGAGGGAAAATGTTTGGAAATCTTCCCAGAATGGACTGAAGAAGCAAGATGGAGAGCAAGCAAAACAATAGATTAAATTCTGACTCCCTGAATCTAAAGGCAAAACTACCAGTAAGTTTAGCTTTTGACAAAATTAATCTTCAGAGGTAGTCAAAAAGGCAAGTAATGATAATAATAGAAAGGGCATAGTTTAATTGTCATTACACTTCATGAACAGTGAACTGTTTTGATGTCTATGTCAAAAAGTTATATGGCATTTTAGATGGGTTTAAGGGAGGATAAGCATGAACAAAGTGAGGAATAGGTTTCTCTGCACAAAAAAAAAAAAAGTAATTTAGAATTGCCATCTTGGAAAAGATGCTACTCAAGGAAAAGTAATAGAATTTTAAAGGCTCCAACTGACAGAGGGAACAGAGAATAGAGAACAATTAGTTATGCTCATATAAAAACAATTTGGCACAAAACAGATTAAAAAGCAGCAGACCTAGAAAGAGACTGCCTCCTAAAATTTAAACAAAAATATACTCTTACGATAGGATGACTTGAATATCAAGTATGCATATGTTAAAAATTAATGGAGAAATCCATGGATGAGAGGTCTGTCAAGCAGTATTAAGCACTCTGAGAGAGAAGCAGCCTCCAGCTCAGGAGGTCCCTAAGCAGGGGAGTGCCAGAAATGGACAGGATTTGCAAGGGAAGCTTATCCAGCTTTCCCTGTTTTCCAAAGGCTTTGGTTTTGGCGTTCAAAGGTCAATACATGAAGCTGCACAGCCTTTCAATCATTCCAATTACTATCTTTCAGTTAGTCCATCTCAGTATGCCTGTTCTTAGAATATCAAAAAAGGCTGGTGTTGTGTTGATTTGGTAAAGTTAGAGGATAGCCTTCATGGTAAAGGTGAATTTCTGGTTCAGAAGACTGATTCAAAGCCATCTACATTATTTAAACCTAGCATATGGACTGCATAAAGAATCCTGAACATTAAGGGCTGTCTAGCAGCACAGAAGAGGTTATTTTTATATTATCATGAATAGTAAGAACAGTTGAGACTCATCTCTAGCCAACAAAATAAAACCGTAAACCCATACCCAGGAGATCAGAAAGTTGCCTTTTATTTCAAAATGAGGGAAAAGGTAGGCTTAGTGCTTCCATGTGAAAAGAGAGAGTTGATGAATCTAATTTCCTCAGTTCAAGAAACAGACTGATGAACTGCAGTGAGTTCAGGGAAGGGTCACCAGGGTGGCTGGGTCTGGAGGACTTCTTTGGTGGAGAGCTGAGGGAGCTGGACTTGTTCAGGCTGGGGAAGAGATGGCTATGGGGGCCCAGCAGCAGGCTGGTAGGGAGGTTGTCTAGACAATGGAGTCAGTGTGACAGTAGGAAAAGAAGTAAAGAAGACATAAATTAAAATAGGAGGGGTTTACTGGATATATAGAACAACAACAACAACAACAACAAAAAGTGTAAGGAAAATTAATCAGTGGAGCAAATAGCCCAGAAAGGTTTTGTAATGCCTATTCTTGGAGATTTGCAAGACTTGACTGATAAAACCTTGAGTAGACTGGTCTGGATTCACTGTGACCCTGCCTTGAGCAGGAGATTGGACAAGAAAGGTCGCAAGAACCACTTCTTTCCTGAACAAGTTGGTGATTAATGTCTCTGACATGGCAACTGTATTTAGATAAAAGATTTTGGAGACTGCAAAGAAAATCATTATTCTCATCAATTGCACCAGGAATTGAATAGTAGGACAGTAGCACAAAGCAATGTCCCAGTGAGGAGGAATGGCATGAGATTACAGCTGCTGACTGGAAGTTTTATCATTTAGGCCTTTTTGATCGGTAGTGGCATAGTTTTGACTTCACAGAAGAGCAAATTATTTTACTTACTGCTATTTCTGTCCTATCTAAAATGTGTGATCTGTAGCTACGTGGATCCTGTGACAATTGTCAGTGCATGCAGATACAACCAAATACTGCTCTGTATATGCCTCTATCCTGAAACAAAAGCTTTTTAAGCAGGTAGAGTCAAAAGACACTGATTCTGGCACTGGAAGAGGTTGTCCAGAGAAGCTGTAGATGCTCCAACCCTCAAGGTAATCAAGGCCATGTTGGATGGGGCTTAGAGCAGCCTGGTCTAGTGGGGCTGGACCTAGATGATCTTTAAGGTCTCTTCCAACCCAAAGCATTCTGTGGTTCTAAACAAACCATGCGGAGTCAGGCCTGTGCTTGTACATAGTGAGGAGCAATCTCTGAGTCTTTATTCAGTATTGAAAGTTCTGGCATGTATAATGTTTATTTCATAAAACCCAAAGAAATGCTAGGACTTCAAGCTACTACAAAGACTTAATGTTCCCTGTTCCCGTAACAGAAACAACAAAGATGGATACATGATACAGTAATACCTTTTCTTCTATGTTCTTGACAAGGATTTAGTTTATTGTATTCTTCTTGTTTGATTTATTTCCTGCAGGTGAACTGCTTTCCTCTGGGTTGCAGCTGAATAAGCACTTGAGTAGGAGGGGGGGAAAACACAGCCGGTAATTACAGACGAGGTGTGATGTCGAAACTCACCGTTTTTAATAGGTGATTCAAACAAGTAAATTATACTTAACTAATAATTACAAACCACTGAATCTGAGCTGTAAACATCCCGTTTGAGGGGCAGGAGGCTCCTTGCCTGGCGTTTGGGGGTATTTTCCCCTTTCCCCCACCAGAGGGCTCCCGCGGCGCGGCTCTCCGGAGCCGTTCCCATGCCCAGGGCAGGCAGCCGGAGGTTTGCCAGGGATCTCAGGAGAGCTGCGTCTTGCAGCTCCTTAGAGAAATTTGCCATTTCGGCAGAAGTTTTAGCATAGCGAGAACTTCAGGAGCTGGTGTGTAATATATGAGTGATTTATATTTTTCAAGTTAAGTACATATCAACTTTAATTCCAGTTTCTCAGAACTAAAATGGCTTGTTCCAAATCTTACTTTGGCTGTCAGGCTCTGTTGCTATTGGTGGCACCATTGCTTTCCAAAGCATTCAAGTCTATATAATTCAGTGCCATCATAAAAAGTTTCATTTCTGCAGATATGCACAACTAGAGCATACCTAAACTCTGCTATTTCTTCACTATTACATATTCAAGAAGGAATCCTTTACTATTATTGTATGATTGACTTATCTAAAACATTCTTTCCCATACTTGCAACCATAACATTTCCATTCTGAACTCTGATGAACTTGGTAATTCAAAAAGAGATGGAAAATCATAAATCTGGTCAGGTTGATCTTTTCTCCTTCATATTCCAGTTGCTGTTGATCTCTTTTTTGTTGCATGACAGACATGCTAATAGGAGTTTGTGCACTCCTGTCTCTCCTGTACTGACAGACCTCAGTGACTGTTTGCATTCCTTGTAGTGCTCAGTTAATTTGCCAGAGTCTGTCCCACTTTTTGGCACAGCCTATTAAAATGCAGACTATCCTTCATAAACCAGTCCACAGACCCTTCATTCATATCTTAAAATACACTTTTTTTGGTTTAATACTTAAAGTGTCATGTGACCATTTAGTGGTCATCAAAGTGATGATTTCTAATTTTTTTTCTTATTTATATCTCCCTTTTATAGAATTATTTAGTACCTATATATATTAGTGTAATTCTCATTTCTCATATTATTTCATGTATTTTACATTGTGTTTTAATTTTACTAAAATGGAACAGGCTGCCCAGAGAAGTGGTTGAGTCACCCTCCCTGGAGTTATGTAAAGGATGTATAGATGTTGCAATTAGGGACTTGGTTTAGTGGTGGACTTGGCAGTGCTGGGTTAGTGGTTGGACTTGATGATCTGAAAGGTCTTTACCAATCTAAAAAATTCTATGAAATTGGGTTTTTTGCTTCTTACCGTACAAAGTCTTCAACATAGTAATACAGTATGTGTTGGTAATTTAATATTTTTTTCTAATAAGGAAATGCAAAACAAGTTCTACTCTTTTGGATGATTAAATATTGAGATTCTTCCAACATTTACTAAAAAGTGATACATATAGTATTTTTCAGTGCAAAATACTAGAAATATATAGATTTTATGCAAAGTCATGCTTGGCAGGTATTCACGTATATAATTATGTATTTGTGTTCATTTTGTATGTATATTTGCTTCGATATTAAAAACAAACTTTCTCCTTCTGTTTCTTCATTGTGTTATCATTTGCTTTCTTATAGTCACCAAAGAAAAAAAGACCATGAGAAATTTTATTCCATTTAAGATAACTGTTGGCTATAATGTCTCCAAATTTTTAACTAGAGGAAAGAGGCAGTGCACAAAAGAACCAGGTGCACAGGCCATACCTTTTTGCAGAGGCAAAAGACATCAAGATATCCCACAAAACATGTTTTCAGTGACTCTGTGAAGAAAAACTCTGGTGAGAATCTGGTATGAAGAGGAGTTGAACTCATATGAGTTGATAGCCAAACTATTGTGTTTCCCTTGTTGGCTGCTTAAAAGATGTAGACCAAATGCAGTCTGCAAAGGATTTGCTTTCTCTGTCAGCATACTTGATACTATAGGAGGATATTTAATGGCATGGGATTGGTCTTTGATTACCATGGAAAACAGAAATCTTCAGGACAACTAATAGCAGCCTTCCAGGTCATTGAGAAAAATGGAGCTGAAGCTGTTCAGAAGTACACAATGGGAGAATGACAGGTGGACACAAGTAGAAATGAGAAAGGTTCTAACTGGATATGAAGAGAAAACTTCACCACGAGGACAGTCAAAGAGAGGAGCAGGTTGTCTGCAAAAGTTGTAGCCTCCCTCCTTGGAGGCTTTCAAGGCCTGACTTGCTTCACTACCTGCTGCTGATTACTATTTTTCATAGCATACTATACCGTACTCTTCCACTGGTAAATTCATTCTGTTGTAGATGTTGCTTAAATTTCCCCCTCACTTACCTGGTTTCATCAGTGTATTTTCTGCTTGTTTGTTATATTAGGTATCAGTTCAGCTTTGCCATGTTTGGGCATAGTGTCCACTGTGTAGACTCTCTAATATTACAGGTCATCTAGCAGGTGCCTATGTTTTACCTTGTTTTCTACACCATCAACTTACACTTGTTGATCTTACATAAATTAGTTAAGTTTTAATTTTATGCACATTTAAATAGCATACTCCATGTGTGATATTTTCTAGCATTTTCCACGTTCTTTTAAAACATTTTTCAATGTATGACCATTTGTATAATGATTGTTATTACACGTACTATCATCTTTGCTCATGTGTGGGTTTTTGTTGATCACCTTTGAAGCCTTAGCCATTGCAGATGTTACTAGGTTTTAGTCCATTTGGATTTTAGTTGTGCTGACTTTTGGCAACATTCAGCATATAACACAGTATACCAATGTATTGAAAATATTAGCACTTTCCATAAACACACCTGACACATCCATAGGGATAGACTTCTAAATAAATCTAAAGCATTTTTGTCATTACTAGCTATTTTCTGCTTCACAACAGAGACTCTCTAGATATATCTATACTGGTTTTTGAGTGTTCCTGTGGCTGCCACTGAACTGGACTGTTTCTAGACACAGTGCAGGTCTGCAAGCACAGTTTTGGTGCACATTTTTGTGTGAGAAAGAGCAGCTCTGAATGATATTAGTGACTAATCAAGTATTTTTTAAAAATAAGCAGTTACAAGTTAGATGAGGCATTGCTAAGCAACTTCAAAACTTATTTCAGTCCTACTTTACCCATTCCAGTTTTCCAGGTTTTTTTTAAAAATAATGTTCTTACATATACTTTGAACATTCCCTTAAAATCTGGAGATCGCTCAGCTGGCTTGCTGCAAAACTATCACATTACCACTAGATAAACATCATTATAACAAGTGCAAGGCTTTGCTTTCCTTGGCTAGAAAACATTGTGAATAGCTTTCTGTTGACATGAAAATGATTGAGTGGGAAATAATTGTATGTCCATTTTTGTAAGGTAATTTAGATGGCCCAGGAAAAAGGTGATACAGTGAAATCAAATACAAGATCACTCACAGGATCAAATACTGCAGGACTAAGCTTACAGAGCAGCATACAGCATTTTGGAAAGTCAGAACTCTTTCAGAGAGGTAATGATAGCTTCATGCACACTTGTGATGGCTTAAAAAAAAAAAAAAAAGGATGGGTTTTAACAGAAAGAAATGCTAAGTAGCAGTAGTGTAGCTGTGTTACTGCTTTATAAGGTATTGATTGTATAACTATGCCATTGTGTTAGCTTCTACTGTCCAAGCATTCTGCTTTCTAATTGATGTCAATGAGCAGGAATGGTTCCAGAAACAAAACTCAAGCCAACCAAACAAAAAAAAAAAACACCTACCACAAAACCGCAGTGTTTTGTAGTGAAAAACAGCTGAAATGAAACAAAAGCTCTACAATCCATCTTTGTTATTTGGAAAAAGTGTTGAGAATAGCCTAAGTTTGTACATGGAAAAAAGACTTCTGGTCTTATTAACTAGCCATAAGGCTAGTTAAAAGATAACAAATAAGGTATATCATAATCCAAAAGCTAATGCCTGAAGCTAGAAAAACTGAGCAAAATGAGTCACTTGGGGAAAAAAATCACATAAATATGGTTAAAAATGCAACTATTAGACTAGATATGTGGTAGAATCCTTATAATTCCATGTATTTAAAACTAGATTATAAATTTTTTTCAACAAGAAGATATATAATTTGCCTCTAAATTAGGAATATGCTAGAAATTACTGAATATCATTTTATTATCTCGATTATGAAAGAAATCATAACCTTCCCTGGAAGTAGTTTAGTGTGCCTAAATGGAAAATATCTTCTCTGGACATGGTCCTGGGCAACTGACTCTAAGCGGCCCTGTTTGAGCAGAGAGGTTGGACCAAATGATGTCCAGAAGCCCTTCTAACCTGGGCCATTCTGTGAGAAGCATTAACAGTGTCAGGCTGGAACAGACAGAGAAAGCAAAGCAAGAGCGATGAAGCCAAGGAATTTAAGGAATGCTTCTTGCAGGAAAGATAAGGTCCTAGCCCAAGTCTTAGTGATGATAGTCAGGAAGAGTTTTTTAGAGATCCGGTAGGCTCTGAAACATAAGTAGCACCTGAAAGTTGCAAGATTTTCAGGATGGAAAGACTTACCCTGCAGATATGGAGTGGATGGTGAGTGGATATGTTTTCAAACCTTTTTATTTAAACTGTTTCACCTAGTAGACTGAGCTACTATTTAAAGAGTTACTTGTTAAAGCTTTTATAAAGTCTACTTTTAGATACGAAAAATATTTTCCTTTGATAAATTCCAGAGTAACATGCAGGTAGCTCCACTTCAAGAACTGTTTCAACATGTAGTCAGGTGCAGAGATCATGGCCTGGAAAACATTGTGATGGATAGCAAAGCCTCATTCAAAACATGGTGGAAAAAGAATAGGGCAGGCTTTTCCTCCTGTTAATTTGGTTTTGGTTTTATGTTTTGGTTTGGTTTTTTTCATGTTGTTTAGCTATCTTTCTGTTATAACTGGAAAAAGATGTCATTTAGTCTATAAGTAGCTGACTAAATCACCAGTGGTCTGCCTGGATATCTGAGATCAGGAATTCCAGCAACCACTGCAGGAGAGGAAAATAAGGAATCTACACACAATGAGGTCTGGAAAGGGATGAAAAAGCAAAACAGAGGGAGGAACTTCAACCATACTAAATAAAAAACAAACACACAAAAGCACACCACCAAAAAAAACCGCAAAAAAACCCTGTATTAATTGCAGCATGCCGTTGTGGAGGCTATTCTAATCCAGATGAGAAGCTAGTGGAATTTCAGCTTCTTAATAATACTTTTTCCAGTGCCTAGGTCAAACACTCTTGTCTTTGTTGTTCAAGTTGCACTGTTGCCACCAAATGCAGCACAGCCTAGGATCCAGAAAAGTCTTTCTGGCAAGCAATCTCTTTCTGGTATATTTATTTCTTAATTGTCCTTTCTCTCTGAGGATGACAGGAAGTGTTGGTAATAGTTTCTGGTTAGAGTGAAATCCTGGCTTGGTTGAAGTCTCTGATACTTGTAGCTACAGCAACAGCAACTAAAGAGAGGTTGTAGAAAGCAGATGTGACGTTCTGGCACAGCTGAAGTTTATACCAAAGCATAACTGACTTAGTGAAGCCAAAATTTCAGTCTAAATAAAAAAAACCCAACACTTCCCATGCTCAGCAGAAAAACAGAGGTGTTTCACTTGCACTAACTTTCCAGTTTTCTTCCATTTTTCTTTCCAGTGAGATCCTAGAGTGGAGTTGTATAGCAATGATTACCCAAGAGCAACAGAGGAGAGAATGACCTGTGCTAAGAAAGCTAATCTGAATGCAGAAGGCAAGGTCATTAATGGAATTGGCATCAGTCCTGTGGGAGAAAGTTTATTTCAGGAAAAACAATGAGAAAAGGAATGACAAAAATTTATGTCTAGATAAGGATTTTTTAGTGTGTTTAAAAATGTTTCAGTTTTTAAGGGAAACATAGTGATATCTTTTGGTTTTCAGTGTTACTTAAGCAGAAATTCAGCTGTTAAAGCTATTCTCAATAGGTTTTCTCATATTATTTTAATTGTGACAGGTATTTATTTTAATTTTTTCATATCTTATGGTGTTCTTGTTCTTAATGCTGATAGGTTTTCAGTAAATCATTGTCAAAGGCAATTCTCAACTCTCTCAAATTATGAAAACATTTAAATACATATTTTAATTTCAGAGAAAAGAAGGTAATACTACTGAAGTATGAGGAGAGATGTCTTGAATATATATTTCTTAGGTATCAAAAGCATACCCTTTGGCTACATCAAAAAAATCAGATCCAATCCTTATTTCAGTCTGATATATAGTCTTTCTTTTGTCCATGCCCACTTACACATGTAGAATGAACCATATAATGATATTTCACTGTTGTCTCCATTTGTTGTTAAACAGAAAAACTTAAAGGACTCCAAAACTGATTAACAGCTTGAAAAAAAGAACTGTCTTGCATAGTATTCTGTACTGAAAGAGATTAGGTGAATCTGACTACATTGATTAGCCTGTGTTTTGTTAACAAAGAGCTGAAAAAGAATCTATCCAATCCATTGGGCTACTCTACATCAAAGGATATTCTAGTATCTTATTTTTTGCTCCTCTTTCCTTCTTTTTGTCCTACTGCCTCAGCTCCTGACTGTCATAATGGTAAATAATTCAAAGATAGAGTAGAAATAAATCACTATATTAATTTGATGTTTTATTTTTTAGATATTTTAGCTCACAGACGTGAGCAGTGATGGCTTCCTGTGAGCTAAATATCATCTTGTTTCCTGCCCCTTTTCCTTGTCTGGTTTTCCTTTCCCATCTACTGACAAGCTGTCATCATGCAGGCAAGGCAAAGGATGGGGGAATCTGGTGGGACAGTATGTTTGAACTCAGTGTAATGACAGTGGCATCGACTGAGAAGTAGTTAAGGCTTCTGAATTGGCTTATAACATGAGGGAATATTTAATAAGGTGTGGATCTGAGCAGTTATGATCTGTCTGCACTGCCTCAGATCATCTAGAATACAAGTGGAGAAGGCTCTTCTACAAATTGTAGTATTTATGCTTAATATTCTGATAAAAATACAGGAGTGGAAATTGTCCACTGAAAATACTACCTAAATTTTTATCTTCTTTTAGATAATAAAATTAGATTATATTTGAAAAGAATATGAACACCTTTACTGTAGGCCAAAGTAAGTTCAGGTTAATGAAACTGTTGAGAACTGCTCTGAATGTAAATGGAAGGGCCTTATGCAAATGTAACAGAAAATTTTTATTTAATCATGTCTGCTATAGGCAGTGCTTGTAGAATATTCATTTATGTCCTCTGTACATAGAATTCAATTCAGTTTATTGGTTTCAGCCCAATTTACTTTGTGAACAATTTACATAATTATAAAAATGTGTTTTAGTAGTGTAGGCTATTTTTGTAGTTAATTTTTAGCCATAAAAAGAATATAAATATTTCTAAGTATATTAAACCACCTTATTTAAAGATGTCTAAAAACCATGCTGGTCCTAAAATTTATTTAAGTTTGTTGAATGTCTACAGATTCTATAAAACCTTTAACCAAGCACGAATGCAGTCCAGAAACTCAGCTGTCTGGTGGAAGTTAGGAACACTGTCACTCTAAAAACAAGAGAGATGCTTGAAAAGAACAGTTAATTCCAAATCTGTATTTCCCAAGGGAAATTACACCCTTAATTTAGACATTTCAGGTGCCTCACACGACTTGTGTTCAGATTCAGTCAACTTGCTGTTTGCTTAAATGTGTAGACAGGAAAACACCTTACGTCCATGATTGGCCTAAACTAACTGATAATGCTTAAAGCTGGATTTAAACTTGTGATTAAATTACTTTAGGTTTATTAACTCTCTGATCTTTGCACCACAGGAACACAATCATTCAAGTGAATATGTGTAGTCCTTTGTCTTGCTGTAATTGCAGAAGTGTGCTTGGATGTAGACAGCTTCTTTCTCAGTGCACTGGGAACATTTCTCCAGCAGTTTGCTGTGCTGTGCCATGGGATACACTCAGACCGCCCACTGATTTATGTAGTAAAGCTCAGTACTAGAGAGGTCTCAAAAGAAGGCTTGCCAGCTTTGTAATTTGGAACTCGGCTAGTCTAATTTGGCATTCAAACCTGGGTTCTGATGGCAAGAAACACTTCTGTGGGGATGTAAACCCTGTGTAAAGACAAATGTGTGCCTGGTGCAAGCTCTTGTGTTCAGTTATGTATTCTACTCACAGGTTTTCTGTGGATAGTCTTCCTTTTTTGTTTTTTTTGCTCCTGCCAACAGGCTTAGTTTATTCAGTTTTAGCCTTTTTTTTTTTTTCCTAACTTTTTTCTCTAGGAGTCAAATCCTCTGTTGAAGTAAATTTTAAAATTCCCTAGATACCAGTGAAGTACCTGTAACCTATGAACAGTTCCTTACAGAAATAATCTCTACTCTAAGTCCTGGGAAATGGAACAATATTGCAGTAAGATGGACAAGGTCAATGTTGCTGATGAACATTTGAGCAACTTTTTCCTCAAACAGTTTGTGAGTTCTTTTTTTATTAAAGAATTTGACTTTGTAGTTTTAACGCATGAACCAGCTTCTTCCCAAATGGGTTTGAAAGCATGTATATAATTACTGATGCTGAAAAAAATTTGGATAAACACAATTTTATTACAAAAAATTTTGTTTGTGAAAAGTGTCTTCCCCCTGTAGAAGCCCAGAAGATAAGGGGCTAATGCATATGTCTCAAGCACCAATAGTAGTGGAGCCAACCAAGGATTGTTGATAATAACAACCAAGGATTGTTGGTAATAATACACTCAGAAAAAAAAAGATGTGACTGGAGAAGGGAACCGTATGGAGGTAGAGCAGCACTTTTCTGGGACAAATGTCCTTATTCTGCTCCTGGAGATAAACACAATCCAGTATTGCACAGGAATGAGGTCAAGAAGCAGACAGGGACTGCAAGGGAGGATCAAACACACCCAGGACCCCCCGAAGCCCTCCAACCCATTTCCAGAAAGGTCCAGAAGAATGAACTATGCATGGTAACTAATCTGCCTAGAAAGCCAGAAACTTTTCTCCAGGGTGGGGGAACTTATCTACAAAAAAAGATCCCCACAAAGCCCAGGCACGTGTGCACCTCAGACCCCGGACACTTCATCAGCTGGATCAGTGCTGGAGCCAGGACTGATGATCTTCCTTTCTTTCTCTCTCTCTCCCCTTCTTTGATACATCTCTCTCTTTTCTTTCACTCTACCCCCTTTATCCAAAACTTACTGCCATGTGCTTATACTAGGAGGTTGGGATGTGAAAATTTTTTCACGTGGAAATACAGCCTCACTAAATAGTTGCAGAATGCCACTTTAAGCTGTTTGAACATTGTTGGTTCCAGCATTAATAATTGGCTCCAACACAATTAGTCAATGGCTAATTGGCAAGATTAAGTACTCAGTTAAAATAAGCAACAAGATATATCTAGATTGCACTTAGCAGGAAAGGGAAGAAACCAAAGCAGTTCCTGGCAACTCCAAGCTTCATCAAAATGGTATGTTCATGCTAAATTGCTTGGCTTTGCTCCAAAATTAAATTTCTTCATTGTGTACAAACTAGATTTGACATGCCAAAAATAAACAATTTAAAGATTGATGCAAATGTTATGCTTGATACATTACATAGCTTCACTTGTTTTAAGAACCTTCCATTTACTTAAAGGTGGCCTTTCTAGGAGCTAATATTGGATTCTGCATTCCTAATAAACAGTAAAATATATTTGAATGGCAGTGCATAAACATACAAATAGTCATGCAAACACAGTCTGATAGGTTCTTCCTTTTGGCTGTCATTTTATATTAGGGCTCAAATCCTCAGCTCCCAAAAACACATATATACACAGGGTGATATAGGATGTTGAGTTAAAATATGTATAGGTCAGGAGGCTGGTTTAGAGAGCACGTGACAGGAAGATTTTTTTTTCCTTTTTTTTTAGTATGTACTGCTGTCTCACTTCAAGTTGCAGCCTTCTAGATGCTATTAAAGTCATAGTTTCCTTACATCAGAGATCGTAACTAGGTAGCTCAAGGCAGACATCAAGCATATATAAATCTGTAAAACTACTTACTTGCAAGTATAGTGGTTAACTTCTGAGAATATTTACTCCTAGATGAGGAGTAGAGTATGTGAATGCAGAGATACAGATTAAATATGCACTTAATATGACTTTCCATGGTATTGTGCCTATTTATTGAGCAATAAATATTAATAAAATATGTGTAATTTTATTATTTCTTTTTTATGTAGTTTGACGGTATTGAAATTGAACATTAAAATAGCATGATGGTAGATAGCTCTGCATGAACTCAGAATCCTGGATGTGTTAATGTAATTGTGGCTACTATGTTGATAAAAACCATGGTCATATGTATCAGTTAGTCTTGCATAGGCAAATTTATAGAATTTACTTTCTGAAATTAAACTATTCATAACTGGACCTAAAAGTCTGTTACTATTATTGTAGTGTTCCAATTTAAATAACATTTGGGCAAATTATGTGGCTAGAAAGGACACAACAGTAGGACATGCTGGCTAATACTGAGACTTGAAAACTCTTGGACATATTTTTCACAATTTAAAATCTATGCTTCATTTTCCTGAATTTAAAAGAAAACAGTCAGAGAATAGTCAGCCTTCTGATCTGAAATAAAGTTGCCCATTAAGCCTGTAGGACTCATACAGCCTAGTCTTTTTGCAGGATTTTAAACTTTGCTCATACCTTTTCTTTGCTCTTCACCTTCCTTTTCCTAATATTTGTATTATATACATTTTAAATTAACATATTGCACTGATTTATAGTTGTTTTGAGGCTGCATGTAGAATTTTAACATATTCATACAGAAGTATTGGGCAAACACCTGTAATTCCCAGAAAAACTGCCTAAAACCTGGCTTTGATATTTTCATTATGTGTAATAACTTTTAAAGGCATATGAATATTTCAGTCTAAAACAACCAAGAAGATGTGCTTTGACTTGTTTTGGAAAATCACCTTTAGCTTTTTTTCCCTAATCAGCTGTTTGACCACTTACTTTTTTTCTTTTACAATATGAAAGCCACCAAAAGATGTATTTCCTGCATTACAGGCAGGAGGGATTCCATAAGAAAGCAAGAAAAGAAAGAACAGTGGTAAATATTCTTTTTTATTATTATTTTATTGTCTATGTCTTTGTGTAGTTCATGAAACAATAGAACTTGCAGCAAGCTGTTTGGAGTATGGAGATATATATATATATATGCATTTATTCATAGGAAGACAAAGCATGCCTTTTAATACATTGAGGACATACACATTTTGATGCTATTTATTAATCTTACCATTGTTTCTCTAAGCCTGGACTGATGTTTTACTGAATTCTACAAATCCAGCAGTATTTCAGGTTTGAATAACTTAACTGAATTTTTGAACTAACGCTTCAAGAGTAGTATATGCTGAGAAAGGTATTTTTCTGGAATGGTAATGAATACTTTACAAAGCATATGATAACAGCTGTTGACATGTTTGTAACTGGTAAATCCAAGCAATATATCAAGATGTTGATTTATTTACTTTGAAATATATATATATTAATTAAAATATCATTATTAAAAATATGAAATATATTAGAATCAGATAGCACTAAACAGTATGAATGATACAATGCTACACTGTATTTTTGAGATAGGGTTTATCAGTGGCATTGGAATTGAAGATAATTTTTTTTTTTCTGGTTTCCCTACCATTATATTTATTAGCAATTGCTTATTTTAAGACGTTATAAAGTGCCAAAGAGCAGAGAGAATACTTGAGCCAAGACAACAAATACCAGAAAAGTATAGTGATAAGTATTCTCTCTGCATTTTTTTGAGTCATTTTGGCTCCTTTACTGAAAATCTAAGTGCTTCCCAACTATGTGGAAAAAGAAGTAGCAGTTGGGTTTTTTTTCTCCTCTTTTTGTCTCCTACAGAAGAAATGAAGTGACATCCAGCTTTTCTGTTGGCTTTGCTACTTAGGAGTGCTTAGTATGTGTACACGTGCGTATAAGATAAATAATTCTTTTTTGATGTAATTTTTGCCAAAGTGCCCTCATTTGAGTGACATTTTTGCTCCATTTACATCAATGTTAAAATTTCCATTAACTTCCCCAGGGCTGCGATTCCACCTGTTTTGTCTAAGTTCACTATGGTTCAGTCTTGTGTATTTAAAAGCATTTATATTTTAATTGCTTCAGTGGAATGCAGTTGTCGTGACCAGCAAATCTTGCAGAGGGCAGAAGGGATCATCTGGCAAGGAACAATGCCACATAAGGGCTTATACAACAGAACAGAAATACTAAGCTCTACATTCAGTGAGAAATAGCATGGTAAGGGGTGTTTCAAACTAGGCTCCTTTTACCAAATTGTTTTCAAGTAGGATACTGCTGCTCTTAAAGAGTTTTTCTCCAAGTTTACAGCTTCATTCCTGCATATGCCTTTTCACAAGCAACACAAGTTTAAAATGTGGGTCTAACAAGATGGAGACAAATCTGTTAGCACTGCACAGAGTGAATTATGCTACTTGGCTGCTTTGGATAGTCTGATCATGATGCAAAAGAAACAAAGGGTGAAAGTGAGTGTTAGCGATAAAGAAAAATTTTCTACAAAGAAAGTCAGTACCTTTGCCCCTGGATTCTCTTCACCTTTTCCCTCTGAATCTTGCCTCCAGCTGCAGTTGTTGTATAAGCTGTTGAGTGGAGCAGTTCCCCCTTGGCACAGGAGGTGAAACGTTCTCTGAATGACTGTGCTAACTGTGGCTTCAAACCTCAATTTCTCTTCTTTCTGCTTCTTCGTGTATTTGCCATAGCTCTTGCCTGGATCCAGGGCTAATTCTGTCTTCTGTGTCCCTTAGTTTAACATACCTGGAAAACTGCATTATTGCAAAGATAACATGGGATATCATCCATTTGCTGCAGGTGCTTCAGCTCATATCACCACTTTTTTCCAGTATTTCCCAAATATGAAGGAAAGAAGGCAATCCATACACAATGTTTTCTATGGAGCACATCAGTAACTGCAGGTGAACAAGAATGCAGGTGTTTGGGATTTCTAAGCTGTTTATGGTAACGAGATGTTTTGCCAGTTGGGGCTTTGCTTATTATGTTATGAGAGGCAGAGAGAAGCCATTTGGGGGTTCTTAAGCAGTAAGGTTTTTCTTGTTCCCAATTTTCATGTCACTGGTCATTCAAACTGTATTTATTAATGTGAACCATGTTGTCCATAAATACGTATGGTGCCAGTCCCTACTGTTGAGCTCCTCAGCTAGTATAAATCACTGTAATTCCTTTGATTTATGTGAACTGGAATAATCCTGTTTAGTTGAAGATCTGGCCTAGAGTACAGGAAGTGTATGTGTTAGTAAGGGAAGGTTGTAGCAGTTTCTACTTACTGCTTTCATGCAGATGTGGAGTGTTCTTTAAAGTGATATGGTTTAAATAAGGTATTTAATTTTCTATTTCTAGTGTCAATATCTTGGTAAGGGAAGCAATACCCTTAATTTAGGAATTATGTTTCATTATTGCTTCATAGGAAAAGAGGACTCCATTTGGGTCTGGACTTTCAAGCCATTCTGAAATTCTGAGGGAGAGAAATATTTCTTTTAAGGATGAACTGATTGTGTGTGCAAACTGTTATGGAATTAAAATGTTTAGCTAATTCAGAATTTATAGTGATTGAAATTAATGAGGCCATTTATAGTCAAGTAACACAAATGAATCCAGGTATTTAGGACCTGTCAATCAAGTAAAAAATACTTTTTAACCATTTTTTAACTTGAAAGAGTGATGAGAAATGCAGTTCTTTTCAAACCAAAAATGATTATGCCTTCATGAGGGGCAAAGCTTTTACAAAGGGTCTTTCAACTGAGGATCTCACAACTCTGCTTGAAACAGAATTAGAGCTAAACACTGAAGCCTTTATCAAATGAACAGTCTGAAGGGGAAGGAGAGTGCTGTGATGATTTGTCAGCTGTGGGATTGGGCTCTTGCACCTCGCCCTGTGAGGTAAGACAGCTTTACTTTCTATAATTTACAGAATGAACAAGCAAGAAGTGTGACTTGCCTGAAGTTACACCAGAAGTCTGTGGCAAAGCTGCAGAATAAAACACCCTAGCAGACTTGTATGTAAGCTGTAATTTCTTCTTTCTCTCATGATTCTAAGTTGGGAAGAACAACAACTGTTTTGAAATTCAAACCAGAAAGATAATCATGTCTTTCCATGTGATTTGTTGATTAACCTGGCTAGTTATCTTGACTGAAATGAGGAAACACTTTCCAAAATTTGGTAGCTGTGTGGGAGGGTTTGGGGTATGGGGCCTGGGGGTGGAAAAAAGTTTATTCTATGAATTTTCTGACCTCAGGACCAGTTGGCTAAAGTGATGTTTAACTGATAACTTTTCTTAAGACAACTTTCCATTTTTTCCCCTGTCAGAATGATTATACTAGAAAAAGATAAAATAGGTCTTGGATATGTATAAATGAGATATGTTTAATTAAAGCCCTACTCTCTGTCTTCTGTGTATCTATTTCTAGTCATTCTACTTCTCTCCATCCTTCTCTCTGGTTTACATCTTCAAAACGCAATACAGAAAACTGCCACAAGCACACTTGGAGAACCTGACAAAAGTGCAGTTTGGCACATACAGATAAGAGCCAGTGGCAGCGCTCAGTCTCACCATTTCATCACAGACAGATGATATTACAAGTGCAAGAACATTCAGGTTTGTAAATTATATGATATTACAAGTGCAAGAACATTCAGATTTGTAAATTATAGATTTTAAAAGGCAAAGCAAATGTCAGAAATGCAGTGCAGCATCAGTGCCATAAACAGGTGTACTCTCTTGTTTTCTCAAGAGGCTGATTTTTAAATTTATGATAAAGTATATAAAATTAATGGTGTATGCTTACACTTAAATGATAAAAGCTAGTTTCTGCCAGCATTTTATTGTACATAATTGGTTATTTACAACTAGAAACCAGATACTCTTTCATTCTGCATTCATACCATGGCAGTCTAATTTATGGAACAGTTGTGGGGGATTTTTGGGGAGTAGGGGGAAGGAGAAAAAAAAGAAAACATTTTTTACATTGTTACCTGATTTGGGATATACACATATGATTATGTAAAATCTGTGTCTGGGTGGCTGTTTGTCCTTTCTTGCAGAGTATTCAGTGCTCACTGAGTGGGAGGGTCACACTGTGTGAGACTAATAAGGACAGAGCTGCATCCCCCTCTACCACTCTTTGGAGACTCACTCCAGCAACTCCTCAGCACTACAGCAGCTCTGTACAGGCGTTTTCAGTGCTTCTGGGGGACAGACTAATATAAAAATTAAAGGTAAGCAACTCATTATTTATAGTCAATTATGTAAATATCTCACGTGTGTGAACACACTCACACTACACTATTCCTGCCTTGTTTTGTGGTGTTTTTGTTCATGGGTTTTTGTTTTCCAAAACTGCCATTTAAGTTTATCACTGCTAATATTAACTGTATCTTATATAAACATAATGTACACTGTAAGTTTTTAATGTACGGCAATCAGCCTAAGCTACAATATTCTGTTCATGGTTGTATAAATACGTTGTATATATTAGTAACTATAGGTGCATGCTAAGATATGCTAATGAAAACAGCCCTACCAAATTAGCAGTAATTTACAAAACTGATTAAACTGTTGCTAATTGCCAGAACGCTGATTGTGCATGTATTTACATTTAAAACCCTACCTATTACCGTGCGTGTCCTTGCAATGAGCAGGGGTAGCGGGTGGCCTGCGCGCAGTGGAAGGCGCACGCCGGTGAGTGCGGAGCGGAGCGGGCAGGGCAGCGAGTGCGCTGCGGGCGGGGGCCCCGCGGAGCGCCTGCCGGGCACCGCGGGCTGCCGGGCACCGCGGGCTGCCGGGCACCGCGGGCTGCCGGGCGCGGTGCCCGCCCGGCCCTCACCTGCGGCCCCGTGCGGGTGCGGGTGCAGGTGCGGTCCGGCCCCAAGCATTGCCGGGGCAGCGGGGGCTGCCCCGCCCGCAGTGCCCGCCGGCCCGGGTGTGCTGGGCTGCGCTGCCGGCCCCGCTCCACCCCGGGCCCCCAGGGAGCGCCGGCCGCGCTGCCCCTCGCTCTGCGCCGCAGGAGGGTCCGGGGAGCCGGGGCAGCGCCGGGAGCGGCGCGGAGCCGCGGGCGGGGAGGGCAGGGAGGGCAGGGAGAGCGGCTCCGGCAGCGGGCGGGGGCGCTGCGCGGGCTCCTCGCCCAGCCCCGCCGCCAGGGCTGCCCGCCTGCCTCCCTTCCCGCCGGCAGCGCTGCACCCTCCCTCCGGCGCGCCCCGGGAGCGGGGGAGCTGCCGGCACTGCCCAGGGACTCCGAGCTGCCGCGGGCTCGGGGCGCCCCGCCGGAGTGCCCGCTGTGCGAGGGAGCGGAGCCTCCCGGAGCGGCCGCGGGAGACGACGAAAACCCCGAGGAGCGGCCGTGTGGGTGACTAGAGCTCTTCAGAAAGCGAGACCTCTGGAGAGCCGGCTCTAGTGAATTCCCGATGCCTGCTTGTAAAGCAGGTGCAGGAAATTAAATGATAATGTTATTTGAACATGTATTCGCTTTGCTGCTGGTGGGGAGTCTGGAAAAGTTAATGATGGTGTAGTTGCTGTCAGTACGTGTGACTGACAGAATAGCTCTAATGATAAATAAGGTGCCCTGTGAAAATAATTATAGAAATTGCGTCTAAGGGATATGTTTTGCTTTTCTTACAGAAAATGTGATTAGAATAATATTTGCCATTTTCTGTGTGCCATTAAATTCATTCGTATCTGTACATCACAGTTGGCTTAGAAGAAAAGCTGAACGATAAAAGCTACGTTCTTGAAGCCAGACTGTACGTTTGTGGGCTTTAAACTGGAAATTAAACATAGGCTGCTCGTATATTTTGCAAGGTAAAGATATAGCATATTTTGGTTTCTTTTGTGCTTAAGCTGAAACAACTGCATGTTGTTCTTTGTTCAATTTGACGACAACTTCAGCAGTCACTGCAAGTGTTGTGACACCAAATAGTTTAGCTATTGAAAACTGAAAAATAATTTGGGGAGGAATATAAAATAAAATTAGTAATTACCAATGAAATGAATATTCAGGGCCTTTACAACTAATATCTCCAAGTCAGTATTTCTAAGGGGTTACTTTAAAGTTTAATAAAGAACTTAAAGGGAGTATATTTTTCTTTTACTTCTAAATTGGCGTACCCCTCTTCTTGTAGCTCCTTAAGCAGATAAATGATACACTTGCATGTGACTAGCAACTTCCTCTTTACAGTTAAGAAATTCTTGTTTGTAGTTTTTTGACTGGGGGAGGCGAAAACAATAAGATGAGATTGTTCTACATATGCTTATTTTCTGTTTCAGATTTGTAGCTGATTGTTCATATGTGTCCGGGGGAAGATGAAGTACATTGGATCTTGCATAGTTTGGCTTTGTATGGCAGTCTTCCTACTCCTTCCTGTTTCTACTTCTGTGGCTGTGAGTGACCAGACAGGTACTTCCACTTTTCTTGCCCACCACAGACCAAAGGCATAAATCTCAGTATTGAACAATTTTTAACAAATAATGACAATACATTGAAAGTAAACAGTATGAGAGATAAAATTATACAAGATCGTTTGAATCATTTGTTCTAAAATGTTCTAAATTAGACGCAGTTCCAAACCAGTCTTTCTGTTTCCTGTGCTTGGAAGAATCATGTTTGGAGGCAGCTGTGGATCCTAGGAGTTTTGTTTTGTCCCTTTTTTTTTCCTTACCATATAAAACAAGATTATAAATCAGAGCTTGCAAAACTTTTGTGAACAAAGTCATGTGCCTTTATTAGAGCAGACCAGTTAGTGCAATGTTTCACAGATAAAGAGTTAGACAAAACCTTGTGCCTAATGGGGAAGAGAAATACAATGATATGTTTAACTTAAAAGCTGTTACGCATCTTCTGCAAATTTTCTCATACTTTGTTTTCTTCTTTCTGTTACTGTCCACATGTTATCTAGTGTTCTCACTTAAACTCTACAGTAACTCTCTAGGGTGTGGTACGTTCTGTCTAAGACACATCATATGTGCTTCTTGAATGAGGAATGTCAGTTTTCTAGAATTGCTCAGTCTCCACACGTACCTCAACTTTCTATAATTTTCTTACATTTACTAGCAAGGAGAACACGTTTATTATTTAAATTAAGTTCTTGTTTGGTTTGGTTTGGTTGGGGTTTTTTTAAAATGAAATTAAATGTCAGTAAGGCCATTTTTTTCCATAAATTTGATGAGAGATAATAGAAGCTATACGTACACAACTTTGAATCTCAGTAACACATTTGGAACTCAGGCCCAAGAAATTTAAGAAGTCAGTGACTAGGATAATGATCCTTTTGCTGCTCCTGGAAACTATAAGCAGTAATATTGAATAAATAATAAGTGTAATGTGTGGGCTCTAGGGTAAGAGTAATGCATTGTGAAGAGTCTGAATTTAAGTCAAAGACTTTTTCCCTTATATTTTTAGGGCAGCAAGGCTAAGTGCTCTACTGATGAATTATTTTTAACCCTTGTGAGAGAGCAAGCCAACATCATAGCTGTAAAATCATTCTATTCAGCTGTCTGAAAGAAGCAAGCAAAATAGGTTTGTTCTCTGCCATTGCTAGCTTGTTGGTTGCAGAAGGGAAGTTTTTAAAAGTGCTAAAATGGTGTGAGTGCAGAAGGTTCCCTAACAATGTAAGTGAATGCATGGAAACTTAAAAAATTATAAAACAAAATTCCAGGATGCATTTTCTCTTTTCTATTTTTTTTTTCTTTAAATCTTGCTAACAAAAAGATGTCTTAGTAAAAGTTGGACCTGCCATAGAAGATGTGACAGATACACTGAGCTGCTAATAAACAGTGAATCTGAACTGCGCATTATGTTCTGTTAGAAGTTTGTGGCTAGACAGCCAGCAGTGAAGTTGCAGTTTTCCTTAACCTTATTGCCACAAGTGGATCAAATATGGGTCCAATTGAACTGCTGGGAAGAAGAGAGATTGAACTTCTTCTGTGAATAACTGATGGTGTGCAATTGTGATGCTTCTGCAGTTTGTGGTGATACAGGCAGATGGTGAGGAATAACAAGTAGATGGCTGCCAAGTTGAGCAGCTCTGCCAACAGCAGGGAGTAGGCTCAGAGTGAAGCCTCAAGTTGATATCAGGAAAGAGACTCTTCTAGAGTCTGCAAGTATGGTTACTGTCCAAAAAAGAAATACAAGTTGTAGACCAGAAAGCAGGGGTTGAGAAGAAACAGACTCAGTAATGGAACAGCAGTAAAACAAGTACAGATCTTTCCACAAAACTTCTGTTAATCTGTCCTATTCAGATGAAGTGAATACTCTTGTGTTGCAAAGCTGCCTTGTTACAGTTTGATAATCTATGTGCATATTAATCTGTTACAAATTGGAAATGTCCTCACTTCAGGAAGAGAGACATATCTAACCTCCTTTTTTTTTTTTCTTTTTCGCCTATCTTACATTAAGTCACTGTAAGTCACTCTTTCTTGGGTCTTTGTTCTCTTCTGTGTACAAATTCTGTTTTGATCAGTGTCAGTCCTTCAATATCTGCCTAGACAATCTTTTTGGCTTTCTTCTTTCAACAACATATGCATAGCATTTATTTGTTGCTGTGCTAATATGAAAGCCTTTCCAGCAAAGCACACTTAGAAAGGGTCTGGGATTATTGTATTTATATCCTGAAATTTCTTGCCTGATCTTAAATCTAAAGGAATGGCCTTCAAATGCATGAAAAATTGTGAATTAGAGTTAATTTGAGGGTGATGAGAGAAGGAAGTGTGTTAGGAAAAGGATTAACTTGTGTCCATGTGTAGGGGAGAGCTTTCTGAGCCAGCATGCCAAATATACCTTATGACTTATTCTTTGGGTCAATATTGTAATTAATACCAGTATTGAAAAAAAAAAAAAGTCAGTGTGTCAGAGTGTGCTGGATCTTCTTGGAGTGATCCTCCTGAGGCTGTGAGTGTTCCAGGACATTAGAGTCACAGCAAGGAATACTTACAGTTCTTGCTTGTCCAGAAGTTTTTGCTATGCTGTATGTTCATCAGAAGGAAACACTTGCTTCTCATGATAGAATGTAGCAAATCTGAGGGAGAGGGTTCAGGAGTTTTCCACAATCGTATTTTTGGTCTGACTTCAAGAATATTTTTGTCATGTTGTCAATTTATTATTATGGGGAATATTGGGGGTTTGAGTGTGGACATGAGCTTTTTCTGGAATGACATATGAAGTTCTAATTTGATTGTTCCAGATTGCTTTATATTAAGAATATTAATACACTCTCATTCCCATATCATTGCTTCTTTTTCAACTTTCTTTTACAATTACTGTTTTTAAAGTCACTTGCTAACCCATGAAAAATGTAATATAAGCAAAGTCCTAGGAACTGTCAGCCATGGTGAATTTCCATTGCCTTTCGACATGGAATGTGTTATGCAAAGTATTGGCTCTAGATCATAATTTTAGATAGGCACTTTAGCCCAAACAGAGTGAGTGGTTTCAACTGTGCAAATCCGTTCAGCTTTTTTGTTTTCATGTTTTTAGTATGGCTATATACTTCTCAAAATTAAGATAATGACTCTACAGTAATTTTCATATGTAATGTATTCATATTCCTGGTATTCCCATCCAACCTGACCTTGAATATTTCCATGAGTGGGACATCTACCACCTCTCTGGGCAATCTGTTCTAGTGTTTCACCACCTTTGTTGCAAAGTCTAACCTAAATAACCTCTTTTAGTTTAAAACTATTACCTCTTGTCCTATCACAACAGGCCCTGATAAAAAAGTCGGTCCCCATTTTTGTTACAGGCCCTCTTTAAGTACTGAAAGGCTGCAGTAACATCACCCTGGAGTGTTCTCTTCTTGAGGCTAAATGGCCCCAGCTTTCTTGGCCTGTCCTCACAGGAGAGGATTAGAGCCCTCTAATCACTTTTATGGCCTTCCTTTGCATCTGCTCCAGCAGGTCAATGCCCTTATGTTGGGGCTCCAGAAATGGATGCAGTCCTCCAGGTGTGGGGGTCTAATGAGAGTTGAGGAGCAGAATCACCTTCCTTGACCTACTGGCCATACTTCTTTTGGTGCAGCCAAGAATACAATTGGGTTTCTGGGCTGTCGACACAGTCAGCTCATCTTCAACTTTTCATCTGCCAGTATTCTCAAAGCCTCCTTGTCAGGGCTGCTCTCAATCCCTTCATTCCACAACCTGTTTTGATACTGGGCATTGCCCTGACCCATGTACAGAACTTCACACTTGGCCTTGTTGAAGATCGTGAGATTTGCGTGGGCCCACTTGTTGAGCTTCTCCAGATCCCTCTGAATGGCATCCTGTCCTTTGGATGTGTCAACTGCACCACTCAGCTTGGTGTCATCTGCAAACTTGGTGAGGGTGCACTGGGTCCCACATGTCATTGATGAAGCCATTAAATAAAACTAGTCTCAATATGGACCCTTAAGGGGCACCACTTGTCACTGATGTCCATCTGGACATTGAGCAGTTGACCACTATCCTCTGGATGTGACTGTCCAACCAATTCTTCATCCACCAAGCACTCCACATATCAAATCCATATCTCTCCAATTTAGAGATGAGGACTGTGTCAAAGGCCCTGCAGAAGTCCAGATGATGTCCATAGCTCTTCCCTTGTTCATAGATGTTGTCACTCTACTGTAGAAAGCAAATAGGTTGGTCATGAAGACTTTCCCTTGACGAAGCTGTGCTGGCTGTCTCGAATAATAGGAAGTCCTGTTTTTCACTACCTACTCTTCCTCATGGAAGAATGCAGTTCTCCAGGGTCTAGCATGAGTATTCTAATCGTTAAACTCCATTGGTTGAGATTTCTTAATCCTCTCTGCCAAAGCTGTTATGTTACTTCTGTAACCATCTAAATAGTCACTAGACTTAAGATTACTATATCATGTCATCTTCATACTTTTTCCCACCCTTGTCTTAATTAATATATATGTTGTAATGTAATATGATCTGGCTTCCAGAGTGAAAAAGGAATAAAAAAATTCACGTTATTTCCTGGTGCCTCTATTCTTAAGGCTATGGGTATGAAGGATTTCTGAATTCTTGACCTTATTTGAAAGTAGGTCAGCTGGGTCTGCTTATCTTTAGTACAAATGCCTTTGGAGTGGACTCATTGGATGTCATTGCTGATATTTGCAGGTGTGTTTTAAGCTCTGAAGAGGTTCTCTATGTCTGTATATTTATGAAGGCTGATACAGTAAGAGTATGAGACAAATCTTGATTAATATAGGTTTCTGTCTGAAGCTTGAGTCAACATAGGATGTGGACATATGTTAGGGCTTTGCTGTTTGGCCACATTCATTAGGCTGGTCATGCTTACTGATGGAAACTTGAGTGCATTTCAGTGGTGTTAGATGGCAGCTGGAAACTTCACCTGAACATGAAGTTTCATTATAAAGGAGTAAGTAGGTACTTTCAAAGTGAATCTAGCCATTAGAGGTTACACTTGATCTGGAGAAGCCAAGAGTGCTTATTGGAAGTTACAGTTCCCAGTCAGGAAGTGCACACAAGAGATGTCTTTAAGAGAGAGACTGAAGCATGCCCTAGAGTTCCTCTGTCCTCATTTGCTTGGAATGGAAAGCTGAGCATGGTGCTTAGATGGAAGTTGCAGTGTACTTCAGCAGGTGCCCTGGTCATTCCAGCAATTTGGAACTTGCCATTGCATGTTGCAGCAGATATGTATAGATGCAATGCCTTTTATTTATTTTTTTTTTTCATGATTGTTAGAAAACAAACTAAAAATTCTTACTGTCATCTTACTGGAAAGACAGAAGATCGATGGTCTGTGATATATCTGCTTGTTCTGCATAAATATATATTTGCAAAATTATTAGGTTGATTTTATCTTAATAAGCTCATACATAGAACTCATTGATTTATAAATATCAAGGTTTAATTTGCCTTATGGATTGGTGAACTTGTTAATTTATAGATACGTTAACTTGACCTTTGATATCACTAGTTTGATATGAATTTTTTAGTTTAGTCCACACAGACCCAATTTGATCATGTGCAGAGCAATCTAGTGTATAAATGTAAGCTTGTTCTTTTAATTATTTAATTAATTTTATAATAATGTAATCTAACAGGGCAGATACGGTCATGGTTTCCACAACTGGATTAGCAGTAAGGATTTGCTGCTTTCTTTTCCTTTACTGAATATCTTCTCATAGACCTTCTCATTCAGCTACCCACACATTGAGTGGGTAAACTGCCTGTTTTGTCTCAGGCTAAAGAAAATTTAAGGATCTTCCAGCAGTACGAAAAATCATGGAAGAGGTTAATTGTACAAGCCATAAGTGTAGAAAGAATTTTCATCAATCCATAGCAATGAAGGTTGTCAGTCTTGGTATGGAAAGGGTTTGGTCGTGTTATTGACAGTTTTGCATTAGCTGTCAGATAAAAAGAGTAGGTTTGGAGTAAAGTATCAGCAGCCTGAGACAGAAGATTCATAGTAACCCTTTCAGTTCTTCTGGGGATATGGAATACAACCCAGTAACTAACACTTAAAGGGCCCATCTATGCTGTGACTGTTATGCCACTGATAAAAATAGGTCCACAGTCCAGTCTGTGGCATGTAAGGAATCATTGCTATCATCTGAATAACGTAAAAATTATAGCTTGAGTCTTTATATGGACTTGGAATAAAGTGGCTGTGGGGAATAAGCTAAAACTTCCTAGTCTTTCACTACTCCACCTTCATGTAAGCTAATGCTGAAAAAAACCAAAGCACACTTGTGTCCTTGGTTTTCTAGAGCTTACGGCATCACTTCAGGGTAAAATCAGCAAAAAGTACTCTCTCTCTGCTCTCATTGCCAAGAATTTGACTAAAAAGGCAATCTGCCCTGTAGTCTTTATCTGTATATTGAAAAAAAAAACCAAAAAAAACCCAAAACAACAACAACAAAAAAACCAAACTTGATTACAAAACATGTAGATATAAGAAAAACACTTGTCAATGTATGTTTGACATTCTTTGTGGCTTGAGTTATAAATGTCTTCCTTTACACCAACATACTTCTTTAGAGCTATGCTTACATAAATCTACCATAACTGCATTCATTGTTTGAGTGGCAGTATATAGAAGTCTATATACTGCCATATAATCTTTATATGTGAATAAAGTTGAGGTTTGTAGAGTAAAGGGTACCTAAGGTGAACCTCTTTCTGTCCCATACTGTATGTGTATATATCAAATGGTGTATTGAAATTGCTATGTTACTATGTAAATCCAGTGAATGCTTTTCACACTACATAAAATTCCCTGCAAACCAAGAATGATGAAAGATTTCATTTCAGAGATTTCAACATGAATATTCTTTACAGTTCTGCATCTTTTCTGTGGAAAGGGAATTTACAGTTTTTAATGCAAATGTTTCATCTCATTCATCATGCTACTCTATCTGTATAGTGAGATTCATGTATATACATATATTTATGTATATTTGAGGGAAAGAAAGAATTTATTCTCTTAAAGCCTTAGAAATAAATTATTAGAAATTAATTATTTTTTATATTATTTGTAGTTGTAGATGGTTAATTGTAATTGTAGATGTGAAAGGCATGGAACTTAATGAAAAAAAGAGGTGTGTCACCCAGTCTGTTCTTGATACAATTGACATAGCTTTCATGAACCATATTATCAGGAGGTATCTTTAAGTCTGTCATGTACAATTTAGTTTACTTTTACTAGTCATTTCCAATTAGCCATTCTTAATCCACATCAAATGCTGAAATATATTTAATAGCACTTAAGAGTTATGAAGAATAATATGCTTTCTACATAACTTCAGAGTGCATGACAAATTTTTTCATAATTTAAGACTACAAATACAGCTATTTTGAATGCCAGTGGTTGGTCTGGATGATCTTATGAAATGTTTAAATATAGATGATTTCCAGGTTAGTGGCAGGGCACTCCTTACTTATTTCATTGAACTGACACTTGAGAAAGCCCCTCAACCTTTGCTGTTTAGTAGCTTCAGATATACCGTGGACATCTTTTCAGTTTCATAAGCTCACAGAGCTCTGTGCTTGATAAGCTCATAGGTCAAATATCATTAGTTGTCATCTTCCATTTGCTAGTTTTATTAGGATTTAGCAGGGCTATTTGCGAAATTTGTTGAAGAGTGAGACCTATTTCTGACCTATACACCAGAAAGTGACATTTCTGTGTATTTGCTTCTTAAAAGTAGGCATTCCTATATATCTGTTAAAAAGAGTGAAGAAAGGATTTTATGAAAGTAATATATTTTATATTAATAATACAGTGTTTGATCTAAGTGTTCCATTAGATTTAACCTCAGAGTTTACAGCGTTCCACATTTTAGAATATTCTACTTGTTTACCAAAATACTTTGGTTCAGACTTACTCCCTTGCTTAATTTTCAACCATTTTTCTCAAAATGGTTTACATTATTTATTGCATGATATGATTACCCTTGTTAATCCGCATTTTGAAATTATCCCTGAATTTTATTTGAAAAATCCCTGAATTACCAATAGATTATTTTCATGGTAATCAAGCATCTATGCTTTATTTTTTTATATTCATTAATGAGGGGAAAAGGTTTTCTAATAATATAGTCAGAAATTCAAAAAGAACTTATAACAGATGTTATGGCTTCATAGAGTGTTACAGATGGAAATGACTTGGGAAAGAGTTTAATGTTTTTCTTCTGGTTATATTGTTGATGTGAACTTTAACCATAAGCAGCTGAATTAAAATGAGATAAAATTTGTATCTGCTTATATTTGTGGAAGTGTAGTATAAAATCTGAAATTTCACTTCTTCAGTTTAGATATTGTAATTTGTTTTATTCCTGCTTTTCATATCTTAAAGAAACAAAAAGAAACATTCCTGTGAATATTACTATCACTGCCATGATAGTTCACTCTGATTAATTTTAGTTTGATAGCATTTTTAATGGATGCTAAACTGTGTTCTTTTGAAGGTGCTGTGTGTCCTTTAATGAAAACAGTTGTTCGTCATCTCAAACAAATCAACAGAGAAAGTCGTGGTGTTGCAGGTAATGACTGAGCTAGCATGGACATCTCTGTTATTTGGCCAGTAGTGGATGTAATCATAGTCTGACTGAGACTGGCTTTAAAATTGAAAGGAAAGGAGAGAATGCCACTCCCAAGCTCCAAAAGCTGCTGCTACTGTTGTTAGGAAAAAGGCATTAAAATCAGAACATGTTGTTCTTGGAAATATTGGTTCAAATTTGGCAGCCGCACTGATTTCCACAGTTTTGTCCCAAGGATCCTGCATTCTTATCAGTAGAGATGGTAAAAGAAAATAACAAATGCATTTCTCAGGTTGCAAAGTCATCTATGAAGTGAATTTTGCGTGACTAGTTTTGCTAAAATGAATATTGAAATTTTGTCTGACTTAAAGTATTGATTTTCAAACTAGCTTGTCAGTGTTCTAGGAAGTCACCAAGCATGCTAAAAGTCATGGGTTTTAAATCCCATTAATTTATATGATATTGTGTCATATTTTACAGGATTTGATCTGGCAGAAAGGTTTTCTTTGAGGCAAACATCTTGTGGAGGGGAAAAGATCTGTTTTAAACTGGGAAGTGCACCTCTCATCAGAGATACAAGGTAAGTAAAATACTACTTTTATCCTTAGTTTTTAAAAGATAAAGCTCAGACTCCAATGCTATTAATTAGCTGAGTCCCTGAGCAGTATATCCATGGGGTGCCACAGAAAGCAGTGTGTCTTCTTTTCAGGCATCTTCATCTGTAAGAAGTTTTTTTTCTGTGGGAAGCATTTTGATTTTTGGTATGATTTTCTTTTGGAATCTGGAAATATCTAAGTAATAAGTCAATTGTGAATATTGCTTTCTCAAATCATGATTCTGATACTGAAAACTCTACTGTTTATACATAAACATTTATAAAACAAAGGAAACAAATAACTTTCATGGTATGACAAGAAGTATTATGCTGGTCTTCCGTCAGCGTAGTTGGCTGTCCTCTAATTACTGCTAACAAGATTAAAAGGAGAGTGAATGTCACTATTTCCTTGAATGCTATTTTTTTTTTTCCTGGAATTGGTCTCTTGCATTTGAGCAGCAGCAGAATGGTGGGTACTTAGTGTGGAGGAGAAAGTAGGCAATGTCCCATTCTGATACAGGGTGGAATGAAAGGCAGAGACTGCATGAAAAATTAAAACAAATGTGAAGAATAGTAAGGCACAATGGGACTGGATGGATTTAAGTTTGTACAGGGACAAGGAAATGCCAAGAAGCAGTTGGGAATGTAGTTTCAAGTTCCCTGTGCTCAGTGGAGAGAGAGGATCATCTCAGAGCTTCTTGGTTGAGATGTGCTCTGAGTCATGGGACTGTGGTTTCTGTACAGCGTGTTCCTGTGATGACGAGGGAAGCAAATGTATTCTCATGTCTTCAGGTTGGGTATTTTCTGTTGCAAGAGGTCTGGCTCCAGCTTGCCTGGTTAAGAAATACACCTGGCCCTCGGACTTCCCCTTTGCTTGGATCCTGGGCATAGCAAAGGGGACTGTGGGTAGCATGAGGCCAGGGAGGAGGAGGAAGAGAGGAGTTGGAAGCACCCAGACACAAAACCAAGTGGTCTTTGGGAGAGCAGCAGGATTAAAGGAAAATAGTCTAAATATTCTAAATTGCTATATTGCTTCTAGGTTTTTCCTAAGTTACTAGATACTATAAGTATAATGTTTAGCCTTCTGTAGTTTTTCAGAGTTAAATTCCATGGACATTAGCTATTAAAGAAAAAATGATGATACAATTACTTGACACAGGGAGTGCTCTTCTTTTAAGACCTTCACAGTACTATCCAGATTGTCTTTAGAAGAGGAACCAGAGAAATTTGGTACCACCCATAAATGCCTTTACTAAAAATATTTTGAGAGTTTGTTAGCAAGAAAACTTTTTTTTTAAAACCCATTATTAATTTTTCAGATTCTTTTTTTTTTTTTTTTTTAATGAATGAGAATTTCAGGGAATCACGAGACTGCAGAAGAGCAGAAAATCAAGGCAATAACAAAAACAGTGGAGCTTTTTTCCTTTAGGAATAAGAAGCTAAGAAATGCATACTGCAAACTGACTTTATTTCGCAACAATATGAAAACCAGTGGCTAAAATGGAGTAGACAGGAGCTATCAATTGCAAAAGGGTGAACTATTTGAAATTCATATTACTTTGAGGTAAAATTCATGATTTGAAGTACTGATTTCTAAAAATCTGGAAGTGATTTGAGAGCTGATGTTTAAGCTAAGAAATGTAGAGCTTTTTTTCTTGTTTTTTTATTAGTAGGTCTGAATGCTAATGTCTCTGTTTTATTTTCTTTTTCTAAAACCGGTTTGTTAATGAAGGTAATGAAAATTAAGAATTCACATCACGGCTGTTAGCTATGACAAAGTGTTAACTCTTAGCAAAGTTAATACTTTGCTAAGTATTAAGTTAATACTTGAGAGAGTTGCAATATTTTTTGTTTTTTAACTTTATGGAGCAGGAGAGAAATCTGACATTTTTTTCCCTGTATTTTATCTCTTCAGCTTTTTGAAGGGAGAAAAAAATTGCTAGTTTTCTTCATTGTCAGTGTAACTTGGGCAGGGGCTAAAGACTTTCAATGAAGGGTGAACCTGGAAGGCACGGGGTTTGCCTGTGATGGTTGCCGTTCTCCAGGGCCTCTCCCTCCCTGTCGTTTTCTTTTGTGTAGAAAAACTAAAAAGAAAATCTTTCCAGTTTCCTCTAAAACTATGCATATCTAATGGATTAAAAAGTTTTAGCTGGATGAAGAAACTGAGATGATTATTAAAAAAACCCAAGCATATCAGTGCTAATGTATGAATAAAGTTAGGCTGAAAAGATCACGTTATTGATGATAATACAGAACAAGATAAAATGTTCAGTCAGCATGCTATGGTAGTAAGTAGTACCTCTTACATAAAGCTTCCTGAACAATAAAAGCATTAAAAATATTTTCAATAACATTTAAGCTTTGCAAAATTTCCATTAAATCCTAGTTCTTCATGGCAATAGTCTCGCTCATGCTTTTCTAACTGTTCTTCACAGAAATGCATGTCATTGAAAAGTAAAGTCTTGTCTTACTTAGTTCAGTTTGTTGAGTATATAATGACGTTCTGTTGTTGAGATTACATTTTGGACAATTGTTTTTAAAATTTTTGCTTGAATTGTGGTTTTTTTAAAGTCTTCTGAACTTCTGTGATGATTTTCAAAAATAAGGGCAGATGGCAGTCAGGAGCACAATGTCAGGTTTTGTCATGGTAGGGTTACACTGAAGGATAGCCAGGAACTTGGACGTCTGTCATCATAACCTTATAATTTACTTTGTCTCAGTTACCCATGTGCAATATCTTTTAATTATTTTTTTTAAAATGTATATCTCTTACATTATGTCATGTTGTGTGGTTACAGACCCATTATGTTATTAGATGCACAGTGGTTTTCAGGATCATTCTGCCTCAGAAAATATTTTAGTAGACGTGGTGTGGAGTAAGCAGCAGAACAGAGTTTGTTATCTATCCTGCAGGAAATTGAGAGTATCTGATTAAGCTGACTAGCAAGTATCAAGTAACTTGGCACATCTCCTCATGCATTTCATTCGTTCAGTCTCAGTGTGGGTAATAGAAAGCTATGCTGTGCCATTTTTTCTCTGTGATGCCATTTTGTTTTTTTTTCAATGGACCTGGATTAGTGTTGCATCTATTTATATGTTGTAAATAATTTACAATGCACTGTCAGCTTGGGAAATCAATTGCGTTTATTTATGTTGGATTTAGTTATGGGTCTTTATCTCCTTCTGTGATGCAGTTCTGTACATATTTTGTCTTGTGATAGGAGATTTTTTTTCTTATGCTTTGTGTAAGTGACTGTTAAATATCAATGTAATACCAGTAATATTTTCTGAATGAAAGAGTGATTTAAAGGTAAAATACGGTGAGTTATTTATTGCCATTCTTATGTGGACTTTAATAGAAGTTATCCCTCAGGAAACTAGTATAACTAAATTTGTGAATCAAAAAGAAATTCATAGGAAAATACTGTTATGCAGACCGTCTAATTATATAGTCATGGTCGCACCACAGAATCATAGAATAATAGTAATTGTATAATGTTTTGTTTCAACAAATACTTTATAGAGTCTTATTTTTTTTCTCCAGCGTTTAACGTGTACTGCTTATGTAGTGTATTCCAGTGTGGCATAAATCTTCCTGTCAAAAGCAGTACAGGGCTCTGTGCTGATAGCAGCCCCTTTAGCTCTGCCAGCAGTATTCAGTACTTTTGGACATGAAGCCTTTTAGGCTCATCTTTGTTCTTCAGTTGCCTTAGAGTTAATAGCACTATGATAAATTAATTTCACTGTCTTTCTCTAGAGATGCATCAGTTGTTGCTCATTCTCACTTTTCTGGGTTGCTGGTGGGCCATATTTTTCCTCTTTTGAAAGTGCCAATAAAGGAGATAATAAGTTGAGTTCAGCTGAGTTTCAGAATGGTTTTGAAATGAATGTTGATGATTAGCAAATCTTCATGGCACTGTCACAGCTTTCTTATTTTGTAGTTTGTTTGGCTTGACAAACCATATTAATTTACTGAGGAGATTATCATAGCTGGCTGTTAAATGATCTGAGTTACAGCAGTTGGGATTACTCTCACGACCCTTTTAGGAATTCTTCCCATTTCATTGTAAGATACAATAAAACAGCTTGGATTTTGACTGTATTTGGACTACTAAGCTCCACCAGCAATGTTGTCACTCACTGCTGCCAGGACTGCTGTGGCTTGGCCCATATTTCAGAGAAAGTGTTTCACCTCTTTGTGATGTCTAGTTACTGGAGACAGAAATACTGTTCCTGGTTGTCCAGTAAATACCAGACTGGAGAATTCCTTCTGCTAAGAACAGAGATCAATGATGAAAGAATATTTATGTGGGGGTTTCTGTTTTGTTTTTAATGCTAACTTCTTTAATCACAAAAGAAATGCGGAGGGAATTCTATTTTGTAGTGCTCAGCTGGTATCAAGTGAGGCAGTTTCTGTGCTCACTGTTAGAAGCCTTTTCATAGCTAACCATTTGCTTTCCCAAAGACACCTATCTCCAGTGGCTTTGCAACCATTTGCTTTGCTATATGTTCTCTGGCTTTATCTGCTGACACCTCTCTCTTCAGTAAACTAAGAAAGAGCAAGTTCCTTTCATATTACTTCAGCTGTCAATGAAGGTTTTCATGGGAGTGATTTTTTAATTATTTTTGTACAAGGCATGTGTTTTGGGCAGCAGAGTCAGGTTTAAGGGTCTTCTTGAAAAATAATTTAAAAGATGTATTTTTAGGAAATTGTACACCTAATTCTTAAATATGATATAGAATAGGTAGATGTGAAAATCACCAATTTCCAAAAGATTTCATCAAAAACTTTTAAAACATTGACTGAAAATTACAATTAAGTGTTACCCGTCTATGGAGGTAGTAGTTGCAATTATTCAAACCAACTTTTATCTGTGCTTAGATGAAGTCCTGCTAACCTTTGGTCTCTTAAAATATTAGATGGTTATGTAAGAAACGACCTCTCCTTTACTATATTATGTATTTGTTTGAGATCATTTGAGCAGTTGGAGCCAACAATGCTAAGACTGAAATGTCTGGTATTTTAGTTGTAGGGTATTTTCAAGAAAAGGGCCTTGTCATTGGAATTTGCTTCCCGAGTGTGGGAGCCTGAATTTAGTACAAATCCTGATGCTTTTTTAGGTCTGTCATAGCAGTGGGCCAGAAGCTGTAAGGATTCAAACTTTCTTTTTCCAATTCTTATTGAAAGGTACTGAAATAGTATACTTTTGGTTTATTTCCAGAAACTTGAAAACTTACTGCATTTTATAAATTGAAAAGAAAGAAAATACAGTTATTACTTTTGAAAGAATAAATTGGTGCTGTACCTACCATTTAAATACCAATTATTTAATTTGATAACTGAGGAGAAAACTGTGGCTTCTTACCATAAAAAATGACAGAACAATGCTTCTTTTAAAGGATCAACAAGTGAATGTCTTTCTGCATATTTGGGCTTGTTTCTACCTGACAATTTAAAAGAAGTGCACCATAATCTTTTCATAAAATTAAAAATTCAGGCATTAATGGATTTTAATTTCTATATTGAGCTTGAATGATCCTGTAATTTACCATGGAATTTACTGTGCAGAAAGAATTTGGAAGGCAAAGGCAAAGACAGAGGTGGCAGAGGGGAAGAGTACATATGAAAACTTATAGTACTTACATTAAAAACAGCCTGTGAGGAAACAGAAAGGAAGAAAATCTGTTTTAATTATGCTACTGACTGTAACAAATTGGAATTCTTTGATCTGTAGTGTGTTCTCCCAACAGTGGAGTGCTTAGTGGGGCAGCATTGTGCCAGTTGAATTGGTAAGACAGTGTTGGATGAAGCAGACTGTTCCTTTTCCTTTTTTCCCCAGTGATGATGTTCTTGCTCTAAAGCACTTGCAGACAAAGGGAAGGGGCTTTTGGGAGATGTGTATTTTGAGGGCACTGGTCCACAACGAGAGTGTGCAGGAGGCCAGCAGTGTTTGTGTGGATCCCCGTGTGCCTCGTGGTTCAGGATCAAACTTAAGGGAGTTTCATAGAATCACAGAAGCACCGGATGAACAAATAGTAATGGCAGTTTCCTTT
The DNA here is from genome assembly GCA_035221455.1 of Xenops minutus. Lineage (NCBI taxonomy): Eukaryota > Metazoa > Chordata > Aves > Passeriformes > Furnariidae > Xenops > Xenops minutus. The sequence goes on along the minus strand of JAWWEE010000105.1, from coordinate 87,498,159 downwards.
TCTTACATAATTTGGAAAGCATGTGTTATTTTTGTCCTTCTGGCTGTGTTTTAAAGGAAAGTTTATTACTTGGAAGAAAATAAAATTAGGAGCTCACTTTGACAACACCCATCTCCAGCTCTCAGCCTCATTTGACTTTCTCCGTATTGGCATCATCCTCTCTGGTCAGTGAGGCTGGTGGCTGATCCCTGTGGCTCTGTGATCTCCAGCAATCACAGCTGGGAAGTAACAAGAAAGCACTACCAGGGCTGGGACCAGCCTGCCCTTAGCTGAAACAAAACCTGAAATTTTACCTTCTGTTTTTAATGGTTTAACCTGCCCTGTGGAAAACACTTCCAGTGTTCTGATTAAAACAATGGCATCTGCAATATCTAGGCAATTTCACTTTTGCAATATATTTCTGCAGGGAATTCCTTTCTATTTTCATCTGATGGGTGCCAAAACTGTTCTTCAGTTTTCTTAATGGATAAGATAAAACCTAAAACCTATGCTGTCATAGATACTGAAAGTGCTCGACAAAGTTATTGTGTTATTAGATTTCTAGATTCAGCAGAAGCAATTTACCTGGATGCTTCTCACTGACCCTTGTTCAAAAAAAATCGGACACAAATTGTGCCATAGGCAGTTCAATTTACCAGCTGTTAGTTGAAGAGTGCATAAAGTTATGCCAGGCTTTGGGGAGCTTTCAGGAAAGTTTGCATGTCTCTTGCTCCCCGCCAAACATGCTGATTTTTAAAATCTTTGCAATGTTGTCTTGTTTTATCTTGGCCACTTCTTTTGAAGCAAAAGTCTCTCAAAAGTGAGTGCAAGGAGGATGCAGATCTGAGTCTGTAATGAGATCTGTGTTTGATAGTCTAACAACAGAAGTACGGTTGCAAAATCAGTACAGTTGAAGTTTCGTGGAAAACCGGAATAGCTGTGGGTATATACAGCCATACTATACGCAACCAGAATTCAGTGATATGTACTGGGCATAATGCATGCAGCTGAGGATAGATTGTAGCCCCATTATGTTGTAGTATTAAGTTAGAGACTGAAAGATCATTTATCAGTTTTGCTGATTGAGCTGAGAGGATTCAAGTGTCTTTATAAAGCGCATATAATTTCTCTAGCTGAAGCAATGGTGCCATGTGCTTCAAAAGGCATTTATCAGCAGACTGGAAAAAAAACAAAACAAAACAAACAACCCTGTAATAAATCATCTTTCTTTTTCTGGCTCTTGTGATTTAACACTCTATGAAATCTAGTTTCCTTTAGCTATGCTGTCAGGCATTTCTCCTCTGAACTGAATTTGTACCTACAAAAAGATGTTTGTGCTGATACATCTGTGTTTATACTGGGGCTTTGTTGTTTAAACATGTCATAGAGATATCATGCCCTACTCCCACCTTCCTTCTGAGTTTCTTGTGTTTTATATCTAAAAATAGTTCATGAGCTGTCTCGCAGTGAAACTGTCTGGTGTTTGTTTTCATTATACTGGTTTTCATTTATTTTCAGTTGGGTCTGAAAGATTTTTGGCCTCTACCATTTCCATGTGGTTAGCTCTTTGCAGTTCTTATCATCATGCTATGAAATATTTTTTATTTATGGTGATAAATTGATGAATTTTTAAAAATACTTAACTAATTTTGCTTCAACAGTACAGTCTGTGCTCTGAGTTTTTTCACTTGGAGGTCTGTGTATCAACTTGAGTTCAGTCGTAAGTGTACAGAGTTTGCTGATTGCAGTCTTGTCTTTCTCAAGTGAATATTTGTCATGCCACAACCTCATTTAAAAACTTGGAATGATCAAGTGAACTGCAACTTGTAGAACAATCTGTAATCTCTAGAAACAAGTCTTGATGTACATATATTGGTTTATTAACAGAACCATGTGCAAGAGATCATGTTATTTTTGGATTTAGTCAGTGTGACTAGTTGCAGTATCTCAGAATTCTATTTTGAAATAATAAATCCTAAAAATACTCTGAGGTTGGGCATGACAATACAGCCCTTGAATACCTTACTGATAGTTTCTAATATGGTGTTATGCTTTTAATTTTCATGTATAAATATATCTTTCAGGGATTAGATTGCTAATTATTGATACACCTTTAGTGGCAATGTTAATGCTAAAGTCTCTGATAAATTCAATTTACCTCTTTTACTCAGTTTTCTTTGTGAAGTCTGCTCAGAGTTCTGCTTAGATTAGATTTTAAGAGAATTTTTTCACTGAAATGTTTGTAAAGCATTGGAACAGACTGTCCAGGGATGTGTTGGAATCATCATCCCTGGAAGCTTTAAAAATCATATGAATATAGCACTTGAGGACATGGTTTATTGGTGGTGCCAGGTTGGTAGTGGAACTTGATGATTTTAAAGATCTTTTCCAATCTTAATGATTCTGTGAAAGTTTAGTAAGAATGGGCACACTCATAATCTATGGTGAACAGTGTTGATTTACTCAAATACTTTTGAATGGATATGTTGCTTTGGACCACTCCTGAGAAGTAATAATACAGATAGCGTCATCAATGTGCTGTGATTCCACGAACACTTTTTTCCATCTTATTGGATCTGTCTCTTGAGTGAGCAGCTCAGAATTCTGGATGACTGCCAATTTAAATTAATCTATGAAAGTAAATGAAAAGTATAATAGTATTCACCGGGAGCATATATAATAAGAGGAACTGATTGCCAAGACCTTGGGGGAAGAAATCCCCTTCAAAGTCCAATTCTTGCACTCAAGACCCTTCATGGTGGATGCACTTTGAAGTATAACACATTCAATTACAGCATTAATTTATTGCTCTTGCTCAGGATTGACATCTAACAGCAATTTGTACAAAATTAGGAGATAATACTCATTTATAGTTAAAGGTAGTATTCAAAAACAAGGAGGTTTGGGAATTGAGTCTTCTACTGCAGTGATTTGTGGTTTTTGTTCTTTTTTTTTTTTAATTTTTTCTATGAAATTAAGTCACCGAGAATTGAGAATGTTTAACATATGACTTTACATTCCCCTATGAATGGACAATATGTTCTTACCAGAAAGTAGCTGGTAAGAATAATCATATGGACAGACGCACTGAAAGAAAATGTACTACAACAGGACCAAACTTAAAAGAGGTTGGTAGCAGTAGTTTAATAATGAAACTGTATGACAATGATGACTTGAATGTCTGAAAAGGAAATACTATCACATATCAGTGTTACCTCAAAAAGGAACACAGACTTTGAAATAGTTTCTTGTTTTGATAGGTTACTTTCCACAGGACTTTATTTAAACTTAGAAAGTAATAAATAATTGTATTACTGGTACTATGTGGGGACAGATATGCTATGCTACCAGGAAATTACATAAGTTTAAGATTGTGAAAATGTTAGGAGCACCAAAAATCACTTTGTGATTCAAGATAGCTGATATGATTTCATGGAAAGGAAAGTTGTGACTTGTTAACCAATTAGAGTTCTTGAAAGATCAAAGAGTTATAACCTCACTTCTTTTTTGTCCTTAAAAATAAGTTAGTACTACTCATATGAATTCATAAGTGTGCTGAAGAGTACATTTTTTACAGCATCCTGACTTTTGTACTCACAGTTAAATGTCATCTCTTTATACAGCTCATGTTGGATTGATTTTGTTGTCATACACAAATAAAAGTGTACTTCCATCCAACTGGCTCTAGATGGTCCTGACTGAGAAGGGGGATTGGATAGGATGACCTCCAGAGGTTCCTTCCAACCTCAATCATTCTGGAATTTTATTATTCTATTATAGACTATATCGCAAATAGATTTTTTTTTTTTCCTTAAGAATAGTTTCCCATAATGTTGGGTAGTTAATTCCATTGTCAGCCATGTAATTTATAGGGTAAGAATGAATTCATCAAAATGCTGGTTATATTATAGGATGATGAGAAACCAAATATTTCCTTTTTAAAACTCCTAAAATATTCTTTTGCGTCTTATTGAATGCCTAAATGTTACAATTTTATATAATGCAAAATATTGGTGATAAAGTGATATTTTCTTTACTATCATAGCTTTTCCACATTTCATCTACTAGTCTGACATATGCAGTAAGCAATATGATGCTCTTAGAATATCCATCAGCAGTATAGGTCTCAGTCTCATCCTTACTGCTGGAAAAGAAGTTAATTGTTCATTCTAGTTCTGTTACTTTTGCATGGAAGTTACCTAGATGACTTAACCTCAGATTAAGTCATAGTTAATGCATTGTTTTAACGCAAAGTTTTTCTGCTGTGGAGCCTTCACTGTTTTGAGGAAAAATTGTGAATTCTGTGAGTATCAATCTTCCTTGTTTGGATATAAGGCATCACGCCTTTTGTCCCCTGTCTGAGAAGGACTCCTGGTCATATTCAGTGTTCTTTCAGGTTGGGTTTGGTGTGTTCTTTTGATGTGAAGCTTAGGAAAAATCTAGGTAAAATGTTCATTGACTTATCCAAAGCTATCACTAAGTCTCCTTTCAACACCTCTGTCTTGGCCTTAATTCAAGACTTCAGCTCTCTTTACAGCCTTTTGTTTTGTTACTCTTCTAACATTTTAAAGGGAGTACCTGTCCATTTCCCAGCTGGGTGTGATAGTAACAGAGTTAGCAAGTCTCAGGTCTTTGGCCCATCCTGTTAAATATAGTCATGACTCGGGAGGTAACAATGCAATGTTAGTATTGTTGAACATTTTTTTTTTTTTAACTTGGTTTAAACTATTTTTAAGGTCATTTAATCTGTAACTGACCAAAAATCTCATTCTTACAGAAATTGTGTGAGTTGCAGGCTAAACTATATGTACTCTATTATTTTGTTTTTCTTTTTTTTTTTAAACTTGACTTTGATTAGACAATTCATTTCTTACTCCAGAGACTTCAGAAAAATGATCATTTCCAGTTTCTGAAAATGTTATTAAGTCTTCCAGTGTGATGCAAATGAGTTTTTTGATCTTTCATTTTCCATATTCATTCACTTAAAATCTGTGAATGTTAACAGTTTTTTGCAAACTGCAAAGGAGCACATTATTTATCTAATTATCCTTCTAATTATAATGAGAACACCAGGTTTAAATATTCATGGACTAGTCATGCTGTGTGTAGGGGGTGTTAAAGCAAAAGCATGTTCTCTCTCTAGCTTTGCTCTTGCAGCTGACAGAGCTACTTATTTCAGGTCAGACCCCTGGTATCTAGTGTCATTAACCTTCTTTCCTACTCTGCTCTCTTCTGTTGGTAACTTAATCTTCACCACTTACACCTTCTTTTTTTGGGAAATAACTGGAACCAAGGTGGGTAGATCTGTCCATCTGAAAGTGTTGCAGGCTGTAGGGCCTTTGGTCTTGTCTGTGCCTTTTTACTTGAGCACTTCTTAGCATGGCCTGCTTGTGACTTGAGCCTGGAATGAGTTTATTTATAGGCAGTCCTGTATGCTGAAGAGGAGGAGGCTAGTTACCCAGGTTAGGAAAAAAACCCCCATCCCTCGCTTTGGTTCAGCTGCACTCCTTACAGCAGTCCTTTCTCCCTTTCCGTGGCCAGACATACTATTATGTTCACTGGGAGCACTCAGCATTTTCCTAAGACAGATACTGGCCTGTGAGATAGTTTGCCTTACACCATCAGCCAGGATTGTCCAGGGCCTGACAGAACGAGCCCAGGAAGGAAAGGGAGAGCCTGTTCCAAGTGTAATCAGCAGTTTGCTTCACTAGTACTTGTTCCATTGATTCAGTGTAAAAAGCTACCAAAAGTTTTGAATGGAGATGAGGGGAGACTAAACAGGAAGAAGTTGAGTGTTCTATGGAAACAAGGTTTTTAGGTTGGGTAGCATGATGTCATGCAGAAATACATAAGGTAGCTCTCAAAACACCAGCGTGAGAAATAGGAGGGTGCGAGTCTCTCAGCATGCAGCTCTGCTGGAGCTAACTAGCCTTCCTGTGTACCAAACTAAGAGACTGTTCTGTTTCTGGAGTCAGCTCATGTCTCTAGGTACCTGTACAAATGTCTAAGGAGAAATGGATGCTTAGATTTCTTCCTTGTCTAGGGAAGATTATGTGGGTATATAGGCCAAGTAACTCCTGATGTCCTCCCTCCTTTCCAAAGCATGAAGTGCATTTTCTTTCTTCAGACTGAATGATCATGGCTTTCAATAATCAAATTGTCTATTGTAGTTGGCATTTTATTTGCTTTTCCAGACAACAGCAACCACTGAAATATACAATTAATTAATACTGTAGCATAGGTCTTGCTTCAGGATAGGAAGCGTGTAGAAATGCTTGCAGAGCAATTTTCGCTGCCAGTTGGCTGTCAGAGGTTACTGTAATAGTTTTTTTCATTAACATCTTCAGGAGGTTTCTTGATCAGCTGAATAATTTCATTCCACTGTAGATAATCATATTTAGCATAAGAACTTAATACCTCCTTGACTTCAGAGTCTGTCAAATAACAGACTACTCTAATAACTAGACCTGCTATCCTTGTTCCGTTTCTGGGAGCTAGCTAGAAGGACCACATGAGTTATAAAACAGCTCATAAAACTTCTAAATAAAAACATGAGTAGATGTTGAAAGAAATATCTAAAATTCCTTTAAAAGTATTTAAGTTCACACCCTCTTCTTTTGATTGTTGCCATGTATGAAAAAGTACCACAATTGGATTTTAGGGTATTTAGAACAGCAAAGTGGCATTTTTGCATAATCCTTCAAGACCAAAGAGCATGATGCAATTTTTGAATGAGCTGAAGAAAACATAAATCTCTGCCATACTTTTAAGCACACATCTTAGTTTTAAATTTTGAAAAAAGACTGTATTTTAGGAGGCAGTCACAAAACCACTGAAGAAAAGGACAGATCATCACACTGCTCCATGTTCTGCCACTAATTTCCAAAAGCACAGTTCCCAGCAGGAGGTGATGAGACTTCAAAAGAGATGATTTTCTTTTGAGTTATTTTTATATTTCCAGTGTAGATGGATGATGATACTGGAAGGAGCTACTGCTAACTGGTGTTTTTAAGTTTTGACACATGAGTAGATTTAGCACCCATGAAACATGCCACAGTTACTGAAAATACATTAGAAGAAGCAGACTGGGACAGCAGAGACTGGGTTTGGTCACTTTGTGCCAGTCTCTGAATGGTTCTCAGCCAATAAGTAATAACAACACATGAAACCCATTTTCTGAACCCATTTTCACATATTTTATGTTTTAAAATATATTTGTTATTAAAAAGGGTGAATGACTGTGTGCCCAAATCACACATTTTTGGTTTTGGCAGCCTTTGGTCTTTGCCGGAATTATTTTTATTTTCCAGATAGTAAAGTTCACTGGTTGCTCAGAGACCTGTTTAATTCATAAAACAAATATATCCAAGCTGGGCAAGGCAAGTGTGTATGTTTATTAAAAGTACTGGAAGCTGCCTTCCACAAAATAAGACTCCAAAATGCATAATGGTGACCTTTCTCAAAATTTCATCAAATTTCAGCTGAATTCTTCTTAGGAAAATGAAAAGAAAAATGGTTGCGTTTCTAATGTTTATTATTATATATTACTGCTTTTAATTCTGTTGTTCTTAGTGCTGCTGATTGGTATTTTTTTCAGAAAAGTTAAAATGCATATGAATTGGCTAAACTTGGAAAGCAGACGGTTCAAAATCAATGAAAGACTGGCCTTTGACTTCATTAGGGCCAGGAGTTCACCAATAATTCCTGTAAATAAGAAAACAGAATACTGCTGGAAACTGGTGTAAAGGTACTTTGCACAGGCATAACAGTTTCAGTATTTCTATTTCTTTTTCAAACCAATCTTTTTTTCAAATGCCCTTTTAAGTTTTGATAGCAATAACATTGACTTTTACCCCTGAAAAAATTCTTGAACAACCTGTATATTGTAAGTTTGAGCTAATCTTTACTCTTTCAGTAAATGAAAGCAAAGGCATACTGAATTATATGAAATAGTAGGTAAATCCCTCTTCTCAATGTTAAAATAATCTGCAGCTTTGCTTTCAGCAGTACATTTCATGAGTGGGTTGAGCTCTCCCTAAGTAATTAATAACTCTTAAGCTGTCTGAATAGTTTCCCTTGAGTTGCATCATATAATGTGTCGTATGAAAACAACTTGAGGCTTAATGTAACATGAAGCTGTATAGTGCATCTTAATGTGATTTGAGGAAGATGGATGGGAAGGAAATTATTTCTTATTCTGACAGAACAGACAGCTGTTCTTAACTTTTATTTGAAAAGAATTTGAAATACTCGTTCTGGCCATGGATTGGTAAATTGTTCTAGTTAGTTATTTCCCCTTCTCCTGTTGTACCAGTCAAGTTAGGCAAAAAAAGAGAATCCAAAATATAGTAGTTTCAATATTTCTACATCAAATTAATGTGGAGATTTTTGTATTTTATTACCCAATTTTACTTTTTTGTTTGTAATAGATCTGACTTTAAATCCCTTTGCAAGCACAAAAAGGTTAATGGTTCAGTGTCTCTATTAGTGTAGTACTAATTAAATCATTACCCAACATAGCAAAGTTGTTTAAACTAACTCTTTGAGTTCTGGTCACCAAATTATTGTAGCATTGTCATATTACAAGTGACATATACCAGGTAATGGTATATGTCAGCTGGAAAAGATATGTCTTGCCATAAACTCTAAACATCTCTCACTTCACTCTCAGGAAATGTAAGTTGGCTCATCTTTCTCTTCTTGGAAGATATACAGCAAGTTGGAGGCTTCATTGATACTTGTAAATACGGAAGTTTATCATATACTGTAGTGTATTCTCATTCGATATGGAACAATCAGAGTTCATAAGATTTAAAAATAGATGCTGCTTTCCCATTAGTTCTTTTTTAAAAATAAAAACAAAAGGTAAATAAAGGATTGCCTTACTAAATTTGATATGGGTAACTCAATGCTCTTTACAAAGATAGAACTAAAACTGTTTATAGCACAGTGAATACATAGTTAATTCATTCATAATTACTTCTTTTAGTATGGTAGCACTAGCAGTTCCAGCTGCTATCTGTATTTCAGAAATTTTCAGAACTTTTGAGGAAAGAAATGAATAATCAAATATTTTGCTAAAAATCATTCTATACTAGATCATTATAAACAGTGGAAAATGTACACAAATGGAATGGTAATATTCATGCAAAACTGCTCTTTTACTAAACTCATAACGTACACCTGTTTTTAGGAAAAATTATGGCTACATTTAATCCAGTAAAAAATAGGAGAATGCAGCAAAAGACTTTGCAACTCTGCATATACATATGCCTTGATAGAATGGCACACAGTTGTTGCAGAAACATCAGTGTGTATTTATTACCATTCTGGCTGCATCTGCCTCCTGTTTCAACCAGAGAAACATTAATAAATACCTGAATGTATGGATTTCTAACATATCTGTGTGCAATCTAAAACCTTGTATTGCTGAGAATTTCCCTGCTGGTTATCAATGGTTTCCTCAATTTGCCAGATGGGGCCTCTGTAATTTACAGCACACCTCAACCCAGCTGGACAGGCTGGTGTCAATTCAAACCTCTGTATTCAGTTCATGTGCTTTAATTCCTGCTATTGTTTTCAGCAGTTTCCACCAAGGGTGTGCTTTGCTTTGAGAACATAGTGCTCCATTCATCAACTTCATTTTTTTCTTATATACTATTGACAATATGGACAGAGGGGAAAAAAAAATCCAACAGTTGAAATTCCACCTAAAGTATAATTGCCCACTCTCAAGCACCACCTAACCTTTAGTGACACATAAAATGAATAATTTTGGACAATTGATTTCCCCCGGCGTCTGGGCATAAATGAAGCTTAGAGGCACCATGGCTTAAGCAGACAGGCATGTAACACCCACCCAAGTTTCATTGTGACTTAAAGATATGTGGAGAGATGCCAGAATGTTGCCATGTCCCTAGAGGTGCCTAAGGCATAACTGTGCTTAAATCACACATAGTAAGCTTGGACAGCATTGAAACCACAGCAATCAAGAGTGTTTTGAGTGTAGAAGAGGAAGAGAGAATCTTATTAATAGCTTTAAATGTTTGAGCAGTCATTGGGGAAGATGTCTTGTTTGGATTGTTCTAATCTAAGGAAATTTAACAAAAATGGACAACTTGAGTGTTTCCTTTCCATGAAAATCTGAGCTGCGTTTTTGCTTCTTAGTCTGATTATTTTACTTGCTTCAGATACTGTTGTCCAAAAAAGTCAAAAAGGCATTTGGCTGAGAGATCAGATGCCAAAGATGCCCTAATCTGCTTTTCTGTGTTAATCTGTAAGTTCTTTCTTCTTGTCTTTATAGATGAATTTCCACCCTTAGAAGCTGCTGCCCATATTTCTGTACCATTAGAACTTGCTTAAGACCTGTCATCTCTTACACCTTTTGGTATAGACACCATGATGTGCTGTCTGAAGTTCATGCTCTCTGTGCTGTGCGTAGGCTTTGAAATGAGCTTGGTATAGGTTTCCTTCACCCTTTCTCTCTCTCTCTGTTTCCTATTGTTCTTGACCGTGCCATGTGGAAAGGGTAACTACTCTGTGATGGAATATGTGTTGAGCTGTAGACATGTGGACCAACTTGCTTTTGTAATTTAATTAACATTGAAAGCTGTTTCTTTATTGCTTTCATCCTACACATAACATCTCATTAGTTTTCTGAGGTTTTAAATGTTGGTAGATGTGATCAGGTGGAACAGTATATTAAACATTCAAAGAACTTCTGAATTTCTGGTTCACTTTTCTGCAAAATTTTGTTTTGGTTTTTCTCATGTGTTAATATAGGTTTTATGTTCATGTTTCTGTTTGGTCTCTTATTTTTCCCATCAAATGTTATTATATATTTGTTTAAAACATATGTACTTTGCCTATTTTTGAGGAACTTTTAACCCAACATCACAGAGTAGAAGATACCAAGGCGGTAATACTTAAATATCACTCAAGTATCTTACTAATCATCTGTACCCAAGTCGCTTCAATGCTCAACACATGCTTTTTTTATTCTATTGTGTTCACTTGGAGCCATTTAGGGAGCAAGAGCATAGGAGAAATTGTGTATGGTAGTAGATACTTTGATAGTTTTCTGAGCATTTTATCGCATCGTTTTGTTCCTTTTCATGCTAACCATATGGCTAGAAGGGTTGAGTGTTAAACATATACTCTAAGGCATGTTAATGACTTTTTGAACACCAAGAAATGTTCATTGCCCTTCAGAGGTACTTTCCTACCTAAGTTATCTTGTGAATATAACTGAATTTATCCTTGGTCCAGTTCTACTGAAATCTTGCCTCTGTAGCTGACTTCACTGAAATCAGTGTAATGCCTTTAGGAATTAATTTGATCTTGTCTGCTTTTCTCATTTCTCCCAGTACCGTTTTCTTTGTCAGTTCAAAGGTAAAAGATATTAGAGTGAACTCCTGACCTTTCTCTTGATGCTGACCCATACCTTAACTCTTGGTTTTTTTTTTTCCCAAATGGTCTGATAAACAGTTAAGGAAGGTAATTTTTTATCATGTGTTACAGCCAAAGTTATTTGGAAAAATTCTGAAACAAACACAGTTTTGGAAGATTTAATTCTGTCATAGATCTACATGGCTCTGAAAGTGTTAGAAAGGCTTAGAGTAAAAAGCAATGAAGTGGGGTGTGCATGAGTGTGTAGAAAATAGTACTACTATGTCCAAAAACTACTTCCATTTGTTTTCCAGACTTGCCATACCAACCACGGTTTCCCCCTCTTTTCATTTGATGAAGACTTCTGATCATTCCTCTTCCACAGTTGTCTGTCCTTCGCCCATTAATGTGAACTCCCTTGTTTCTCCCAATATGGAACTTAGCTGGGAAAGTTAATTGATTTTGAAGGGCTACTCAGATGCTCCTGCAGCCAGATATCCTGTCTAGTTTACAGCTGTAAACCTGAGATGCCATCTCCTTAGCTTGCCTGGGGTGCAGTAAATAATGATCTCATGTGTAGATAGTTTATTAGTCTGCAGAGACATGCTCATGTGTTACTGATGCCCTGTGAAGGTATTTTCTTTGTAAGTCATAAAAAATATTCTTTGTACTATATTTAAAATACATAGTACAAAATCTAGATCTAAGTCCTGCCAAGCCTATTCACTTTTGCCTTGCCTTTTGACATTCAAACTTGTATAGCTGTAGAATATCATATGGGTCCAGTAACAATGTGGGAGAAAAGCCAATTTGGTCCTGGGATAAAACAGGAATCATCTGTGGGAAATAAGCCAAAGTGTGATTCCCACATAAGGGACTTAAATAGGTGCTAGTCCATAAAGAAACTCTTTAGCAGGATTTAGAGCAGGCTTCTTTGCACAGGAGGCAGAGCGCCTGAGATCCTAAATTAAGTACAATTTCCAGGAGGGTTGTGAGGTTATTGTCTCTTTGGCTTTAGCGCTTTGCTCTTTCTTTCCACCACCTTTGTTATTGTTTTGGTTTGTTTTTAATAAAGGCTTTATAGCAGGTTACTGTGTAATTATAGTCCCATTTGTAGTTTTGTAGAACTAAGCCATTTACTTTGTGTGATTATGGGAAACAAAATGGAGGAAATTTTTCTGCTGCATGGGGTTCGCAGGTTTCCTGAGCTCTGCTCCAAGGAATGCTTTTTGCAGTGTAGCTAGCTGGGCAATCCTGACAGTTTCTAGCCAATGGCAGTGTGAACACTTTAGCTGTTCCTGTGTTCTCTTCTGTTGTGTAGAGTTTGGATTTATATCTTTTTCTCACCTCTGTCTTAGAAAAGAAATAATTTGAAATGCAGAAGTTTCAGATGAAAAAGGTTGATTTATTTAGTACAGAATTAGTGTATATGTAGTAGTTACCAAAGCCTCTAGAGCTGAGGTAAAGATTACTTTGATTTTTTGTGAAATACAAACTTTTCAAATAGTTCATAGAAGTGGTGTTGCAGTGATATAGGTCAGACTTTTTTTTTAGAGACACTGATGTATCCTAGGTAAGAAAGGAATTACAAAATCGATCAACAGCAAGTCATTCATTCTAAAATGCATTCCTTATTTTTTTTCAAGTTTGCTAAAGTCCAGCTGTTCTGATACTCATGATGTCTGAGTCATTGCCTGTGGAGGTCACTGGATCAAATCCCTGCTCAAAGCACGACTAACTTGAAAGTTAGGTCAGGTTATTATGAGCCCTGTCCAGCTGTGTTTTGAAAGTCTCCAAGGATGGGGATTATTGCACAAATCCTGTACAAAACTTTCTCAAGTATCTCTAGCAATAAATGGGGAAATGCAGTACTTTAAAATGTATTTATGTGTGGCACTCACTTTGCTGAAGTTCTTTTAAGATTCTTATTTATATTAATCACAAATGTTAAAAAAGTCAAAAAAAATAACAAAATACTCAGTAATTTACTCTTTTAAATAGACTGAAATGTACTTTTGAGGAGAAGCACTTTTGAATGCTGAGTCACATGAATTTATATGAGTTGTGAGCAAGTGTTTGGCTTCTTTTTTTCACCAAGTATTATTTCTCTTTATTCCTTTAAAGCAGTGCTTTTTTGTATATGAATATCAAGAAATCTTTTTCCTCCCTCCTCTTGCAGGCAAGTATTTCCAAATGGGCTTCCTGAAGAATACTCTCTAGTTGCTACGTTCCGTGTACGGCGAAATACCAAGAAGGAACGTTGGTATATATGGCAAGTTTTAAATCAGTATGACACACCTGAGGTTAGAGTCATCTTTGATTTTTTTTTTTTCAATAAATTTATTTTTATCTCCCCATATAATATGGCACATTTAGCTGTGGATGTTTCACTACTGGATTTAGCTTCAGTTTATAAGGAATAGACAGATTACTCTGAAGTAATTGATGATTTGTTGTAGGAATTACAGAAATTTAGCAAAATCTGTCCAGTTAAGACTGAAAAGTAGGATGAAATGCATGTTATGATTTATAGCTGATATGTATTTACCAGGTTACATAGAAGAATGTTCCATAACGTGATTCTTGCCCAGTCTATATAGTTGAAGTATTTTTATTATATATAGTTTATGTATGTGTTTACTTATTATACTCATAACTTTTTAATGACCATGTCTTTTATTTTATTTTGCTTTCAGATCTCTGTCCTTCTGGATGGTACAAAAAAGGTGGTGGAGTATATGACCAAATCTGCTCAGGGAAATATACTGCACTACACTTTTAAGAGTCGAGAAATTTATCCGTTGTTTGATCGGCAGTGGCATAAGCTTGGTATTAGTGTGCAGTCAGGGATCATTTCCCTCTATTTGGATTGTAATTTAATTGAGAGAAAGCAGACTGATGAAAAATTCACCATTGACTTGCAGGGAAGGACACTGATTGCTTCTCGTGCTGCAGATGATAAGCCTGTAGATGTGAGTAGTATCAAAGGAAAAACAGATAACTTGAAATCATGTTTTAGCCACACTTTTACTAACACGGTTGTAAAGAATCATGTAGATAAAAGGTTCAAAACCAGTCCTTAATTTTGAGTGTGTATTTTTAATTTGAAGTCTTTAAGTCTTTTCCTCAAAACAATATTCAGTGCTGTAGCATCTGCTAAGGAAAACCTGTTATCTAAGTAACTACATAAAACTCTGTCCTGGTTTAAGGAGTCTGGTTTTCTGTATTTACTTTGCAGAAAGAGCCCTGTAGTTACTGTAGACATATTATTACTATGTTTAAAGATAACTTGCAGTGGTAATCTTTTTCCTTCATTTTTTGTGAGATGTATTTATAACTTTGTTTTAGTCATGTTACACTCTGTCTCTCTTTGACAGAGGGGAGACACAAAGTCATTAAGGATTACCTCTGTGTCAAGGTGTTTCAGGGTAATTCACCTATGTAGAAATAGGGCCATATAGTTTATAGTTGTCACTCCCCTATCAGAATGGGAGGGATTAGGAAGTGACTGGAGATATGTGTCCTGCAGCCTTTGGTGCAATAATTATCCAAGGCAACCCCATAATGCTCTGGACTGTGTTCTGTTCCAGAGATGCTCTCTTCTGTTTCCACATGCAGAGAGCTCACAGCGAGTAATTTGAAATCTTCAGGAAATGTCAGTTTGTCCTAAGTACACTGACATACAGGGTTTAAAGCATCTGCCTTGGAGTTTATAGTGACCATCTGAAAGATTCAGCTGTATTATGTGTGCAGTGTGGGGTTCCAGATGAAAATAGCACATTGTAAGTCCAAGCTAACATTGCAAGAGGAATCAGCTCTTGTGAGGCACTAAGCAATTTGGCCGGGACTTGGAGCTCTTATTTCATGGGGCCGAGCTCATGTTTCATTTTATTTTCTAAGGCTTGAGTTCAGCACAATTTGAAATGTGTATACAATCTCCTTATTTTCAAATAGGATGCAGGAGAAAGAGCAGCTTCTTTTGTGTCATCTGTGTGGCACGAGCTGGATAATTCTGAGTGGAAGTTGTCAGTTGGGATTTACACATTCACAGGAAAACATTATGGGCTTAAAGTTGATGAAGGCAGTAGAGTGGATTTTCTACCAACAGTCACTCTTCTCAATGCCAAGTGCAAGAGGATACTAAGAGGATGTAAAACCAATGCAGAAAGAGGCATTTGAAGACAAGATTAAAATTAGATGCTTTTCATCTCACCAATCCACCCAAAATTTCTGAAGCAAAGCTTTACATACAGAATTTGTGATTATTTTTTTTTTAGTGGCTATGTCCAGGCAAAGGTCTGTCCAAAGCAATAGAAGATGGGTGCAATAGAGGGCTTATCAAACCTTTACTCCAGTTCACTGTTGAGGAAAATTACATTGCCAAAAAGAATGTTTGCAGAGGATGTCTAGAGGGATAAAATACCTGTGTAACACAGCAAGACCAATACAGAGAGATGGAACTTACATAAAAATAAAATGTGATTTACATCAAAGTAATAGACTGCATAATTTACTCCTTAAATGAGGAGCTGTGTAAATGTTTTGGATTTGTCTTTTTCTGGAGTTTCAGAAATGTGCAGTGTTTCAAAGAGAAAGTTTATTGTGCCAAGAAAAGATAAAGCATTCCATAACACAGTATTTCTTTACTTATCATGTTAATTTCTTTTGTATTTCTTAATAGATTGAACTTCACCACATAGCAGTTTATTGTAATCCAAAACTTGCATCAGAAGATACATGTTGTGAAATATCTGCAGACCTGGTAAGTTTTCTGTTAAAATTCAAATGTTAATACAAAAGAAATGGCTTTGTGTCTTAATAAAGAGTTGTAAGAAAGTTTCAATAGAGGTGTTAGTTTAATTACCTGCTAAAAGTTAATCCCATATCTGGAGCCATGGTACACAGTTTCTTGCTGCCTAACTAAATGGCACAGTGGAAGGTCAGTAAAAGGTACTAGGTGCTGTTAGTGCTTTTTAAATTCATTTCTTAACATTGATTTAATAGCTAATTAGTAACTGAGGAAGCCTCAGAGAGTTGGAAACAAATCACTGAGGTGACTGGAGGATGGTTTGAAACAAGAGAGGCCATTTCAGTAACAGTTGCATCTCATGAGGCATTACAGAGAATATAAAGCCCATGAAGAAGTCTGCGTGACAGTAGAAGGAAAATACAAAGGAGTTGGACTTGTTTTCCTTATTTCAATACACTAAGATGGAGGAATGGATGTTTCATAAATGGCAAATTACTGTGTTAGCCTGACAGTTGCACTTGATGGTCTTAAAGGTCTCCTCCAACCTTGATGATTCTATGAAATACTTTCTTCTTTATAATGCATATACTGAGATATATATATTGATTAAGGGAAAATATTGATTTAGTTTAAATGGTTAATTTCTCCCTCTTCTTTTGGTAGACAGTGTAAACTGGAAGACATTAGAACTACAGAAATGTTTGAACTTCAGTAAAACAATTACATGGGCGATCTAGCCCATTCTAAAAAACCCAAACAAATAAACAAAAACACACACACACACACACACACAAAAACACCCTCAGAAAGAAAAACTGTTAAAATATTGGTTTGCTATTTTAAGTAGTCAGTAAGATCAGGGTCCTCTGAGAAAGCAGGCAATACCATCACCAGTGACCCTGTAGTCAGCAGAAAACCCAGAGCACCTAGAAGGCCTGATTGATCCTATCCACAAAGGAGATAGGAGAAAAGTGTGCCTGGAATGGAGAGAGGAAGCTGCCAAGAAGAGAGGAGCAGAACACTGTGGGAACTGACCACTGATAGGTGCTCTGAAGCATGGAAGAGGCTGCATCTAATTTCTGGGGGAAATTTTAATTTTAAATAATTATTGTTCAAATATATTTCTCAATATATTCCTAATAATGGTGCAGGCTTTCTCTTGAACATATAAGCTCATGGAAAACTGAAATGAATGAAATTTCTGTATGTTCCATTTTGTGCATAGAAATGCAATCTATTTAGCAGTTATGACACAGTAGCAAAAAAAAACAAACAAGAACAAAACAAAACCTAATTACATATGAACACAAAAAGCTCAACAGTAGGCCTTATTAATGACATCTTAAACATTGATTCAACTAGATAGCTAAAAACTCCATCAGTTTCATTTGTATGCTTTATGTTGAAGATGTGAAAAATGGTGGACTACTTGTTAATGACTTTCATATTGAAACCAGCATTACATTTTCTGATTAATTTTTTCATTACATCTTTACTAGTTATAAGGTCTACATTTTCAGTAATGTCAAGAAAGGAATTTGTACTTGGATACAAATTTCTACACTAAGCAGTAAATCCTGTGGGAATTTCTTTGACAGAAGGCTTAAAGGAAACGTCATTACATCTTAATGAGAGCTTCTGAAATTTGTCAGGTTCTGTTGGCTTGTCCTGTAGCATATCTTCAGGTTGGCTCAGTTTTTAGGAGTTAGACAGGTGAATGTTGTCTTCAGGGCTTTTGTGATTTGTTTCCAAACTATGTATGCTTGAAGTATTTCATTACCAAAAAAAATTATGGAATTTTACTTTGCACTCACTCTTACATTTCGCATTTTGGGGCAGGGGGGAAGGGCAGAATGAGACTGAGAAGCAGTCTTTTTTTCTTTTTCCTCTGGGCATTTTCTGTTTCACTGCTTCTCATTTGGGGAGGATTTTATTGCTCTGTCTTGGCTCTTTTGGAAGAAAGTGGGACAGTCATATCAGTTTTAACTGGTATTGATTTTATGACAGAAGGATCACAGTATCTAGAATTCATTTTATTACAATTTTTTTTGTCTATTTGGCAATTGTTGTGGCTTTTCATAATATGGCATGTATGGGAGTATTAAAACAGAAGGTAACTGAAAACTAGTGTATGGATGGTATTTATCTTTTAACTAAAGTGGACCAAAAACCAGAAAATCTTTTTGTTTTAGTGCCCACGTGAGGAAAGGTTTCTTGCTACAACTCTGTCACCACTGACTGCTCATGCCAGCAAAATATACATGCTTCCAGGAATGCAGCAAGAATCTAGAGAGAGATGCCACTGCTTTCCAAACAAAGTATGTTGTCCTATTGCTTTTTAGTGCATCATGCTGTTTAATCCTGATAGGTATAAAAAAAAAAGTTGCATTTTTTTTTTCTTTTTGTAATGAAAAAAACTTTCTAGTTTGTAGTATTGTAATGTACTTGCATTGTATTTCCCAGTTAAAAAAATAGTACATTTTAGATTTAGTTAATTTCAAGTTAGAGACATCTGTACAGTTTTGTTGTTTGAATAGACACACAAAAAGTACCATGGTAAAAATAAGAATCATATTTAGACATTATATT
Source organism: Xenops minutus (assembly GCA_035221455.1). NCBI lineage: Eukaryota > Metazoa > Chordata > Aves > Passeriformes > Furnariidae > Xenops > Xenops minutus. Next base: position 87,479,453 of record JAWWEE010000105.1, on the reverse strand, counting down.
TAGTGTAAATATTTTTACTTGAGAATAAATTATATTTTACATAATGCTTATTTTCTTTTAATTCTTCTCCTGGGTGTTGTACTGTATTTATTGAGTCATTTGCTTTTGTTAGGCTTTTGTGACAAAGACAGGAAACCAAACCAAATATATTTTAGATCTGCTTTATTGACTTTTTTATTTCTTTTAAAATCAGGGAGAATCAGGATTGCCAGGAGTATCTGGTTTGCCAGGCCAGAAAGGAGAAAAAGGAGAAAAGGTAAAATAGCAGTTGAATTTTCTCTTTCAAGTATTTATCTTTGTCTTATCTTTCTTAATTAAGAACTCTGTGTATTTTGTTATTCCTTAAAAGGAATTTCCCTGCACACAGGTCAGATCCTTTAACAGTCAGTGCCTGGTTCTGCATGTGGGCTTCCTGCCAGGTAGCTTACAGCTGCCTCACTTTGGGGTCACCTCATCAACTTTACAGAACACAGTTTACCTGCCTGGGGAGCACATGCCTACCCAGCCTTGTCAGTATGTCCTACTGCCCATTCCCCCTATCCAAAAATAAGAGAAGTTGTGTATGTAGTCTGACAAGAATTTTTCCATGTCATGTGTGTAGATCACTGCTGATGGATGGAACCCTGTGTGGTGGATTCATCTTTTCAGCCAGCAGTAGGAGTATGAATTCACTAATCTGACATCAGTGTATTCTTTGACAAGTCATACCTGAAATTCGTTAATTGCGAAGAGATGGGGACCTGACATTGGCAAGTGCCCACGAAAGGCCAGTCAGTGCTCCTTTATCTTGGGCCTATTGTGAATTTTTCTGTAAGGAACTGAGTTCAGGGAATGCACTGTGAGAGGAGGATACCTAGGATGTCCTACTTCACAGCACGCTGTTAAATATGTGATATGAAATAGTTTAAGACAGGCAGTGCTGTTCTAGGACTGCGGTACCTGGCGGAAAAGGGTCCAGTTATAAGAGGGCTCATCAACACAGTAGGTTGAAATCAAATAAGTTCCTTGACAGTATATTGCCTCTCCCACAGCTCATCTGCCCCAATACATATTTCACTTTTGATACAAGCTGTATCTTTAAGTGGAAAAAAAATCAATTGTGTTAGTTTCTATAGTCCAGATAGAATAGATTGCTGTTAATGCTCAGAATTAATCACAAACTTTTGCTGATTCTATATGCTTGCTGAGTGTACAGAACAATTGTCAGTTTTAGTGTTAGCCTATGTTACTATTGTGGGGAGTTTCCTAGCTTTTATTTTTGCAACTGTTTTTCTGCTCATGACCTGATCCATTTAGACTATTATTGCTACTAAGATGAGGAAGGAGACTTCACAAGTCTGATTTTTTTACCATTTAATCTCCCAGCCAATTAGAAATATTTACCATGCTAAGCATAGTGCCTCTAAATAAAGCATGTAGGTGCCTGTGGTCACCTCTGGTTCCGTTCTTCCATTCATTTCACAAAGAAATTTCCACTGGATGGATTCAAAAACCATCCAGAAGTCAATGAATCCTGCTTCATTTAGCAGTTTACACTGAGGATGGCATATGGACACTTATCAATGCCATTTCAAAAAATTGAATGAAACAGCAGGTTGAAGTCTGGAATAGTACAGTAAACACGTAGAAAGCTGCTTAATTTGAGCCTTCCTTATAACTGACCAGTGCTTTTTACTTCCTAGCTTTGCAGTGGGGTATTTTGTGTTATGAAGGGAAGGAGGTGGGGTGTAGAGGGAGAGCGCATTACTGCTGTGATGGACAAGGCTGGCTCACTGTTGACCTCTGGGAGCAAACAAATCCTATGTTGAATAGCGCCTACCATGATGGAGCTGAATGCAACATTCTCTGAGGTTTTAGTACCATTTTTCTTCCTCTCTACATTTGTGCAAGTTTTCAGTAACATTCAATGATGGCCTTGTTACAATAATTAGACCTGGAATGGCAGAAAGACTCCAGAACATTCCAGACATGCAGGATACGCAGCAGACATGATTTATTGTCAGATTATGCAAAGAAAACTATCAAATTCTTCTTGATGACTTCGGCCAGTCACAAAAAAAAAAGGGATTTCTGTAAACCGTGTGTGGTTTTTAAGCCTAAGTTTCCCCTTTTGCTTGTGCTCAGCTTCTCATTTTCTTTTACTTCCAAATTATATTGCTATAAGCATCCAACTAACTGTATTTAAATGTCCTTGCCATGGTAGCATCCAAGTGAAAATGTTGAATTTTTTTTTTTTTTACCTTCTTTCATAGGAAATTTGTGTTTGTTATTTCTTTTCCAACACAACTATACTTATCTTTTTATTTTACTTCATTTCATTCCTATTTTTCATCCATTGTAATTAATTGTATGACTGAATTTAAACATCTTTTTACTGCTATGGGACTGGCAAGAAAATCTCTACATGCACAAATTTGTGTTAGGCTATATTCAAACCCCTCAAAATTGCCCTCCTCTTCAGTCTACCACAGTTTTTCCATAAGGCCAAACTGTTCAGGAATATCTAAGCTATCACCAGTACAAAGTATGATACCTGTTAATTCTTTTTTTAGGTATTTTGAATATAATTATTAGCCTGTTTCCATGTCCACTTCATTCCTATACTCTTGGCTCATCTTACTGCTTCTGAACAGGTCTGAGCTCAAGTCCAAAATATATTGCAGGTCCAAATGAACTCAAGTGCCATATTTTCACTGGAACTATTCATGCAAATATTGATACATCTCTGGAAAACTGTCATCTAAATGCACAGGAGCATCACTGACCAAAATTATCCCATTTTTATCCCATTTGTGTGAATGACCTCCTTATTTATAAACCTGGCCTCACATTATGGCTTCATGAGGACAGTTCTTCACTCAAAAGTATTATCTCCAGTGTTTCAGGGGTTAAGTAGTTGGTTTCCTCTGTGGGATTTTATTTGGTGGGAGGTCAGCTCCTGCAACAAGGGACCACCTCCTGTTCTGTAATTTCTGACTAATTAAAACTGAAAACGTCACCAGGACCAACTTTGTTTGTTGCTTACTGATCTCTGCCCTTGAAACACAGTTTTGGACTGCTTGACAGCTTTTTCCCATTGGATGAAGGTTGAGAAGGAACAAGCGATCAAGAGTACAGTCTGGGCTCTCCCTGAATAATATCCTATGTTATTCTCATGGCAGCTTGATTCTTAGCACAGTCTGTTTCATAGGCTGCAGGTGGACACAAGTCAGGTGGAAGTCTCCTGTGATTTAAGACATTTTGATATCTGTGCTGTGGGGCTAGTTTCCCTCTTCTGCTGAGATGAGTGAGAAATTTACCATGTTTTCTGTCTTAGAAGACATTTCTACTACTTCAGCATGGTATATAGCTACTCCGAGTCTAACAAATATATTAGCTGTTAGCAAATGTATTTGGATAAAGGTGATGGTGAAGGTTCTCTTTTGTTCTCAATCCGTAGAAATTCTTCAGAAAGACAAAATGTGGATCACTGTAATTGGAATGATTACAAATGTACTGAATATATAAACTGATTGTCTTTCTCAAAGAGGCTAAAAAAGTACCCGTGTTTTCTATTCTTATTTCTTTTAAGCAAACTTAGCACTCATGAAAGATTTTAAGTTGAAATATTAACAGAATGAAATACTTTGATATAGTATTAAACCATTCCAAGATGTGTTAATAGGTCAATGGTTGATGCTGCAAGTGCAGTAGGGGAAAAAAAGCCAGAAGCAGAGTGCTTTCAAATATTAAAATGCCTGTCAAGGCACACCATAGAGAAATTTATTTCTATTCAGCTTTACTAATTTAAATTTTACATAAAGAAAAAGACATATAAAAGGCTATTTTAGGAGTGGTAGAGATATGTTCATGCAATATATTATTGCACTAGGAAAAGTTTTGTAATAAAGCAATAAGAAAAAAAATTCCTGAAGAAAATATGAGGTGTCTGACTGCTGTTTCTGCCTATTTTCCTTGCTGTGTTTCCTTTCCTGCTCCTCTGACTTTGCTCTTAAAACCCAGTCCCCCTGATTCCTCTTAAAGCATATCTATTGTATTGTTCCTTTCTGGTCCAGTTTTTGCTGCAGAGGTCCCTGATAGGGACCTAAAAGATGGAATGCATGGAAAAGGAAAAAAATGGGGCAAAATACGGCTGGTGTCAGTGATGACAAAGTCAGGAATTGTCAGTGTTGTAGTGAGCAGTGTATAAAATGTTGTAGTGAGCAGAAGAAAATGCTTCATGCTTATGAAGTATGAATTTATGACTAGTCTTACTTATGTTTTACCATGCAACAGTCCGAGTTATCACATTAAAAAGAAAAAATATTAGTAATGCATCTTAATTTTTCTTATAATAAATTCTGAAATGTATACTTCTTTTCTATGTTACTATATATGCCATTCCAATATTCATCTCAGTCCCGAGGATTGCAGCTTAAGTCCTCCAGAGGGAGGAGTAGAGATGGTGGCAGTGACTCCTCACCACTCTGAGTTTCTCAAAGTACTTGGGAGAATGTAACGCTTCATGGTGGGGCCACCTCAGAACTGAAGGTGGAGCAGAGGAGGCAGCAGCCACTGGCTCTGCAGGGGTTTGACCAGCAACACCCAGCTCAGGTCATGGCGAGGCTGAGCCCCTGCATCGGTGGGTCAGTGCACAGCTTGGGGTTCTTGCTGGGAGCAAGAACCTGTTGCTCCCACAGTACTAGGGAAACTCTGTGTGATGTTGCCTTTAGGATGAGTTTTCTTTCTCTTTGCATGTTCTCTGAATGTGAATTTATTTATTATTTCTTGATAATACACATTTTTTTACCTGGACATTTCTGATGATGTTGTGTCCTGGTTTTGGCTGGGACAGAGTTGATTTTCTTCCTAGTAGCCAGTATGAAGGCTGTGTTTTGGATTTGTGCTAGAAATAGGGTTGATAACACAAGGATGTTTTCATTATTGCTGGTCAGTGCTTGCACACTGTCAAGTCCTCTTCTGCTCCTCACCCCACCTGACCAGAGAGAGGGCTGGGGATGCACAAGGAGCAGGAAGGGGACACAGCTGGGCTAGGTGACTCCAATTGACCAAAGAGATATTCCATACCATATGGTGTCATACTCAGCATATATAGCTGGGGAAAGAAGGAGCAAGGGTGTGGGAGGTTCGGAGTGATGGTGTTTGTCTTCCCAAGTCACTACTATGTGTTATGGAGCCCTGCTTTCCTGGGGGTGGCTGAACACCTGCCTGCCCATGGAAATGGTGAATGAATTTCTTGTTTTGCTTTGCTTTTGTGCGTGCCTTTTGCTTTACCTGTCTTTATCTCAACCCACAAATTCTCTCACTTTCACTCTTCCGATTCTCTCCCCCATCTCATCAAGGGGGGTGGAAATGAGCAAGCTGCAATGCTGGACTGAGTTGCTGGCTGGGGTTAAACCATGACATAATGGCATACATAACTGTGATGACAACTGGGACAGGTAGTTTACTTAATCAAATCTTACCTAAACCAAACCTGATTAAGGTTAAGGAGTGTTTTGTTAACTGATGTATACTGCTCATGTTATCTAAACTAATATGTCCCCATTGTATACAAGAGAAGTGCTGCAATTCATTACGCTAGCAGTGTGTGCTCTAGGCCACGTTAATTTTATTCTCTTTATTAAGTGGATTTGCTTTTATCTTATTTTTAAAGTCATCATCTCTACCTGGTTAGTACAGAATCTTGCTAAGATCTTCATCCTCCCAAAATTCCTTATTCCTGTGTTTTCTGCATTAAATATTACTATGGCCAGTTAATCTCACAGCATATAATGTAAATATATTGTAAATAGACACACAATTTAAGAGGAAAAAATAGCATATTTCAATAAAATATGCTCTTTAAAGAATGATTCTTAGTTTTATATGAGGAAGGACTGTAATTTGTTAACTAATTATCAGTTTGTCATTCTTTCTATCACATTTGGCTTTTGGTTTTCTATCTTTTCTGTTCGTGACTGTTTTGTGTCTGCAATTAGGATATCATTTCTTGTTCTACAACAGGTGCATTCAATAAAGGCTGCAAGGTGCAAAGAGGTAAAGGTCAAGGCTTTTGAAACTTTCTGAGTGGCTCATGTGAAAAAATGATCATAAGTGTAATACTTCAGGCAGTCTCATATGTGCAAAATTGTTCCCACTTCAAATAGAAGACTGATTGGCGACTTTGGAAAGAAGCATGTTTGCTGTCTGCAAACTCTGTTTAAGAATTTAGATTGGCTTGGCTTTATGGAAAGTTAACAGAAGCATTTTTATTTTCTTTTTAATTTCATAACATGCTGAATTTCTGCACTGTCTGCTTATGATTTTATTGAAACAATTGTCAAAAATTAATAGCCATCCTATTGTTTGCATTAGGCCACAATCTTAAAATACGTGCTATGGCTTAAGAATTTTCTTCAATAAATACCTTGTGCTCCGTTGAAAAAGATTTTCCCTGGTACTCTTAGTAAATCCTAACAGTATATCCTCACAATTTTACCTTTGAATGCTGCTACACTGAGTGTACCTCACTGTACTACTAGTGTTCACCACCTTATGCAGCTTTTCTTCTGGCATCATATACTTCATAGGCTTCACTTTTGTGAAGGACTTTGATATCTGCAGAAGGAAAAGAAAATTACATTAAGGAAAAAAAGTTAAAATTGCATTTGTTGTGTTTTTGGTTTTAGTCTGTCATGCTGCCTAATTCTCTTAGAGGTCATACAACCAATATATGTAACCTTTACACTCATAAAAATGTGAAAAACTGCAACCTTTCAGCCTGTAGTTAATAAAATCACAATTAGAAGATAGAAGCATAGCTTGCAGATCTCATTTGCAGTGGAAAATAATTGTCTTCAAGGTGAGGAGTCTGCCTGCAGTTAGTGGAACAGAAGTGTAAACATACCTTGGTTAATTGACTAGTAAGTCATACAGGCTAAAGGCTTCCTGGCACGTAGCAGGCTGTGTAATTTTAGACTATACAGTGTATAAAAATACACTGCTGAACTTAAGGAAGTGGTTCTGATCCATTAAAATACTGGCAAGTGGATTAAGGGAACGGAGCATGCATGGATAAGTCATTCTGAGTGATTAGATAAAGTAACCAGGGGCCAGTCCTGCTTTATTTCTTGTAGTGCCAGTGGATCGATGCTATTCACAGGCACAGCATTTTGGCCTGTTTTTGAGACAGAGCAGTTTAATATCTTTGTCGATGATCTGGATGAGGGGATCAAGTGCATGCTCATTAAGTTCACAGATGACACTAAGCTGGGCAGTGTAATGAGGAGCAGCTGGTGGTCTTTAGCCTGGGGCAAAGGAGGCTCAGGGGAGACCTTGTCACTCTCCAGAACTACCTGAAAGGAGGTTGTGGCTGGGTGGGGATCAGCCACTTTTCCCGGGTAGTTAGTGATAGAGGAAATGGCCTCAAGCTGCACCACAGAAGGTTCAAGTTGGAGATCAGGAAGAATTTCTTCACTGAAAAGGTCAGGGAAATGATGGAGTCATCATCCCTGGAAGTGTTCAAGAAACAACTGGATGTGGCACTTAGAGCAATATTTTAGTTGATGTGATGGTGTTTGGTCAAAGGTTGGACTCAGCCTTGGAGGTTTTTTTCTGACTTTTTTTTATTCTGGAATATAAAAAATACTGTTTTTTTTTTTTCTATTTCTTGCCAATTTTACTGCTCCTTTCTTAATTCCAGAAAGGTTAATAATTTCTTTTCAGAACAATTATTATGTTTGCACTGGAAATTAAAGTTACTACAGTATTCTGTCTGTGAAGCTCTTCCAGATTTTTGGGAGGAGTTTATGCATTTATCCTTTTTTTTGTGTGTGTGTGTGTTTTGGGGTTTTTTTTTAAGCTTTAGAGCAGTGTTTGTTTTCTGATGCTGAGTTCTGGAATACCTAGCTGGTGTTATTGTATTATAACTATAGTAATTGAAATCTTTTTAAACGTGATAGAGAGACTTAGGTTGTAATTTAGGAAATAGTTACGCACTTCACATGAGAATGGTCTCATGCAAAATGCAGAAACAGTCATCCAGATAGGAAGCCATTCTGCTTGCTCTTGGGGAAGACATCAGACTGCTGGAATGTGGTAGAGTTGTACAGTTTCTAATGTTTCTTTTGTGAATTTTGGAACCACTACCAGTAGGATCCTGCTATTTAAAAAGTTATGCACTTTGTGAGTTTAAAGATCTCAGGCACTAACTCGTCAGCAGGGGCTTTTGGGTATACAGTTTTAGATTTGAGCTCCAAACCTAGGTTTGCAATCTACTTAAGGAAGCATTTATTTCTGTAAATATGTTTTTTCTGCTTCTTTGTGCCACCCTTTCTCTCAAAGAACAATTTGATAGTTACTCGTTTTCAAAACAGTGAAGGTTTTTTCATAAAGAATTGGATTACTCCAGAAAAGTCTGCAGCACTTTGTTTGCTAGGGAATGTTTTCTTTTTGATACAATTAGACACACCTGATGTTTTTGTTCTGTTTTTAAATGAAGACTATATAGTTTCAGTGCTTTTGTTGTATTCCTCTAGCATCTAAACAATTTTTATGTTAAGTTTTATAAACCTTATATTTGACATTATTACAAAAAATTTATCTGTTTGATGTTTTGTTACATCATTTTTAAGACTTATGGTCCCATTTTCAGTTGCTGGCATCTTCCATAACTTTCCTGATCAGCTGATCATTTGTCTCTTAAAACTAAAATTGTGTTATAGATTGCATATGGTTTTGGGTTTTGTTTCTCTGAGGGGGCAAAAGGGAGAAAGAGAGGAACTGAGTTTAGATAATGTCTTTTAAAAATATTATGGGTATGTGAATTTAAGCAAACCATATTACATGTTGAACTCTCTCAGTGTAGAACACAGTCTAGCTATTGAAAATGGGCCCTTTTAGTTTCACTCTGGTGTTGCAATGAATTCCTTTAAAATCAGCAGACCTGCTTTTATGGAAATGTGAATGTGAAAGTATTTGTCAGATGAAGGTCTTAATTGACATTATAGGTACATTAGAATGTATTTGTTTTGTCTGATTTTAATGTTACATGTAAGGCACCCTCCTCCACTTGCATTACTGAGCAAAAAAGCAGGTGCAAGATGCTTTTCTGTTGAGTCTAACATGACCTGGGTAGTTGTTAACCTCAAAAGTCTGTAGAAGTTCTAACTGATTAATTTGTTTTGTAGGGTGAAATGGGTGTGAAAGGACCGGATGGTGTTGCTGGTCTGCCTGGTGAAAAGGTATGTTGATATGTAATTTAACTAGCAGGAAGTGTTCATGATGTCAGTGGATTATCTGTAATTATGTATAGAAATAGGAGGATAGAACATTTCTGTTAGAAAATGAACTTCTTACCTGCCATGTTTTTGTAGTACACTGAAAAAGCCACTTGGATCAACAGTATTCTCTGCAGATGTGCTTGTTTGGTGAGGGTTCTTTTCTAGAAGCGAGGGTTATACAGAACTAAAGGAACTACTTGTTTCACTGCCAGGTTTGTGGTTTGCAAGCCTAGATAAGAGCTCTTGTGCACTCAGCAGTCTGTTTGGTAAAACTTGAGATAAACACCACTAACCTCTTAAGCAAAGACTTGGAATAGCCATGGCTAAGAAGGCATGCCAGCTTACCTCTGTATTTGAGGGGTTAGGTCTCATTCATTTCAGAGTATTAGTGGGCAGTTTAAGACAGTTGTATGCATTTAGTGGGTTCAGTGCCAAGTACCTGTATTAGAGGAAGTCTGTAAGTCTAACATCCAGCAACTTCAATATGGACGACAGCCACTGTAGCACTGAGGAAACAGCTTGTTGCTGGAGTTTCTAATCTTTTAGTATTTTGTGAATTTATTTTTTTTTTCTATTCAATGGGAACAGTTGAAATAGCAGTGGCTTTTCTGCATATATGTGGAAGACAGTTTATACAGAAATGAATGAAACTCTCTAGGTACGTGTGTTAGTGCTGATTTTTTTTTAAAACTTTTAAAAAATTTATTTCAGTGTTATATTTAGTGTCACAATTTAAGTCTTCAACCCTCAATTCTGTCAATTTAGGGTTTTTTTCCTGTACTTCCAGTTACTGTTCTTTCAGTACCATGAAACAGTATGCCTTTTAAAAGCAGCTGTTGCTGTGAGAGGCTCAGAATTTTAATATTGAGCTTTATTGATTGACATGATGCTCTCATACGTATGCAGTGTTCTAGTAATGGCAGACGATTTGGTTTATTTTGTAGTTATCCAGATTTCCAAGTACTGAGAGAAGCAGAGTTTCACATCATCAGGTTTAAAATCTGTGATTTATAGGACATAAAATTATAAAACTGTCTTTTATTTTTACCTACTATTTATGTCTCAAATTGTGTTTTTTTGAAAGTGGGAGGTAGATACATAATATAACTAAAGATACGAGTTTAAATCAAGATATTTGCTGCTGATATTAAGTTTATATGTGGTAGAAAGATGGAGGGCAGGCTGCAAAGACATTCAAAGGACTTTGCAATATTGAGGGACAGAATTCTAAAACTCAGAAAAAGTGATAACCAAGTGATACAGATGAAGAGGAAAGCAAAGGAAACATTATGCATTTTATGGTAAACTGGATAAGCCATTACTGTTCAGGAACATGATCTTTGAATTACAGATCAATGAAAACATGGACTCATTGTTTAGTGCTATTCAAATAAATAAACAGAATTTAGGAATTATTAGGAAGAGAAGAGGGAGCAAGGCAAAAGCCTCTTAATATCACCATTATTATTGAATCTCTATTGTGCTGCAACTTGAACGATGTATACAATTCTGATTTTCACGTCTCAATGTGAAAAGATTCTGAAGAGGTGTCAAGAGTGATCCAAGAGCATTGGGCATCTTTCAGTTAAGGTGTGACAATGTGGACTTCAATCTGAAAAACTAAATAAAAGAGGTCCTGTTCTGTGCTCTATACAGTAATGAACTGAGCAGAAAATATTAATAAGGATTATTTATTTATTTTACTTTTCAGTGTGTGAACTAGAGCATAAAACCTATCTGATAGCAAATGCAAAAAGGAGAGAAAGGGCTCATTTTTCCTGTTACATTATTACGGTCTGCACAGTGCCACTTAAAAAATCTTCAAATGTATTAGAAAACTGAGGGAGTAAAATCCATGGAGTGTGTTAGGCTGCTTGTCTGAAAACATTTTTGCTCTGAGACACTGAAGTCTGGGAAACCCACTGGAGAAGTCTTTATGGCTACCCTGTTGTTATACTTTTCTGTAGACATCTGTTCTTTCCACAACTGTAGTCACATAACTGACTTTAGAAGCCTTTGTTTTGATCCAGCTAGACAGTGTTTTACTTTACTGTGCCCCTAGATGTGAATTAATGGAAAGAGTTGTTTGTAAAGCATTGTAGATTGATTGAGATTGATCTAGAATGAAGCTGGGTTTTCCCTTGGCTCTTTCTGTAGCTCCTACACTGATGTTATCCTGCTTTAAAATTACCAGGCTATGGTACTTTTCCAGTACCAGTTATTATTACAGTTTCCATGGTTAATACTGTTTGAGGGTTTTTTTGATTGTTTTTTTTTTCGTTTGTTTGTGTTTTTGTTTGTGTTTTGTTTGTTTTTTTTGTTGTTGTTTTTTGGTTTTTGTTGTATTTTTTTAATTATTATTTTATTGTCATTGTGGGTTTTGGGTTTTTTTTTGCTAAGTGCCTTGCACATTCATTGTCAGGCCAAATCCCAAAGCTCCTGTTAGTTTACATAAGGTTCAACAGTCAGATCATACTTAATATCAAGATATACTTTTCCTGAACATTACAACTTTTTTTAATTCAGGCTACATTAAAAACCATACCATTTTTGCAAATTAAAAATTAACTACTGTGAAATCTAAAACTGTCAAAACCAAAAACTTTTAAAATGAAAAAGGCAATCAAAATATTTTGTACATGCATAGCTAGATGAGGAGATCCAGCTACCCAGCCTCTGCTAGCTGGAGTTGTCATGTCTATGCAGAGTAGTGCAATGTTGTGTTCAATTATTAGCTTGTTTCTCAAAGCAGAATGACTGTTTCCTTCTTGCTGTGAAAGGTGTTAAAATGCTCTGCCTCTCAGCTGATGCATCAAGAATTATATAAATTTGTGGAGTCTTTAATTTTTGTGCTCCTTTAAGTGTGGTGTTCTGGATGCTGACATTGTACCTACTCAAAGACAACTGAATGTAGAGGAACAGCACCAGTCTGAGTTAAATAAGCATTTGGAAAATGCTCTCAGGCATGTGGTGTGATTCTTGGGGTGTCCTGAGTGAGGCCAGTTGGAATCAATGATCCTGATGGGTCCCCTCTGACTCAGCATATTCCATGATTCTATCATAAAAATACTCTTAGCACTCTTGTATGCAAAGGCATCTCCTATATTTCAGGACATTGAGGTAAAGACTGTGCAGTGCTGGGAGAGCATTCTCAGGACCTAATGCTGTTTGTTTATCCTCTTAAAGCCTTCACTGTGCTTTATCTTTTGTTGGAGATAGTATAATTTCTTGGTAGAGCTATTTTTATGCTTTTCTGCACCATGTTTTTCTGAGATTTTTGCAGTCACTACGTGGAAACAGGAAGTAGAAAAAAGAAATTATATATATATTTTTTTTTAATGTACGTGCAGTTTGAGGCGTTAAAGAACAGAGGTGCTCTTTCTAATACACCCAAAAACTATCCATTGCAGTACTTCATCCTCATACTTCTTTCCTCGTGGAAAGATTCAGAGAATAAACAAGCAACATATTTTACTCAGGTTTTTATGCGTAAGCAACAATATACACTCATTTGTATGTTTACCTTAGTATGAGATAAAGTGGGCTATTGGAAGGCCTGTTTCTTTAGGCTGATTATCTCAAACATACCTAACATTGTAGTAAAAAACACTGTAGTGAGAAACTACTATGCAATAGACTTTATTATTTGAGAAAATCTTAACAGGAGAATCTCCCAGAACAATGCTCGATGCTCGTATACTTAATTTTCAACATCTGTGTAAATGGTGAGACATCTGTATGTTATCTTCATCTATGGCCTCATCTTTCAAGGATCTAAAGTGTGAAAATTGTTCAGTCTGTCTTCAAATATGACACTTGGGCTTCTGTCACTTGTAAGGCATACATAATTTCCCATTCACTAAATGCTGCAGTGGTTTTGCGACAGTCGACTGGTTAATAGGTGCACAGGTAAGTGGTGTCGACTTCTAAGAGGTTCTTTGAGAGGTTGGATCTGCTGAGGACTAATATGGTGAACAGAGTTTGTCTTGATAGCTCTAGGGTGCCATAAGAATAGCCTTAACACCCTAAAGAAAACAGAGTGTTTAGGCCACAGTTCTGCTGTTTTGCTGATTTTTCTAATGCAGTTCTTGTAAGCTGACAAATTAAAAAATGATGTTTCTATTGACTGCCAACACACCACAAGGTGCTTGTTGTTTCATCTGCCTTCAGATCAAAAGGAGGCAAAAACCTAATGCAGTCCCTGGGAGCCCTACCTCAGGCCCCCAAAGACACAGCAGAGTAGATAGTAGGCATCATTACGTACGTGACTGTCTATTTGGTATCCACCAACCTATTTCCTTCATCCCTATCCCTTTTTCAGGGAACTGTCTTGAAAGATTTTTCTTTTAAACAGTAAAACCTACTTAGGGCAACAGAACAAATTCTTGAGAGTATCAGAGAAGATAGTCCTGAGGTGTTCCTTGATAGTTCTCAAAAATAAGAGGGTAGTAGTTTTCCCCTGGAAGGAAACTTGCTTCATTTGTAGGCTACCAGAATAGATTGAATACAATGGCATGATACTTTTCCTGCAATTAGGACTGATTTGTAGCTCAGCGTTCTGGGACCACTTCAAAATAGCTGTCAAATCATGATAACAGGAGAACTGGAATGTTGTGGTCAATCCCTATGCGTGTGAGACCCTGTGCCTTGGCCTTCTGGAGATGTTCAGTATAGGGAGTGACAATAGAAGAAACATGTCAAGGGAAGCACTGTGTTAGCCTACTTTTTGGCAATTAGCAAGTGAAATGGTCTCTGTATGCACTTCTGAAGCCATTTACTATAATTGGATTGTGCTGGTTATGGCCTGAGACATTAAATCTGTCCCTGAAGTGGAGGTCTGTGGTGACTGGACTGTATGATGACAGTCACTTATCTGTTGCAGATCAGGCTTCACAAGTTAAGCAACCCTGATCTAGCAGTTAGACTAACCTCATTATGGCAACAAGAACTGGTTGCTCTGCCATTAAGAATGGTCTTCACCTACCACTGCTCTGTGTAGGGTCACATCACAAGCATAACCTGAGCAAGATTAATATACTGCTGTAAAGAATTTCTATTAAAAAAGTTTAATTATTTTCTAGTGTTCCTGTCATACTGAAATGGTGAGAGGACTTTCCTGTTGGTGAGACTGACAGGCTCTCCCTGCCTGAAGTCACACTGTCATATTACTTCCATACAGGCTGCATGTGTGCAAGTCCTTTCCATAGCACCCACTGGGGGACTGATGCAGATGGTCAACTTCGCTGGTACACATTTTGTATTGGGACTCTTCATAAAGCAAAATGGTTTTAAGGGGAATGATTTTAAGCTGAAATAAAAGACTTCTAAATTACATGTTAGAAATTCTTTACTCAGAGGGTGGTGAGGCACTGGAACAGGTTGCCCAGAGTAGTTATAGATGCCCTATCCCTGGAATTTTTCAAGACTGGGTTGGATGGGGCCCTGAGCAATCTGGTCTAGTAGGTGGCAGAGGGGTAGTAGGACCTAGATGATGTTTAATATCTGTTTCAATCCAAGCCTTTATATGATTCTATTATCTTGCTTTCATAATATATTTCTAGGCCTTCCAAAGAGTCTTACAAATAGTCTAGCTTAAGGAGGTATACAGTATGAATCATGATTAGAAGATTAAGTGTTCAAGCCTTTAAAATGTGTTCTTAGACATTTTCTGAGGATAACTGGGGGGGGGGCGGAACACTCACGAACCATCAGATCTCTCTCTTCTTATTTACAGAGAACTTATTCTGAAATTTCCTTTCTGAGCTTTTTGTAAACTTGAACAAGCTGGTTTTGATTTGCCTCTGTATAGTGGAGATTTTTCTTTTTCCTGCCCTTTTTTATGTCACTCAGACAAATAACTCAAGTCCTTTCCTTCTCTTTGCTTCTGGGTCTATAAAGCAATGGCAATGAAGATCCAAATTGGAAGTCTATGTCTTGGATGCTAGGTGATGGAGTCTTGTTTGAGTTATGGAGTTATTTTTTTGCTGGTCTGTGATGACTTGACAGTGAAGGTGAACCTCTCAACTGTTTTGGCGTATGCATTTTAGGGGGTGGAACATCTCTGTGTACTTGAAAAAATTTAGCAAGAGTTCCTGGTTCTGAGAGATAGGTTACTACCTGTGGCATGTACTTTGATACAAAGCCCCCTGGGGAGTTGTGAACCTTATTGCTCTCTCCAAGTATGTGTAAGGAGGTTGTAGCAAGGTGGGCTTTGGTCTCTTCTCCCATGTAACAAGTGACAGGAGAAGAGGAAATAGCCTCAAGTTGCACCAGGGATTAGACTGGATATTAGGAAAAATTTCTTCATCAAAAGGGTTACCAGGCATTGGAACAGGCTGCCCAGGGAAGTGGCTGAGTCATCATGCCTTGGAGTATTCAAAAAATATGGCATCTGGTGACAAGGTTTAGTGGTGAACATGGCAATGTTATGTTAAAGGTTGGATTTGATTCTAGAGGTCTTTTCCAACCTTAATGATTTTATGGCTTTTGTGTGTTATGAGTCCTGCTAGCCAAAAAGGTCTTATGCTTCTGAGAATGTGCTGGTGGCAGTAAGGCTCAGTGGACTCAAGCTGCTGAAGGTGAGTTATTTGCTCTGCTCTTGGCCTTTCCATACTTGTCTTTTTTTTTTCTATTATGAAAATATTTTTTCTTCTTTATCAGTGACTGCATTCTGAAAAATAAAACTGATATAGACAGAAATATAATTCAGAAAATTTGAAACACAACAAATTTACCTGGTTTTGTCCATTCCCCTTTATCCAAATCTCCATAGTAATTGCTTTCGTATGATTCATAGTATGTAATTCATAGTGATGGAGATGATGCATCTAAGTTGCCTAAACTACATTTTGTGAAATACTTGTGACAACATTCAATTTGACTACTTCATGTTCAAATGGCTTAACATTACTGTTTAAGTCTTTTGCACTAATTTTTTGAAATCTAGATTATGAGCAGACATCATAAAATATTAATTATATTGATTAAGCTTTGTAAAACATCTGGTTTTGCACAGTAAACCTGAAGCAGTGAGATATCCAGTATGCTGTACATTTGCTACAGCACTGTATGGATGCTCCTGCAGTGTATTAATAAAATAAACAGTTTAGGCTGAAAAGAGAAAGAAATGCTTGAGTGAATAAAGTGTTTATCACTGCATATCTTAGATTTGTATTCAAAGTCAGATCAGGGAAAAAGACGAGAGTACATTTCAAGAGCTCTACCCACTGTATGAGTGCTGTTAGTACTTCGAGTCATGAAAATGAGATCAGGTTTACATGAAACTATGCAGCATGTATCTGTAAAAGGATTATTCCTGCTTTTTTTTCAAATGTGTAAATTTGTGATGATGGCCCAACAAAAACTACATGAACTCATATTTTGTGAACTAGAAGAAAACAGAACTAGAATAAATAATGCTGTTTGTGGTGGTGTCTTTTCTCACTTCACTATGTGCTATGGTTACCTGTAACTTCACTTTTCTCAAGTCCAATATCACTGTGCTGGCTTCAGTTTTAACTGTTTCTGAAACCTGATACTGATGATTTTATTCCTGATAAATTTGATTATCCTTTTGTTATAGGGTTCTCTTTATATTTGGTACAGGTAAGGAAGTGATTAGTAAAAGGCTTCTCAAAATGTGATATAGATACCATTTATGGTATGAATGCTGCATCAAAATAGCATGATAACACTTCCTGAGCAGTCTACTTAGCATTGCCTGGTGGGAAGAGCTTTCTTTTCATCATCGTACCTGAGAAAATGAGTTTGAAAACTGCTGCATTATAAGATTATTTTTTAAGAAGGAATTTCATTCAAAAGCTCAGTATAAAACATGCCTTTGAAATGTCCAGTGCTTTCTTTTCCAGCCTAGTTTAAATATATATACATGAATTTAAAATTTTCGGGAAAAAATTCCAAAACCTCAACATGCTAGTGTTGCATCTGACTTTAAATTGCTTTCAGATATGCTTTTGATACACAACTCCCTACTGAGTTCCTTCAGGGCCAGCTATGTCATGAAGTCCACAACATGAAACTTTTTAAATGTACATACAAATCAAAACATGTAATTGTGAAGATCCTTGTGACCAGTGACCTGCTTTCCCCATTGCTCCAGCTGGACCCATGGACATTCTGTCTAGAATTTTCCAAGGTGTATTTGACTTGGCAGAAGAGCCATGGATATGTGGCCTGTTATGCCAGTTCAGCATATGCTTCTGGAGCATTAATAACTCATGTAAATATGCAAATCTGAGGAGACACTGGTGTTGAGTAGTCTTGGTAATGCCGTCTTTTCCTTGCAGCTGTCTCGAAAAATCTCTGGACACATTGCCTTTCATATGTCATGTGTGTACAGATCCTTGACAGGGGTCAGGATATTTCCGAAGTAGCTCACCAGCATCTTTGAGAAAACTTCCAAAAATGCATGTGGAGCTCTGTATAGGTACTGCTTAAAGCCATCATACTCAGTTTGTCGGTCTTTTATTCAGTGCCATCCAATTTCTGAGTTCCTGTTATTGCTAACCAGTTAAATTTCAATATTTTTAGATCAGGTATGGACATATGTTGTGTTAGTTATGCAACTTTAAAAAAAAAATCTTTGTGCTGCTTTATTCTGGAGTCAAAAGAGTATAGTCAGTAATAAAGAAAAAGTATTTGACATCAGAAAGCTTTTCAAAGTACTCTGACTTACAGTTGTGATCTCTTGGAATATAAAGCCAAAATAACATTTTAATAGGAAATAATACAATCCAAATACATTTTTTAAAACTAGAGTTTCTTTTTTATGGGTAAACAATTAAATAAATGAGCATCAAAAAAAAAAAAAAGACAATGGTTTTCCAGTTGGAAACTTTATTACCCCCAAGTTTAAAGCCTTGACCTTGAGAATTGCTGGCTATTTGAAACCAGGCAGTTGAACAACATCTATTTCAGCAATAAACTTGTTACAAGTTTTGTATTCTTTTTGTGTTTGCAGTGATATCTTTGTGTATCATTAATATATATCTGATTTTAAGAGATGGATGAATATGAAAATAGTAGGTCTTCATAGATTTCTGGTGTATAAATATGCATTCTAAGGTATCTTACTGGAAAAATACAATTTAGACCACTATGTTTTCCAGGACTTGTTTCGTTACTTCAGCACGTATAGTTCTTTCCTTCTCTCTCCTTAGTGTTACAGGAAAGTGTTTTGAATAGCCTTTGATCATAAATTTGATTCCAGAGAGCTGTCTGCTGTGCTGACTTATTTTTGCCTTATTAGGTGATTTTTGCAGTTCACAACTCCAGGAACTGTTGAGCTCCTTGCTTTTTCAATTCCTAGAGTTAAACAACAGCAGTTCAGTTCAGTTCTTGATAGAAAGCTCCATGGAATCAAATTACCTTGCATGCAGTGACACTGTGTGTGTTGTTTCCATGCTGGAGGGAATGGTGGTAGTGACTGCTGTAGGTGTTGATGAGCAGAGACTTTAAGTTAAAGAATCATTGCTTTTTGAGGAAAAAAAAAAGGTATGCTTCACTCCCATCTGAGGAAAGAAATGGCATTGTCTTCTGTCCTCTTGTGGGTTCCCTTAAAATCAGATTAGTATGTCTCAGCAGAACAAAAGTGCAAACGTGTTTTGGAAGCCAGACATTAGTTCTTGTATTGCTTGGCATCAAAGCCGTGGGCTCCTTCAGGCAAGTGACACTGATGAGATAAGAGTGGGAGTGGAAGGGTATATCTGCCCTCTGGTATTTGCATTGGAACTGTAATAACCAGCAGAACGTGGCAGGTCATGGGGGCCTGGAGTGCAGCAGTGCCTTTGTGATGAGGTGTGGCCAAAGCAACCAGAGGTCACCATCCATTTTATAGGGGTCTGGGCTGCTGGGAGCAAAGCGGAGCATGGCATACTGCCATGCAGGGCAGGCTTTTGTTAGTGGGTTATGTAATGTGGAAGTAAAATATAATGCGGTTGTTAAATAATGCAGTCATTAAATGTAGCTCTTTGTTCCTTAATCAGAGATTCATGAATACTCTAGCTGTGAGCCTGCCTGGCTCTGGGATTCTTAGCTGTGTTTGAAAAGCCTCAGTTGGGACCTTAGAGACTTTGAAAGGGCAAGGGGACACTTGAGGATTCTTCTTCAATTGTTCATAAATTATATTTATTGGACTCTTTCTGGAAGCTTTCTGTGGCACATAGATTCTAGCTTTGTAGGGTTTTTTTCTCCTTCAGTTGTGGGGTATAGAGACTATATGTTTTGAAACTGATATTCTGAACTTTCCACATCTTATCAGAAAGTAGAGCTTTAAGAAAAATATCCATTATTGCAAGATTTAGCATTGTAAAAGTTGGCAGCAGTGTGTTGCAGGAAATGGACTAATTGGGGAGGAAGGAACTTTCTCACTGTACTGCTCATTGTACAGCTTGTCTGACACATTTTGCTTAGTTTTGCTTGTTTTCTTTTGAAGCATTAGATATCCGACTTCACAGAATACTAGATTTTGGGTCTGATGAATCATTATCTGTATTAGGATAATTACGTGTAACTTATTGTACTTTATTTAAATTATATATGAGTCTTTTCTCACTGGACAATAACTCCTATTATAAGTAACACATTAGATTTTTTTCCAAAAAAATTTGTTTCATATAGTAGAAAATTCATACATGGTACAAATTGTATACAGAGGTTATTGATAATGCTGTTAGCTGCTGTGATTTGTGATCTCCTAACTCTCCTTTGTCCTTTTTTTTTGGTGGGTGAGTTGGATTATGAATATTTAAATAACTGCAGCTCAGATGTGCTTTTTGAATGGCAATGAATATACTTCCCCCCCCCCCAAAAAAAAAAAAAAAACCTTAAAATTGTAACATAGGTCTTATATTCCAAATTTTGTGTAAATTGCTTTTTTAAATTCATACATTGAGTTGTTGGAAATAAAAACTCCATTTTATTACTACAGTAAAATCATTCATAGGTAGAGCAAACAGAATGTATTTCATTTTTTAATTCCTGTTGCTAGCCAGTATTTATAAACACCTAAAATCCATACTGCATGTTTCAAGTCTGAACCGATTAAGTCAATGTGACATGCTGAGACTGGGCCAAGTCTTGTCTAATCAGTAGTCAGCACTGCTGCTCTGGCATGAGGCTCCCAAAAATAGAAACACAAGAAGTCAACCAAGTAAGTGGAAGGGCACTAAAAGAAAAAGTGCTGCTAATTCCTCTGTTGACTTTCTGTCTAATGGATTCTTGTTCCCAGGCCACACTGAGTAAAGCAACTGGCACGGGGTATGTTCCTGCAGATGGCTCAGCAGTGACACACGTGGCCCAACTGGTTGACAGGTGTTTGATTTGTGTTTAACAAGTACCTCATACAAGCCAGATTTCTTTTTTTTTTTTCTGTGCAGATACCAAGAAGCTAGTCAGCTGATGCTTTTCTTCAGAATTAACACCCCTTTCACTATGCTTCATTTCTGTTGTGAATGACAGTTCTTCAATTGTCCCATACAAATGAAGATAACATTATTTTAGGTTGTTATAAGAAAGACGCTGAACAGGAGAAATTAATTCCTAGTTAACTTCATTTAATAATTGTAACCTGTTACCTTCTTCTAGCTATTGACAATATAATCTCAAGAAATACTTATTTAGCTGTCCACTTTGCAGAATGAAAAGTCACTTAAGAAGTGTGCATGGAAGGAGAATGCCTGACTTCTAGGGTTTGGCTGTTATACTCCATGTTAGTGAGTCTTCATATAAGAAAGTCTTGGGACCTTCTTGTACACAAGCCTAAAAGAAAAGAAATTCCCTGTCCAGTGGATCATATGGTATTGATAGAGGTGCACCCAAGCCCATGAGAGAAGAGCAAAGGTGGGAAAACTGTTTAACAGACAAGAATTATGTACAATGTGATGCTATTCCTTAATGAATTTTGAAGCTTTGTTATAAGCTATATAGTAACACCCTGCATAATTGGAGAAAGGTTGTCTCAATGGCAGTCTGGAGGGGGAGGTGGGTCCTGGTTTTGTTTTAATGAATGGAGGATACTATGATCTTTGTGGCATTTATTAGTCAGTGCTAGGATAGCAGCTCTGCTGTGAAGGGCAGCAATGAAAACAGTAGAGCATCAGGATGTTTTGCCAATCATCTTTCATTAATGAGAACCTTAGCCAGTAGGATGTGTAATATATCAGTGGCTGTGGTGAGTTTGTCTTCCCCACCCTATTTCCCCATACTTTGGTCTGAGAATTTTTATTTTCTGGTGTCAAATCCATGGGGGTAAGACTTTAGGAACTGTTAGCAAAAATGCATGTCTCTTTGCAGTGACAGGGTGGTAAGGTCAGTGTTGTCCAATAGCCAGAAGAAATACCACCCTGTAGAATATACTGGCAGGACTTCTGCTGAACTGCAGAAGAATGATAAAGGAATGCAGCTGGAGAAATGGGTGTCAGAATAGTGTTTATTCTCTAAATAAACATTGGACTTTAGTGAGAGAATGATTAAAAACTCACACAAAGAGCCTATGTCCCTCAGATAGAGGAGTAGCTTCTTTGTGTCACTCATCCCAGGTGTGCTATACAGAGTAGGCTAATAAGCCTCAAAGAAGTTAAGAAATGGGCTTGAAAGGGAATGTTGCAACCCTACTAGGCTGAGTTGTCACTGTTCCCCACAAAGATGCTCAGAATCTATAGAAATGGAGACTTATCTTTAGGGTGTAGTTCCAGGGCTCCTGTGCTGACAGTAGATCAACTGATCCCAGATTCTCAGATGTCTAGGTGAGTTGGAGTGCTAGATAGGTGGTCAGTATATCCTCTTAATCTGTCTCCAAAATGCATTAAATATCAGAAGGCACTGTTCTTGAAGTGGTATGTTTCTTGGGAAAGTCTTAAACATCCATATGTAAATGGAGGCATGGAAACCGTATCTTGAACTGTTTTATTTGTTGATAGTTGATAGGTTTGCAGCTACACAAGCACACCAATATGGTATTTCAAAAAACATATTGATATGAGTTAATTCCTAGATTAGAAATTCAGGTCTAAATGCAGTCTATTTATTTCCGATTCACCTTAAAAATTTTTTTTTTCCTAGTGCCTTTTTTTTTTTTTTGCATCTGTTGGTTAGGCATTAAAGTTAACAGTATTTAATGGTCTGTGGGACAGATATTTTTTTAGTGTAAACTCACATTTGTACCAGCTGAGAATCTACCTTCTGAATCTTCAGGTTATGGATATGGATAGTGATGACAGTGATGATAATAGTAATAGTTCTCTAGTAAAGAATAGCCTCTGGCATTTAAGAGGTTGACCAATGTTGTTTACATTCCTAATATAAACTTGGCGTTCCAACTATTATGATGAGTATAATGGTCATAACATATGATATTATTTTTGAAAGATGTCAGCAATACATGCATATTGAATAATGCTCTTTAGCATTATTGCATTTCAAATATTATTTGGGCAAGGCCAGTTAGATTAATTGCCAATTTTGTTGAGACTTTAATAGGATTTAGATTTGCTTTAACTCCATGTTATGACTGGACTAACAATAAATCAATAGACGATATGTAAGTCAGGCAATTTTCCTTTTGACAGATCTACTGTAAGGGAAAAAGCATAGTTGCAATGAATATCAGTTGTCCATGAGTATAAGAGCACTTCAGTTTTTTTTCTACCGTCTTGCTTCAGATGCAAGAAAAATCCAACCGGCTAGATTTATTTTTCTAAACTGTTCTAATAATGTCTAAATAAGACATTTTGAATCTTTCAGCCAGAAGCATATTTGCCTATTCTCAGTACTCTACAGGAAGTATCCTCGTGGGTTTTGTTTGTGTTTTCTTTATGCTCTGCATGTGAGGTTGTAGGTGAGCTGAACTGGATTGATATCAAGCCCATGTTCAGTTTGTGTCTGCACTACATTTTTGAGTTGTCACCTCTTCAAGGACATGGAGTAGCAATGAATACCTCTTGTATTTGCCAAATGCAGAAAGAAGACCTACTGAGAGATGCTCTGCTTCTGCTGGTACTTTTTTGATGGCATAAAACCCAGTCCTTGATGCACATTACAAAGACTACAGTCACTTTATTACCAAAGAAAAATGGAGGGGAAAAAAAAAAAAAGGCAGTGTACCAGCCTGTAGTTATGCACGAAAAGAAATGGAATGATCTTTTTATCTTTGTTTTTTCCAGAACAACTTCTCTGACTTCTTATGTTGGGCAAAAATAATTTGTGTGTGGTGGGAAAATAGGAACAGAGTTTTCACTTATGTACTTTATTTGTTACATATATGTGTATATATTTGAATTTAGAAATTATGTGAGTTGCATGCTTTTTAAGACCTGCTAATAGCACAAAAAGGGAAACTGCCAACAAAAGATAGTCTGGAGTAAGGAGCCCTGTGGCCATGTTCTTTGATGCTCTGAGCTGCTTCTGGCTGCGGATTCATTAGTCTTCATGCAAAGCACTGAAGCCTAGATTTTCAAGTGTCATTTAATTTGGGCTGTATTAACATCTAATTGACTGAATGGATAGGCAAGTCAGTTTTGTCCCAAAGATGGGTAGTGAGAAGGGATGGAAATGAGGAAAGATTGATGCCTCTTGAGCTCAGTGTATGTTATACTATGCAAATGAGATTAGTAGAGTTATTGTCATTTGCCTTTCTCTTGAGTAGCTACTTAAAAAAGCCACAGGAGCTCTGATCATGAGTCCTCTGACTAGCCCTGACCCCCCTCAGCTAAACCACGGTGTACCTGCTCTTCTGGAGCTGCTGTGGATGTGGGACAGAGCAAAGGAAACAATTTACCTGTCACAAGCTCTTCATCAGGTTATTTAAGGGAGGATCTTATTCTTACTCATGTGGATCAAGTTTGCATCAAGGATGGCACTGATCAAGTACTCAGCAAGTGCTGGTAGTCAGCAGCAACCAAGAGGGAACAAAATTATGAGTAGATGAAACCAAAATGTCATATTGGTTAGCAGAAACCTTCTGACATGACTAATCCAGGAAATTCATGGGTCAAGTTTTAATAAATATCATCTGAATATATTTTTATGTAACTCATATTCTATCAGGTGATCCTAACCATTAACAGGAACCTGCTTAAAGAAACAAGGAAATACTCCAGTAGGCTAAGGAAGGTGTCATATAATGGACTATAATTGGTGTGAGATTTCTATTTGTTAAAGGCAAAGCTCTGCCCCCACTGGTGGATCTGGAGTAGCTTGGTACGTGCTCCTCGGGGGAAGATGCTGCTTGAGCCCTCTGACAGTACGTTGTTGAACATTCCGCTCCATTTCTGCAATGCTAAAAATAGTTGTCCTCCTTTTAAAACACCGGGCTATTAGATTATTCCAAGGGTCTGGCATACTTAAGCTAATGGAAGGCACATATCCATAAATTATCAAAACAGTAAGTAGTGTTTGACCGTGCTGATTTTACTTCTATTAAGACGAGTTTCCTTGTTAGTAACCCTGGAATACCAAGCTTGTTCTGTAAATCAAGCTCCTGGAAGTGCCCCAGTAAATTTAAAAATAAAAGGAAAAATGTTTGGTTTTCATATTGAGACTAGAGAAGCATCTGACTGCTTCTTGGTGGCTTTGCTTTTAATTTTGAAGAGTTATGTCTGAAAAATGCTTAAAGCATTTTACAATTATTGTTTCTTTTTCCCAGCCTTGAAAAGCTTCTCATCAAGTTCCAGCATGTTTGCCATCATAAATCTTGTTAATGCTTAAAATAGTCCAAATAACAAAACACATTTCAAATGATTGATACAAGTTTCTTTCAACTCTTGTTTTTGTTTCCTTGGATTGGGTTTTGGGGGGGGGGGGAGAGGGGGGGTCGGATTTTGTGATTAGATGATGTTATTCCTTGTTCATTTTTGGCATGATATTGTTTGCCAGTATAAGTAACCAAAGCTCCTGATGAAGTTCACATAGTTGTATGTTAAGATAGCCTCTCCTTTTTGTTTTTTTTTTTTTAGTTTGGTTTGGTTTGGTTTTTTGCATCTTTTTAATGTGAAAGTCTTTTATTTGGGCAATGGGGGAAATAGCTACATGTCAAACTCAAGATATAAAAATTAATGCAAATGCATTCTAAGAGGGGTTTTTAAGTACACAGATAGAAAGCATCTTACTCTACCTTCAAAACCTTTAGGTATAAACTGAGTCTCTAATTTTATAGGGTGTTGCAGTGCAATTACAACCTGCAAAATCCATGAATGATGAATATATTAAGAACCATGATTATAAATACACTGCACATTTCCAAAACAGTTAAAGCAACCACAGCATCAATCATTTTAGATATAATGAGAATCAATATTGATGGTGTTGATGTTGGAGGGTATTTTTGCATTGTTGTGTTCAAAGGATAATTTCTAGAACACTGATTAAACAATGCAAGACCAAACACCTATGGCTTACTGCCATAAAAAGAAAAAAAAAAAAAAAAAGGAGAAAAAAAGAAAAAAGACAAAAACCTGTGAATGTGGTTGGTTGAGGTTTTTTTCTAGTTTACAATGATCCAGTGTAGCAGAGAATGTGAAATATTATTATCTGGTAACGGACCATGAAGAATTTTTCACAATCCATGCTGTAAATCTGGAGGAAATGAAGGGCTAAGGATTACTTTTAATGATTTATTAGAATTTTTCTCCAGCACTGTAGCGTGTATTGTTGTAGAGGAAATCTGGAAGGAAGATGTTGGAAATTGTGCAATGAGTGGAGTTAGAAAAATGCCATTTTAACAAGCTATTTTAAGCTGTATTTTAATTTTTGTGTCATGAGGGCTTTGTATTTATTTGCTTGATTATTTATATAATTTTGATGAATAATTATTCTTTTATTGGCTTTTTCTGTTTTTAAGAGGGACTGGAGCTTTTTCTTTGTCTCTGTTCTTTTTGAGTCTGAGAGGCATTTGTCTCCTTGGCTTGGAATCAAACAAGTGAACTTTCAAAATTTTCTTTTGTTGCTGAGCTCTGGCTTGGACAGAAAACTCAGTTGGGTGGTGTGCAGGTTACTAGGGCAAACTTCTGTCAAGGACATAAGATCCATGAATGGAATGGAGAAAGCATTTAATTTTAGATTCTTTTAATAAGTCTTCTAAGCTCCCATTCAAATTCATATGAGCATAGATCAATTCTAACAGAATTTAGCTCAGTAACTATAGTTTTATTATGACAAAAATTAATCCATGGTGGCATATTTCATGAATCTTTAAATGGAAGGTGGGTCTTAGATTTGAGAGGCAGAACTGGCCTGTAATTGTTTAACATGCTTTGCTAAGAAGGAATAGGAAAGGAAACTGCTGTGATATTTTGTATTTTAATTCCAGCTAAGATAATACTAGGTTTTTAACTATATTTTTCCTTGGAAAGCCATGTATTAAATGCAGAATTGAATTATCTGTAGCTCTCAGATCAGAGCTGTTGATTTATTTTTTTTGTTCAAATACTGAAGATGAAATTTACTATGTTTCTCAGCTTGAATAGTTACCTTTTAGAAACATTTTTTCATTAACAAGGTGATTAGTTTTACTTAATTTCTGAGCATGAACTTTTAAGAATCTGCCTGAATCAAATTTACAAACTCAAATTAGATATTTAATTTTCATGGGCAGTGAAAGGAGAAAGTCATTTGGGAGCCAGGTGCTGACAGTCAACTATACAGATGACTTACTCTGCTCTTTTAAAACATGAAGTAGAGGACAGAGTCATTTAGCAGCATATACAGAACCTTTACTTAGTAAGTAGAACAAACCTGCCAGGTTGCAGAGGGTCACTATTTGCCTTTCATCCTTATGAGTATGCTAGGCACTCCTCTAGAGATTGGGGAAAGATCTGAAACACCCCTTTTAGCAGAGCTGGAAGCCAGCAGTCAGCTTTGTACCTGCAGCTCCCTGTGGGACCCAGCTGTGGATGCATGTTCTCTCAAGGATCTGATAGGTATTAGGGAGAGAGTGGAAGCTGTGGTACACTTGTTGGAATTTTAGGTACTTGGGTAGTATGCAAGTGTCTTCTGTAGTAAGTTTTTTCTGAATCTAAAATGAAACTTAAGAAAGCTTTTTATTCTCTAATTTTTATTCTCTAATTTTTTTTTGTTGGTGTTGTTGTTGTCCAGTTGTCTGGAGCAGTCTACAGCTGTATCTGCTGCAGAATTAGATAATCTGTAATATTTAATGGCCTAATATTTTGAAGGTGAAAAGTATCTTAGTGAAATACAAGTTAACAGACATAAATAACCCTAGAAATCAATTCAGCTGTTCTATAGAAAAGGAATGAGAAGCAATGCGTGTCCAGATGCCTTTTCCTCTTAATTTAGCTCAGTCATGAGTTAGCTCTGTAAAATGATGGCTATGTACATTTTGTTTCAGGGGGAAGCTGGCTTAGTAGGTGCTCCTGGCATACCTGGTCTTACTGATTCCAAGGTAAAAGAAAAACACCCAAACAAGCAAACTAAAGTTTAATTCTATCCATTTACAATCTCAACATCTTTTTTTGCCAGCTGTCCAGTATCTACATAAATGGTACTTGAATTTCATATCAAGTTTCTGAGTTATATAATGTGACAAGGGAACTTCACTATTGGCTTCTCTTTCCAAAGAGAAATGGCATGTGGTGCTGTGGTACAAACCTGCCTAGCAGTGTTATTTTACATGAAGAGCAGTCACCTAAGTCTCCAAACCATGCAGGTCTTTCCAAGCACAATTTTGCAGATGAAAAAATTTGAAATTTGAGAGTCTTGGAATCTCAGCAACATGAGATGAGGGACAGCACTGATGGTTCCGTTCTTCCATTTTAATCTTTTTGCTCCTTTCCGGAGGTGGATTACTGTAGGAAGGCCAGAACTTGCAAAAAGAGACATCTGTATTATAGACCTTGCTGATAATATTTGTTAAAGTTGCCTCTTCATGGTCAGATTTTGTTTTTTGTTGATTGCAGCTGTTTTTATCAGCAAGTATTTGGAATTAAATCTGTCCAGCTAATTCCTTTTAGAAAATTATAGGGTTTGTTGCTGCTTCAACAAATTAAGAGACCACACAAGTTCAAGAAAGTGTTCTGCAGCATGACCTTGATGCAATTTGTGTATATTTAGGACATGCACTTCATATAATATAGCACAAGGGGAATGAAGGAACTTATTTTCTGCAGGTGAGGTAGCCAGCATTTTGTTCAGCAACAAGCTTACCGCATTCCATCAATCTGTACATTCAAAGCCAGGATCTCATTGACTTGTATTGCAGGCATATTGAAAACACTGAAAATCAGATCAGCAATCCTGCAGTGAGTATCCAAATAATCAATTGTGGTAGTTTTACCCTGAATAAACGCCTGGTGTCCAGCAAAACTCCTTCAAGGCCTTTTCCACCCCCCTCCCCCTGGCCTTCCAGAGGGAAGGGAAAAAAACCAGCTTGGAATTTATGTCTAGAGATAACTGAAAGGGGAGCTTTGATTAATGTTACAGGCAAAGCAGAACTTAGAATAATGCTTAAATTTATTACTAACAAACTAAATACTAAAAATAAGAAATAGAAACAAGTTACAAACACCTTTCCACCC
>JAWWEE010000105.1:87433310-87450543 GCA_035221455.1 Xenops minutus | reverse complement strand
GCTCTGCTCTATAGGATGGAGGGAAACTTCCAGAGACTTCCATCAGAAGCCGATCTTCCTCTTAGAAAAAAAAAACCCTAATCCAAGAAACCCATGATAGCAATGAATGATTGTTCATAAAAAAACCTGTGTGAAATGTTTTGACTAACGTAATGAAAATTTTGCCACAGAAAGGAGAATTTAAATTAAATTGCCAGTGGCTAATATTAAATTTTTTATGCTGTCAAGTGGTAATTACCTGAACTTCTTTATATAAGCTTTGTTGACTGTATATCTTATTTTATCTAATTGGGACTATTTCTTTTTCTAAATTAAAATATGTTCGAAGAAATCTGGACTATATTTCTAAGACATAAGGAATTCGTTAATCACTGACATTGGTACAGGCAGAGAACTGACTGGTTGAGCAGCAGCGTTGCAGAAGACAACATGGAGGTAGACATGACACTGAATTATGAGCTAACAGTGTTCTCTTACTGGAATAAAGTAAACCAAAAAAATACTTATGCTAGTAAAACTTCAGCTAGCAGATCAGGGAGGACATTTTTGCTTCTTGCTTGGTGGTGCTGCATCTGGTATGCTGTGTCATCGTTGGGGGTTCCTCCACCCTCACTTCCACAAAAGGTGTGGAGAAACCAGAGAGGGTCCAACAGGGAATTAGTTTATGTTCAGGGGCCTAGAAAACAAGACGTTTGAGGAGAGTTTCAGGGAGCAAAAATTGTTGAGTCTGGCAAAGAGGAAGACAAGAAGTGATTGAAACTGTCCTGCAAACCTTATGAGCCCAGCTGGTTAATCTTCAAGGTCTGCTTCCTAAAACCCCCAGAACAGTTCATGCTGTTATGCAGAGAGTTGAGTGAGTATGGCAGAAAGCCAGCATGGATGAACAAGATGCTTCTGACTGACCTCAGACACAAAAAGAAAGTAAACAGTGGAAGCAGGGGTGAGCTACTCAGCTGGAACATAGAAACACTGCCAGAGCATGTGGTGATGGAGTTAGGAAACCAGAAACTTATCTGGAATTAGAAGTATTGAGAGAGTTTAAGGGCAGCATGAAGAGCTTCTGTTAAGTGCATCCATAGCAAAATAAAAGGTGAAGAAAATTCTGCTTAATGGAGTGAGGGACATGGAAAAGGCTGAGAGTACCTAATTCTTTTTTTTTTCCACCTTGTTTTTTCCCTAATAAAGTTTGCCCTCAGGCCTCCTAGGTTATTTAAGCCTCCTAGCAGAGAGGGTGATAACAAGCCATTGCCTGCTGAAGTCAAAGGGAGTGTTAAGGAGCACTTAAGCTACTTGGACATTTTCAAGATTACCAACCAGGATGCACCCAGGGGTGCTGGGGGAGCTGGCTGATGTCACAAAAGGGTTGGCCTCTGTCATTATCAAAAAATAATGATGGCTAGGAGAGGTCACTGATGACTGGAAACAAGCAAATGTCAAATTCATCTTCAAGAAGAATCCAGTGAACTACAGGCCAGCCACCCTCACCTCTGTCACGGGAAAAATTATGTGGCAAATCCTGGAAAGTGTTTCTAAACACATAAAGAGCTAGAAGGTGACTGTGAACAGCCAGTGTGTATCTACCAAGGACAAATCATACTGACCAACCTGATTGCCTACTTTCATAAAATGACCGTCAGTATGGATTAGGGGAGAGCAGTGATGTTGCATACCTTGATTTCAGCCATGCTTCTGGCACAGTCTCTAGACTAATAATTATACTAGAGTCTGTGAGGTTTTGACTGGATAAATGGGCAACAGGGTGGGTGGAAGACTAGTTGGATTGTTGGGGTCAAAGGTGGAATAACTGCTATGAAGTCCAACTGCAACCTAGTAACTAGTGTCATATCTCATGGGTCAATACTGGGGACAATATTATATAATGTCTTTATTAATAACCCAGATGATGGGATTCTCAGCAAGTTATGTTATCAAATGTGAAGAAGTGCACTGGAAGGTAAAGCAAGAATGATATTTGCTGTGCCCTCAACATGCTGGAGAAATGAGGTAATACAGAACTGAAGAAGTTATGCAAAGACAAACTCAAGGTGCTGCCTCTGAGAAGGAGTAGCCTTGTGCAATAGTACAGGTTAGGTGCCAAATTTCTAGAAAGTGGCTCTGCAGAAAAGGGATTGGAAGTACTTCTAGATGCCCTTGTTTTGGATAAGGCCAAAGGCATCTTGGGCTGCCTTAGCAGGTGCATGGACAGAAGATCAGGAGGAGTGATTGGTGCTTGTGAAATGACATGTGGAGTTCTATGTCCAGTTTGGAGCATCCCAGGAGAGGATGAAGAGCGGTTCATTGGGATGAGTCCAGTGGAGGCCTACCAAGATGACCAGGGGCTTGGAGCCCATGATATACAAGGGAGGACTGAGAGAGCTGAGCTTGTTCAGCCTTTAGATGAGAAGATTTAGAAAGTGGGAGGGTGGAGCATGGTGTGGAGGCTCATTGCTGTCTGTAAGTAGAGAAAGTGTGGAGAAGCTAGAGCCAGACTCTTGTCAGAGGTGTACAATGAAAGAATGAGAGTCAATGAACACAAGTGACAATCAGAAATTTTGACTCTATCTAAGAACAACTTTTCTATAATGAATTTGGTATTGAGTAAATACAGGATAGGCCGCCTCACAAATTGGAAAGCTAAGTGAAGAAAACACTTCTAGGAGTTTGTCAAAAGTGAGTAGGTATTAGCTGTGTTGTATGTCCAACAGTTGGAGAAGAATGGGAATCATAGACTCCTAGAACAACCCAGGTTGGAAGGGGCTTTGAAAGAACATCTGGCCCAAGCTTTCCAAAGTAAAGGAAACTAGATGAACAGAACAGAATTTGTATACATTTGAAAGTTATTTCAGTAATTAGCCTCTCTTTTTAGGTGAGGACGTGGAAGTTTATTTCACTAGGTACCATTTTGCATACTTGGTCTCAGGCATGCTTCTAAATTTGACCCCTAAGCTGTTGAATGTACAAGCCACCCCTGCCAAAAGAAACAAACAAAAAGCAGCCACTGTATATTGATGAAAAGTCCAGAACTATTTGATAATCTATACATCTGCACACCTCCAAAGCTTTGAATTTAACTCCCAGATGTGTAGCACGGGATCCTGTGTCAGCTGAAAGATTTGACAAAATGCTGCAAGAAATTTTGCAAGTTATAGCCAGCCGTTCTAGTTAACTTCACTTAAACCTCAGACTTCTATTTAAGGAAATCACACTCTTTGAAGGCTGAAAGAATGTTTAGACATTACTATTTCTATTTTTTTGAAAGGAATTTTAAAAAAGGCCATAAGCTTTTACTTTGGAAATTTTCCTCACTTTTCATCTATAGACCTGTAAAAATAATGGGCTGTACTGAGGCAATGAGACTCAATTCTAGAGAAAAGCACATTAAAACTATCTCCTGCTAGATGATTTGAGGGAGAAAGTTTGGATTTTTTTTAATTGCATAGTTTTTGTGCTGCCTGTATATAATTTTGTTTGTCTGTTTGCTGTATGTCTTACAAAACATGCAAGTAATACATTAATAAAAACCTAAAACAGGTGGTATTCTTATATAATATAGACAGACTGCAGACTATTGATGAAGACATAGTAGAGTTGTACATGATAATTGTTTTCTGAGCTAAAAGTTAGGAAACTGGAGTGGAAAGAACATTATAGCAGGTCTTTTTATGGAAATATTATCTAAGAGAGATTTCAAGCTGCTGAAATTAGCTGATCTTGAATTAATATTTTAAAACTCACCCCGTCACCCCCTCTGTGGTTTTTTTGGGATTTTTTTGTTTGTTTTGGTTTTAATACTTGGGTAGTTGGATATGGTGCTCAAACTGAAAATTAATTTTCATAAATTATATCGCTATATTGATCTGAGTTGGAGGCCTTCATAGCTGACTAGTCATATTTTAAAATTAAAATGATGATATTAATAGGAATAAATATATTAAAATTGGTTCTCCAGAAGAATAGAAGGACTGTAATGAGCAGGTTTAGAATCAGTAAATAGTTCAGAATGTTTAAAGCTGACAAGACATCTTAGGCTGAATGGAAAACTCAATAACTGTTCTTAATTGACAAAACTATGAAAAGCTATGTCTTTGTTTTGTAGAGGTTTCACACCTTTTTCAATGAGAAACAATCATCATCCAAATGATTTCTTTTGGTTTTATCTTGTAATAAACATTCAGTACAATAAAGTTAGTTTAAAGAATACAGTTATTTCAACAATGTTTGTTTGAGATTTGTATTTTATCCTTTTGTGTTCCAGGGTGAACGTGGCTTTGTGGGTAGTAAAGGCGAAGAAGGTGAAAAGGTAAATTATTTTGTCCATGTTGTTTATTTTTTTGGTTTGACAGTTTGATACGTGGCCAGCCAGGTAGAGCTTTGTTCTGAAGGTCTTCCTTAACTCTTTAATTTACAAAATTCTTATTCTTTTGCTATGTAATTGCCTAAGAGTAAGGAGTTTTTTATGTGTGTTACTGAGTGCCATCAGTGCTTCTTTTAGAAAATCTTTTTCCTTTAAGAGAAAATTTAATGATGAAGCCCAACAGAACCACAGCCACTGGACTTTGGTAGTTTGCTGCTTTCTTATTTTTATGGTAACTACCAGTAAATCTCTTTTTCTCCAGTATAAAATGTATGATGAGATAACGTATTATAGGCATTTATAGTATTTAATGATTGCTTTCTTACATTACAAATGCACTTTTATAGCAACTTATCGTGTTGATCATAAATGCTAAATGTTTTACATTTTTCCTGAGAACCTGAATTTACTGTAATAGAAAAATACTTTTGTTACAGTGTAACTGACTACCAATTTAAAAATTAATTTCAATTTGTATGGTTTTGTGTACTTACACATTAGTCAGTATGAGTTTTGTCTCCTGCGCACATTTTACTTGGAGCAAATTGGCTTGACTGCCAAGGCCCAAGCTCAGTGCTGGTCCATTTACCTCTGGCAGTTCATCCCCTTTGCCTGATGTACTCGTGTGTTGACCTGAGGACATTCTTAGTCCCCTGACAGCCATAACATGCTTCTGAGACTAGATTTAAGGACAAGCCTTTCCTTGTTCTTCAATAGTGAGTATCAAAAATGGAGCTTGAAGTAATTTATCTTAATTGCAGATCCTCTGCAATGGCCAGAAACAGTTCAACAGCTTATATATTAAAATGGGAGTTAAACTGGCCTTGTCTTGGCTGACACAATGCCAGGATTGGGTGGTTCTAGATGATGCAACTTAATCTTCTTGTGTGACTTCAGACAAGCAGGTCTTCATAGGTAATCAAAGGCAAGTCTGTATTGAGGGATAAGTGGAAGGAAGAGCCTGTTATTAGCTTGTCTGACGGGAATTAAAGCAACAGTGATGATAGTTTATGATTATAACTTCAGATCCTAACCATGTTAAAGCCTGGCTACTGCTCTTTCACTGGTTTTGGCTGATTTGGATTAGGCAATCTGAAATAGGGGTCTTTTCATGGATCATAGATAGTTTCTCTGTGCTTCAGTTCACTGTCTGAAAAAGGTGCAGAAAAGCATTTCTGCTGAATTTATATATCATAAAGACAAAAAGTGAGAGATAATGCTATTCTGACAATATTCAGACTGATGAAAATAGAGAGTCGGTGTCAGCTTCTGAATTTAAAAAAGTGCAGTATATTTGTGATTTAGGCTGACTTGGACATGGATATATTTGCTCACCCATGCCTCTTGAGAAGTGTCAGACAGCTCTCCAATGTTCATATTTTCAGGAAAGATTTAAAATGTTACGGATTTTTTAGGAGGAAGCATTCTAGTAGCCAGAACAGAAGAAGTATCACAAGTAAAAACCAGCATCCATAGCAACTAACATTTATAATGTGAGGATTCAGCCTCGAAAAAAAAAGCACTTGTTAGGTTTGAGTGTTTCTAACTGCACTGACAGATCTTCTTTCCTTGGTGGTATCATTATTCATCAGTTCTGATGGGCTTGTGGATTTTTTTTCTTTTTCTTTTCTTTTTTTCCCTCCCTGTAATTGCTCTGCAGCTGTGCTGCACTCTCCTCGAGTTTTATGAATAAATTGTGTTTGGGCACATGCACATGGTTCCAGCTGTTGCTGCCACTCTCTTTGCTTGATTTCCTTTATTTTAAAGCAGAGATAAAATGACCCAACCACTGGTAGTTTCATGTTTCTTATGTGGAAGCTGAATCAGCATGTTTAGACCATTTTATTTCTTTTTGTCTTGTAAATTCAGAAGATAATTAAAAAATCCCATTTAAAAAATACTTCCAGTGTAACTATTAATGTTGCATTTAACTGTCCTTCAAAGAAGAGGAATTATAAGAGTGGAAGGTTCTTTATTAACCAATGGTCCCTCAAAAAATAATTTGAGCCTGTCTCATCAGAAGCTGCACATCATACTTGTGAGAAAGGGTGTGGTTTAAGGTTATGGAAAGTAGTTTTTTAGCAGTTTTTCGATTCACCTTTAATACAAATAATTATTTAATAATGTTGAGTTTCCAATTACTAAATTCCAGTATAAGAAAAAAAAGGTATCAACAAATTTACATTTTAACATAACACCACAAAATACAATAGTTATAATAATTTGTGTCTAACAAACATGTTTACAAATCCTGAAATGGAAAATGGTCCTAATACCAAAACATTCTTTCGCCTCCTCTTGCATATTAAGGACCAAGATTTTTGTATATCACCTAGGATGGGATGCAGCTGCCTAAATATGGGATATTTGGCATTCCAAACTTTCCATGGAAGTACATGAAAATGTTGCATTTTTGGTTTTGACACCCTATCATTCCATAGGACTGAAAACTTGAAACCAACTCAGCCTTATACCTCTTGGTTCACCAAATCAAACTAGTTCATTTATTGTATTATGTTCTGTTTTGGCAGAGCAAGCCTTGGGGACATCAAATTGACGTAGAAAACTGAGACAACAGCGAGTGATCATTTGTACATTACAGTTATAGGAAATATCTATAATTTAAATTATTGAGTGAAACTCTTTCAGGCTGTTTAAAGGTTCCTTTGCCACACTTGGTTCTTCCTGAGGAATCCAAAAGTCTTGTTCTGCCTTCCACCATTTTTTGTCATGGGTTGAACTTGGTTCTCCCTTACAGAAGCCAGTAGTGCTAAGGGAAGCTACAGACTCCCTGTACAGGTGTTATGCTGCAAGATTTCCCTCCAAGGGAAATACGCTCTCACTCTGAATTTATTTTAATTCTACTTTGTATTCTGTTTTCTTTGTGTTACTTAATGACAGTCTTATATGATACTCTTATAACTGCAAAACAACATTGGTTTACTCTTATATACTGAAAAATATATACTGAAAGAGGTTTTAATTGGTTTGCTGCCAAGAAGGCAGATCAATCATGTGGATCTGTTGTCCTTGTAATACAGCTTAGAATTGTAATTTTACAGCATGGGATAGAAAGTATGACTATTATATTTCATGATGATAGGAAGTCCTCTGTTATTTGGTATTTATATGCCTTCAATTTAATGGATTTTGAAAGGCAAACACTGAGAATGGCTGGTGCTCAGGAACACAGAACCTTTGGAGAAGGATTGCATGATTACTGTGGAGTCAGCTGAAGAGAAATATGCAAACAGTGTTCAAATTCATAACACTGATGCAAAAAGGAGAGGAATGGTCTCTTGGTGTGTCTGTAGCATACGCAGAGCAATGGGCTGGAAGTACAGCAAGAAAGATGCTGTGTAGCCAATAGGAAAGGGGTTTTAATTTTAACACTGTTTATTATGAAAGTAATTTCCTCTTCCAGTTGTCTGCACTTTTTATCCTGGTAACTCAAAAGGAAACTAAAACTAAAAAAAGACTTGCTTCATGAAAACACAGGAGATGAGATTATCTTAAATGATTTTGCCATTTTCTATTAATAGCATAAAAATCATGCAAGGTATTTCTTACACATTTCTAATTGGATAAGCACAGAGAACAGCAAGACAGTTTCTTTTTGAGCATGTATACTTGTTTGTTTATCATGTCTGGTTAATCGTTTACTGTAATAGGACAGTAAAGCTGTGGAACAGGTTGCCCAAAGTGATTTTGCGGCATCTTTTCATTGAGCTTTTCAAGACCAGCCTTGAGCAACCCAGCCTGATTAACTAAGAGGCTTTGCACCTGGATTTCAACCTCTGTAGGTTTCAAGATCTCAGACCTATCTTGAAAGCTGCAGACATTGGAATCTTGTTTATTATTATTTATTTTGATACTAGAAGTATGTGCCTCACTTGGGAGTTGGAATTGGCCCAAAACCTGTTAGTTAATCAGACAAATAACCTCTAAGATGCCTTTCTTTCTTAATCTCCTGGTTATTGCTTCCTTTGGTCACTCCAGCTAGTACTCTTTACCCAGGTCCCCCATTTTTTTTCTGTCATCTTGACTACCTCTTTGGATAGATTCTGTATTTTCTTTAGTATACTTCACAGATATGGTTCTTTCTGTAACTGAGCTAGAAAACTGAGAATTCAATTTTGTGAGAGGCATGGAACATGAGCACTATGTAAATTTCATTACCATTTGGCAGCACGTGTGCAACAAATCTAAATTTTATTTGAAATACTGGTGATAGAAAAACCAACACATTCACATGTTGACTATAGCTGAGCAAACAGGGCTTGATTGTCCCCAATAGATAATAAGTCATTTCATGGAGCTGGGAATCCTAAATTCATTGCCTTGCTTACCTACTTCAAAATGTTAGTATAAAATCTCTGTTTCCCTTTTAACTCGGAGAGGCAAGTAAGGTCTGCAGTTATATAATTAAATCACAGTACTACTTGGTATCTCAGAAGACTCGGAAGTTGTGGGTGGCTGAGTAGGAGGCGAGCTGTGCTCTGGAGAGGGACTCTTCAGCTGCAGTTTTCCTGGACCAACTGCTTTGCTTTATGAGGCATATTCCCCTCCCATCTCATATTTGAAATAGAGGATTTGAAAACTGGGTCTCATTGCAGCTGAGCTATGTAACAGTTTTTGTGCTGTGATTTGCACTTGTAAACACTTGATCTTTTAGAAAGTTTTTATTTTACTGTATTTTTTGATTGATACTTCTCAGTAAAATTATATAAATAAAAAAGTTACATGTATTTTACTAGGGAGTATAAGACTGTAATGATAGTAATTTATTATTTTCATAGTTTCATCCTTTTATCTTTACTTTTTGCGTGTTTTGATTATGCTTTTGCCTTTGTATGCTTGAGAAGAGAGGAGGAGTCTGGGGCTTGTCCAGCCTCAATGTAGAAAAAAGTTTCATCTGCTTAATTTTCTTTTAAATGCAGGATGTTCTTTGTATATATTTACTATTTTCTGAAGTACAATTTGAATTATCCCAGGAAATACGGCTTCCTCTATTTCCTTTAGAAGAGAATTCCTAATAGATCTTAGTGTCAAGAAGATTTCCTGGAGGTTCAACGTTTTCTACTTTCACACTTAATAAAATACTCCTCTGTCTATCTTCCATCCATTCAGAACACACAAGGCTATAAACTTCCAGTGTGTTACCAGGTGTAGACTTTTATTTCAGTCTTCAATATGCTTTTCTTAAATAAGCATGAGTAAATGAAGGAATCACCTTTCCTAGGTCTAACAAGCTGGTTGAAATTAGTCATTATTTAGTCTTTCTAATGTTTTAGTGTCTGTGTCATAAATCTCAGTGATGAAACCAGACAGCTCTAGTACTGGGGAAACTTTCAATCTATCTGAAAAATAGAAGTTGTTGTGTGTGGATAGAAGACAGTAATGAACCTCAAAGGTCTATAATAAAAAAGCTAAAAAATTACAATTAAGAGAAGCAGTAACCATTTTGTGTATTAGCAGTGCTTCTATTTGTGAACTGTATATTCTTCTAGAAATGCTTCAGTCTGAGGAAAAGATTATAAGAGTAAATTCCATAAAATGCAAATCTTGATGTAACCATGGGCACTGCTGGTCTTAATGTTTTTGGAGTAATGGAAGAATGTTCATTTTTCATTATAGACTAAGGGTCCCATTCCCTAGTTTGTTTGGATGGGAGTGGAGTTGGTGCTGCTGTGCTGAAAATGTGGCTCTTGCCTGTGCTAACCGTCAGTGCATGTACTTTATTTGGGCAGGGAGTAGAATTTTTCAAGTCCTTTAAATTGTATTTCATGCAGGCAAGGCTGGGTGCTTCACCAGCTGGATGTAAATGTGAATAGAGTTTTGTTCTTATCTCCTAATACTATATAGGGAAGTATTAGAGTTTTCTCTTTCCCATCTTGTAACTATTTAGCCACCTCTTTGAACTTTGTTTGGGTAGAATTTTAGATTTTTTTTCATGAAGTCATATGAGGTTAAATATGATTTACAAGTTTTTATTTGAGATTTTTATTTTTTTTGTTACCAAGCAGATCACATATAATCACAGAGACACCTGTACACAGATATTCTGGGGAAAATGGAAAAGCATATTAACTGTATAGGAAGTCTCTCCCTGAAATAAAAGCTGTCACATTGGCATTTGTCCTAGTAAGCTAAATGTTACCAGGGCTTATCAAGTAGTTCTATGGTATTTGGCTTGATCTGGCCATCTTCCTACTGTTTAACATTCTTGCCCTTTGAAATAGGCTTAATGAAAAGTGCCTGTTAGGAATAGTCCCTAGCCTATGCTAACTTTTGAACTGTGCTTGGGAATTATATGGGGAAATGCTAATTGGACTTATTGAAATGCCTGCAAAAGACCTTCACAGCAGGGGTCTATCAATTAAATTATATAGATGACCAATTTCCAGGTCCCAAGCTCTATCACTCTTTAATTTACTTACTCATACCCATTTGGTCAGATTAAATGTTCATCAGGCTCAGCATCCTGCTTCTAATGAAAACCAGAAGTGATGCCCCAGGGAAAAGCATAAGGACAAAGTAAGCAAGTACAGTGTTTTTCCCCATATACTCTTCCCCATGTCCTCTGATTATTTGAGACTGTGTTACAGCCAGATGTGTTTTCACTGAATTTAGTAGTCTTCAATGGACTTTTCTTCCATTAGAAAGCACAATTTTCTCTTGAATTCATGTAAACTTTGAGCATCTGGGATATCTTGTGGTGAGGAATTACACTGTTTATCTTTGTGGGTGAAGAACTACTTCCTTTTGTTTATTTGCAACCTGCTTCCTCTTAATTTGATTTGGTGTCCCCTAATTCTTTTGAAAGATCTCTGTTCTCCTTTTCAGTATCAATCAAGAATCAATAAGTACCTATTATGCATTCTGGAGCTATCTCTTTGAAATTGAAAAATACCAGCTTATTTGGTATCTCATGCTATGAAAACTGTTCTGTATTTGATCATCCTTACTAGATGCCTCTGGATCTTGCTGATTTCTCTTGCAGTGTTTAAACATGGAAGAGGCAAGAACTTCAGTCTGTATAATATCACAGTGCATTTCCTTGTTTCATTCTCTGTGCCTTCGTAATGTCTCCCCACAGGGACTTTTCTATCCTCTCTTTAGCTTTGAATGTGGCCTTTTGTACTGGCCATTACCAGTCATTGCATTAGGAAGCTGTGTCTTTGTTCACAAGTGTTATGACCACACAGGGGACATAAGGATTTTAGAATCTTCATCATGTTATATATAGCTATACAGAACTTCATTTGTCCTTTTGCCCTGTCATTTCATCTCATCATGCCTGTACTGAATTTGCCACAGTTCATACTCATCTGTTTTATCCTGTATAATTTGGTATCTTCACCAGATTGTCTTGTACTTCAAAGCGGTTTTCACTGAGGATTGAGTGTAAAGACTTTGAGCCATGCTGAGAACAAAATCCATGGAAAACTGACTTTGCCAATACCTATATGCTGGTGTGAACTCTCGTTGGATTAGAAATGTAATATTTGACAGGTGCAAAGTTTTTTGGCATTAGAAAGATATCTTTATCTTTAGGTCTAAAAATGGCCATTTGCACATACTGAGTGCAATTGTCCAAACACTTCTTGAGCCTTCCAGAATTTAA
Organism: Xenops minutus; assembly: GCA_035221455.1. Taxonomy (NCBI): domain Eukaryota; kingdom Metazoa; phylum Chordata; class Aves; order Passeriformes; family Furnariidae; genus Xenops; species Xenops minutus. The sequence goes on along the minus strand of JAWWEE010000105.1, from coordinate 87,438,562 downwards.
GAAATGTTTGGACAATGCTCTCAGGCACATGGTGTGATTCTTGGTGCTGTCCTGTTCAGGGCCAGGAGTTGGACTTCGATGATCCTAGTGGGTCCCTCGCAACTCAGAGTATTCTGTGATTCTGTAATTTACTTCAGTCCAAAAAGTTCTTCAAATTCCAGTTGCTCCCACAATGTAGGAAACTTCTTGCATGGAAGGCCCAGATGTGGAGCTCTGGGCAAGAAAGCACATGTAGTGCTCTGTAGAAACAGCCAGGCTGGTTTTGAGCAAGGTCTCTGGGGTATCAGAAGCATTGCAGTTTCTTAAGCATAGCAGTTTCCTTAGGAGACACTTTCTTGAGATGTAGGGTTTAATAACGTGAGCAGAGTGACAGACCACTTGGATGTTCTGCTTCCAGTAACACTTACTTCTGTGCCACATTGGAGATTTCTGTGAAGACATATCCAGACTGGATATTATAACAGCTAGAGATGCCTAGAAAAGATGTACTAGTTTGGAAACAGCTAAGGCTGTAAGTCTTTTGACTAGTAACTTTAATAAATTATAATTAATTTTAAATTAATGTAGCAATTTTTCTTTGTAAGGAATGACATTTAACAGCTGAGGAGGAAAGAAATGTCCATTGGCAGTGGTAGAGAGCACAGCAGCATCCTTTCTCTTAGCAGACATGTTGAGGTCCCCATTTCTATTTAAAAACTCTGAGGGTTGTGTAGCGCCAGTGGGATGAACACTGGGGCTTCAGTTGGGGCACCTGTGTACAGGGTGGAGATGGGCATGGACCTGGAGTGGGCTATTTGTGGAAAATAGGAAGAATGGGTGGCATATGTATGTGTATTTCTGGTAGAGGTGGAAGAGACACAGTTATTCTGAAGCCAGATTGGGTACAGCAGCACTAATGAGGGAACAAATCCAAGATTATTAGTGCTCTTCCATTTGACTGCACTGCCTTCCAGGAGCTATTTGGTCTGCATGTCATCTATAAGTAGAAAATCTTATTCCTTTTCAAAGTCAAAAGTAGAACACAAAATTTCTCTTTTCCTTGCTTTTCATCAGCTTGGCAAATGAATTGCTTCTATTTGATGATGAGTGGAAGGTGTCCCATGCTCAGCCTGTGGTTTTGGCTCACCAAAAGAGTAGGGTCATCATCTGCTGTGGGAACTTAAACTTTTAGCTCAAATGATAAAGCTTATTGCTGTGAATTAAAATATTCTATCTTCTGACTCCACAGATCAACTTTGGTGAAAACCCTTATTAATTTTCACATATTATGTTTGTTGTTTACTATTTCTTAATCTGAACAGGCTGAATTTAAAAAAGATGATTCCTGAGTCAAGAGATAAGAAATGCCAGAACAGAAATAATTGGCAAACTAAATGAGACCTCAATTGGATTAGAGAGAAGCCTGGAAATAGCCCATCGTATGTGTTCCCACATGATAGTGTCAGAGAAATAGGTCTGATTGAATTTCAACATCCAGTGGCTTTTATTCAACTTATTTTCTTATTACTGTACTTATTTTTTTATCTGCTTGCTATTTTGTTACGTATTCTGGGTTATCTGTTCCTTCTTTCTTCTTTTTTTTTTTTTTCTTGCTCATAAATTACCTTTCCTGTTGCACAGACATGCACCCATATGCATATTTGACCATTCTGTTTGTGTATTTTACTTTTTCAAGAGCTGTTTAGATTTCATCAATACCATTAAATAATATTGTTGAAGAAAGAGTTGTCTTTAACTGGAAGTGCTGTGAGAAACATTGTAAGTACAGCGTACCATAACATGAGTACTTCAGTTCCTTACACATATCCTGGGTTCTGGAAAACTTCAGGTAGTATCATTGATCTGGTCTTATAGTTAGCCAGAATTAAAATCTAAAGTAGTTTCATATGGCTGTAATTCTCTCTTTTTTATTTTTTTTTCTGACAATGTAATCTGGGTGGGATATTTTTTCTTGATCCCAGATGTGGTGATAGGTTTAACATTGGGTGTATATTCTGAATTTCCAGTTGTAATAGTAATTAGCATTTATATTAATGTATTAATAATTATGTATTAATACATTATTACATAATAATATATTAATATTATTATTATGCTTTTTTACATGCATATTTTTGTGTTTAATAGAATAAGTCATCGCCTTATAGGAAACATAATACAATCATGAAAATATTTAGTAGCATGTCAAGTCATAGATTTCTAAATTATATTCCTTGTGACTTAATTCTTTTGCTTTACTGCAGTGCAGTTTTTAAAGGGAAGCTTTCCTTACCAAGACCTTTAAGCTAGAAAGGAGGCTCTGGAGGAAGAAAACATTACAACAGTAGAGACTAAGTACAACTGAAGCCTTGCTGGCAGGTGCAGTGTATGACTTTAACATACTGAACTGAAGAGACCTCCTGATATGTGAGTCTCCTTTCTTTCAAACAGGAGGCAGTTTTTGGGAGTTGATGAGTGAAAATACACTGTAAGACATCAGTTCACTGCAGCTGTAACTATCAGTGAGAGTATGTTGTATGTACTGTTGCAGAGAATTATTATTTATGAAAAAGAGTGTACTGGCAAGTGTCTGATGAGAAGAAGCAATAGAATAATAAGCAGTATTGATGCTGCAATATTCAAAAATATTTAGCGTAAATTGCATATATGCTTGTGCAATCTTGTAGTTCATATAGTTTAGCCTCATATTGTGAGACCTTTTTAAAAAGTCTCATATGTAATATTTCTAAAAGAGGCATGAATGCAAGGAAATAAATTTGCAGATGAAATCACAGAATTATGGAATGGTTTGAGTTGAAAGGAACCTTAAAGTTTATTTAGTTCCAATCCTCCTGCCATGGGCAAGGGCACTTTCCACTAGACGGGGTTGCTCAAAGCCCCATCCAGCCTGGTCTTGAACACTTCCAGGAATGGGGCATCCACAGCTTCTCTGGGCAACCTGTTTCAGTGCCTCGCTACCTTGATAGCAAAAAATTTCTTTCTTTTACCTAATCTAAATCTATACCCTTTTTCCTAAACATGTTTAAGTCAATGGGCTCTATATATGGGCTCTTGCAATTTTGCGTGAGAGTTGTTTGCAATGAGAAAAAGGATCAGAATTCATGAAGAGAGTTTGATGGAAGAAAAAACAACAAAATGGCTACTCACTTTGGTCACTGTAGAAGAGGAGATGACTGAACTGTGTTCATTGATATACTAAAAATAGTACTCAGTGTGTGCATATGAGCAGGGGAAGCTTTCCACAACCTGTAAAGACAGATGTGGATGTTACTATTGAAAAGTCAGCAGCATACATCTTTAAGTATATTTAAGTCTCCAGAGCACTTTTTTTTTCTCCACTTAGCAGTAGTTCATGTTTGTTAAGGTAATATTGTCAGTAATAAAAAGTCTTTCTCTCCAATCTCCTCCTTTCCAGTTGCTTCTTTGTATCCCCAGTGTCCCTGTGCACTGCTATTGCAACTGTTTGTGTGATTCCTACTAAAATAAATAAGCTGAGGGACTGTTTAGACCAGAAAAAGTGCCTCTGTTTACTGGGTATGTGCTATCACATTCAGTTTCTCCAGATTGCTGTCAGGCTATTCTTCAACAACCAATATATTTCATAAGAATAGGCATATTTTAGTGACCAGAAGATGTTGCAGTCCTATACAGATGACTTTTGGGCTTGGAGAAGAACCCCCTCACAGAAAATGATGAGTTAGAAGGGATCCACCAGGATCATGGAGTCAAACACTTAGCCCTGCACAGGATCATTGCCAAGAGTCACACCATGTGCCTGAGAGTGTCATCCAAAAGCTTGTTGAACTCTGTCAGGCTTCGTGCTGTGACCACTTCCCTGAGCAGCCAACCATCCTCTGGCTGAAGAACCTTTTGGTAATATATAACCTAAACCTTCCCTGACGACTTCAGACCGTTCCTTTCCATCCTGTCACTGGTCACCGCATAGAAGAGATCAGTGTCTGTCCCCTCTCTTTCCCTCAAGAGGAAATTATAGACTGCAATGATTCCTTTTGAATGAAGGTAAACTAAAAGATGTACTCTGGGAATAAGCCTAAGGTACTTCAGTTGCTAATTGCTCTTGAGTTCTTGAAGCCAGTCTAAAGCTACTTCAGTGTAGGTTTGGAATAGTTCCAACAAAATACGTACAGTGTTAACATCTAGTGTTCTGCACCACTTGCTTCATAAATCCTCTTCTCTTGTGCCCCAGTGAAGGCTCATGCAGACTTTGAAGAAGACCTGGCATAACATGGCATGGAAGTAAAGGGTATTTTAAGGCTGTTATAAAAAGTCTGCACAAGAGATTGTGAATGGTAACTTTTACAAAAGTATATCCTAATGTAACTAACCCAATCAGCAGCTTTATGATGCTACTTTCTACAGTATGATCATTCATCATCTTTATGTATTGTCAAATTTTAGTTTAAGAAACCAGAGCTAGCTTAGAAGAGCAGCTAATTTACAACAGACATTCAGAGTTTGTGTGACAGTAGGTAAAGACTGAGTTGTCTTAGATGTCTACAGGGAGCATATCATTGATCCTCCTGGTATGGTGAGGTCAGTACATATTGTGCAGAGATAAAGAAAAAGCTTTGCCATGGCTCCCTTTTAAGTTTTATATACTTACTGAAGGCTAGGAGTAAGTTAAACTTCCTTCTGCTGTCAGTAGCTGGCCTGATATAGTTCAGATGTCCCAGGATGACCTTTCTAAAGATACTTCCTCCCTTTCAGTAGGCTTCTGAACATTCTCTCACCTATTTATTCTAGATCCATTGATTTTTCACACTTCACTGCACAGTGGTCCAGCTAGAACAGAAATATAATTGTTTCTATGGATGGTACCCTCTGAGCTGATTGTTGCCGGGAAAGTGGGAACCTTTGATTTTGATCCTCTCAAAAAGAGAGAAAACTTCCCGCATTAAATCTCTAATTACTAAGTATTATGCAACAGGCAACAATTTTCTACCTTTTTAACTGTGTTTTGGATTGACTTTAATGAAGTCTGACTGAGCAAGGTCTGTTTATTTTGAACACAGGTCAAGCCTCCACTTCAGATAAATATCAATCAGAAGAGTGAACATATCACACCTTTAGACTGTCCGAGGTCCATGAGAATTTTATTGGCACACCAGTTTCTCAGTCTAAAGTATGTGTTTCTATGATCTTAAACTACTTACTGTGTGTGCTGGTTTGAAGGTAAACCAGCAGAAGAAATGGACCCACTACCAGAGAGATTATGAGTCAGAGTTACAATT